>PITA01000761.1:31014-80507 GCA_004023965.1 Spilogale gracilis
GGAAACGAAACAACAGACTTTGAACACAGAAACAAACTGAGGGACTTGGAGGGAGGGGGGTGGAGGGATGGGAGAGCCTGGTGGTGGGTACTGGGGATACCTAAAGCGGGGAGCACTGGGTGTGGGGAATGGGGAATGAATCTTGAAACACTGGAAAAAAAAATTTAGTAACAATAAAAAAAAAAAAAAAAAAAAAAAAGAAACCAACTGTTTAATTTAAAAAAAGCATTTTTTGAGACCACTGGGAATAATGATTTCTGTTAATGGTATTGTGATTATGTTATTATGTTTTCTAAAACAGCTCTTACTGTATAGACATATATAATGAAATATTCACAGATGATGCCTGAGATTTCCTTCAAAGTCATCCAAGTATGCGTGGGGAGTGTGGTAATAAAACAAGAGTGTCCATCAGTTAATCACCATTGTCATTAGGTGATAGTCCCTGGGGAAACACTATACCAATATCTCTACTTTTGTGTATGTTTGAAACCTTGGTAGGTCTTGAAATTTTCTGCAATAAGAGATGGTAAAGCACATACAAACTCCCACACATAATACGTTCTTCATAATTTAACATCTGTACTCAGATGGATTAATGTTTACCCAACAACCTAATGATGAAATTCACCATCACAGACCTACTTATTATCATTAATTATTCTTCTAGTAGAGCAAAAGCTGTTAAGAAACAGCTTTCAGAAATCTTATTCTGTCTCATAACAGAATGTCTCTATCCGGAGAGCTAATTCTGCACAAAATCAGGATGGTGAATTTATACTGAAATATCTTTACTCCTTGATATGAGGCATTTGAGAAACAAGACAGAGGATCATAGGGGAAGGGAGGGGAAAATGAAACAAATGAAACCAGAGAGGGAAACAAGCTATAAAAGACTCATTATCGCAGGAAACAAACTGAGAATTGCTGGAGGGGAGGGGGGTGGGAGGGATGGGGCGGCAGGTGATGGACATTGGGAAGGGTATGCGCTATGGTTAGTGCTGTAAATTGTGTAAGACTGATAATTCACAGACCTGTACCTCTGAAACTAATACATTATATGTTAATTTAAAAAAAAGTCCTTACTAAAAGTAGGTCTTGCAATTACTATACTACTGATTTACATGAGGTCAAATGTTATTTTATAAACAAATTGGGTCACCGACTCCAAATTAATAAGCAGAAGTGCCACAAATATACATTGTAAATGAGCCAATAAGCATAAGAGACAGGTGTGGTAGAGCGATGCCACTTACCTCGCCGTCTCCTCAAATTGTATGTCATCTACTGAGGCTGTAACACAGGAAACCCCAGCATGTTTTTCAGCTTCAAAAAACAGGTAGAAATGTGCTGCATTAATAGCTATATTTAAACATTTCAGCATACGGGAAAAAGAAATGAAAACTACATGGACTTATTCTAGCAATTCATCGTCTAGTTCAGGTAAGTACCACTCTGCCCACACCTGTGAGTGATCTGCGTCAGTAACAGTTCTTCAGCTCTGTACGTTGTATTTCTATTGTGCAGAAATTACTGTACTTTCTTCTAAGTTTTAACTTATACTGTCCTTGATTTGAAGATTAACACCAGTATCTAGTATTCAATATCGAGCTATTGAAATAGCAATTTTAGTTAGTCGGTGCCAACCTCAAATATTTTGTTGGATACTACCCATTTTTTATTTTAAAAACAATGCATTAGAGCTGTATCCATTATCCCACATAACCAGAAGCTGCATATATTTAGACCAGTTAACATGTATGAGCACTGAATATGTTGGAGACCCTGAGATTATACCCCAAATCAGAGAACAACTTCTCTGGGTATCAGAGAAATACTCAACACATACTAGGTATTCAGCCAATATTTACTGTTCATTTTTACCAAATTCAGTGCATTGATTATGTTGGAGAGGAGAGTATAAATAGGATGGAAGGAAATTAAGGAAGAACCCTCTCTATTCCCATATTCCAGGTCTGCATTTAATTTGTTGAGGTTTTTTCTTTATGGATTGATTTTGTTTTATATAAAAATATCAGAACTTACTCCGTTTAGGAAAAATGTGGACATGTGCTTCTGCCAGAATCTGATTTTGATGAACAGTCTAAACCCCAAATAGTTCGCACTGGCTTTTTAGGAACTTTTAACCCCATTTTAATTTTGGAGACATCACTCCTGCTTCCACATTACAGAAAAGATGGTAAATTATACTGATGTTGTCGTCTCTGTGTGGATACTTTAACTGCAATAGTAATTGACAATGCACAATAAAGAGAGGTGAAAAAATACTCCAGCGAGCAGGTAATTAGGTAATTATATGGTAATTCCATATAATCTCATTTGTAGAAAACTGGACATTTTGATTTTACCAGTTGGAAATAATTAACTATTCTTCCAAACATGTGCATAATATAAACCAAGTTCCAGAAAAATATCCATAGCAGCACTCTGTGTGTGTGATAGGGGATGACTGGATTCCCAGTGATTAAGTTCAGTGAAAGGAAGGGAATGTAAGAGTATCAGACTCTAGAAATACTCAAGTTGGGCTCAACTGAATTCAATGTATCAAATATCTGTTAAATTCCTACTGATTTCCAGACACGGAGCTGAGTCAGTCCTATCTCTTACCAAGTCTACTCACTAGTTGCCGGCAATTAGAGAGCCAGCCATAGTCAGTGCCTTTTTAGAGCTTAAGATTTCCAGAGAACTACTGGACCCTTGCAAATATATGCTTTAAAAGGAGTACCTGAAGGACATTCATTCCACTTACCTGACCTGAAGGAACAGGACGTTGAGTTTATTTGACTCTTCTTGTTAATAAAGTGTTATCATGTATGTCAACCTAAGTGACCAATTGTGAATGATTTAAATAACTAAAGTGCAAAAATCAACAAGGCTAAATTTTTATTGTATATTTCGAACATCTATAATATATATGTCACATATATAGCACTATATATTATTTAGATGTCATATATACAATTTATAGCACTATACTAGATTGGGATCTTGAACAAACATTATCATAATAATAGTTACCAATTATTAAACACTTATTATTGACCAGGCACTGAGCTGTGTATTCACGCATGTCAATTACATGAGGTTGATACTGTTATTAGTTTAATTTTACAAGTGTGGACCTTCAGGCTTAGAAAGATCAACTCCATTGTTCTAAATAGTGGTTTTCACTATAGAAGCAATAAGAACTCTCAGAAAAGAGCAGTCAAAGGAACACTCTTTTAGAGAAGTGCTTAGCTAAATATGGGCTTCAGCGGCTCAATGGTTTACACTATAAACTTTTGAGGGTCATTAAATTAAAAACAAAAAAATATGGGGAATCAACATAGGACCACAATTTTAAGTGTGTTCCAATACAGTTGTTTTATTCTGTTTACAAGTGTGTCATCTATGCGTTCAATAGGACCAACTTGCTCTTGATTCTTGATTCTGATTCTTTCATACAGTATGCCAATAAAAGTAGATAAACTCTATTTATTTATATGTATTTTAAAGATTTTATTTATTTGACAGAGAAAGAGACAGTGAAAGTGGGAACACAAGTAGGGGGAATGAGAGAGGGAGAAGCAGGCTTCCTGCCAAGCAGGGAGCCCAATGTAGGACCTTGGGATCATGACCTGAGCCGAAGGCAGATGCTTAAGGACTGAGACACACAGGTCCGTCAAAAGTGGAGAAACTCTAAAGCTATGACTGATTTCATGGAGAAACTGAGACAAGCTGGGAATTGTAGCAGATGAGCTAAATGGTTGTAATCCCGGTATGAGATAATGATTGATTAAAATGGTGGTATCTCCATTCATTCATTCCTTTAATTAATGTTGACAAATACCTGTGATATGCAAGCCTCTATGTAAGGGGCTGGCAATATATAATATCCATGATCTCTGTTCTCACGGAGTCTAGTGGAGAAGTCAGGGATTAATAAAATGAATAAGTAATAACAAAATGAATTAAGTGCCCCAAGGAAAACATGATTATTATGGGAGTTTTTAATAGAGAAACCAGACCTAGGGATGTCAGGGAAGATGCATATGGAGGGAATGCTTCAGCAAAGATCTGAAGGACGATGGAGACTGAAATAGATGTGTTGGGGAGGAAGAACAGAGAGATGAGCACAACAAGCAGAGGGAACAATTACAAAGGTCCTGATCAAAGTCTTTGAGGATAAAATGCAGAAAGCAAGAGGGGTGCCTGGGTAGCTCAGTTGGTTAAGAATCTTGATTTCAACTCCGGTCATGATCTCAGGGTCATGAGATTGAGCCCTGAGTTGGGCTCCACACTCAGTATGGAGTCTGCTTGAGATTTTCTCTTTTGTTCTCCCTCTGTCCTCCTCCCCACTCGAACATGCTCTGTCTAATAAATAAAATCTTTGAAAAAAGATGCAAAAGGCAAGAAGGAGAGCTGGCAAAGTTCAAGGGTTAGCTGAGAATGAACTATGCAGAGGGTCTTGAAATCCTTGGTTGACAGTTTTATAATTATTATTAAATATATTGCTCCACTGTCTTCTGGACTCCAGTGTTTCTGATGAGATCAGAAATAATTCTAATCATTGTTCTCCTTAGTATAGCATAGCATTTTTCTCTGCCTGCTTTCAAGATCTTCTTTTCGTAAATGTACTCAGATGTGAGTTTTTTAGCATTAATCTTGCTTGGTACCCTGTATCTTCTTCAATCTATAAATATATGTCTTTCATCACATGTAGGAAAATTTCAGCTACTATTTTTTTAAATATTTGCTTTAAGCTTCATTATTTTCTCATCTCTTTTGGAGCTCCAATGACAAGTATTTTAAACATTTGGAAGTATTTTTCATAAATCAGTTCATTTTTTTAAATTCAACTTTTCCCTTTTCTTCAGACTATATAATTTCTATTGTCCATTTTTATGTTTACTCACTCTTAGTCCCCTCCATTCTGTTGTTACGCCTATCCAGTGATTTTTTAAAATTTAATTTCAGATAATTTCCAGTTTGGAAATTTCCATTTGGTTCTTTTTTAGTTTCTATTTCTCTACTGAAACTTACTATCTTTTCATTTTTTATAATCATAGTTTTTATTACACCCTTAAGCATAGTTATAATAGCTGCTACACAGGCCCCCAAAGCTTAACTCTAGCACGTGATTCATCTACATATTGATCTCCATTATCTTTTCACTTAAGAATGCATCATATTTCCCTGGTTTGTATATCTAGTAATTTTGGACTGTATCATAGCCATTATGAATGATACACTGTAGAACTTGTGGATTCTTACATGTTCCTCTGAACAATACTTTTTTTTTTTTTTAAGATTTTTATTTATTTATTTATTTGACAGAGAGAGAAAGAGATCACAAGCAGGCAGAGAGGCAGGCAGAGAGAGAGGAGGAAGCAGGTTCCCCGCTGAGCAGAGATCCTGATGCGGGCCTCCATCCCAGGACCCTGAGATCATGACCTGAGCTGAAGGCAGAGGCTTTAACCCACTGAGCCACCCAGGCACCCTACTTTGTTTTGTTTTGTTTCAAGTAAGCAGATAATTAAACTCAAACTATAAAACTCTTGTCCCCCCCAGAGGCTGGGATAGCCCTTTTTAGTTCTTTCGGCACTCTCTAGGAAGGTTGGAGTTTCTTCCATGCATATATAATTCAAGGTTCACCAGAGATTTGAGCAAAAAACAGATATATTTTAGGGTGCTGCATCTCTGGTTCACTCCTTTCTTGACTTTTCCTCCTTACATTTCAGTAGTTGTGTTTTCCCCAAATCCTCTGGTTCTTCAAATAAGCAAGTCTGTGGGTTTTCCATCAGAAATTTAGTTGGCAGCAGAATGGAGTCTTTCTTCAGGCTTAAAGTCATTAAAAAATTTAAAAAAAAAAAAGTGAAACAGAAAGTTAGCTAGTACCACTCTCTTCTTCTAAGTGTTGACTTTGAAATGTTCTAAAACTGCTTTTGTTCACTTGTCAGCTGCCACAAGTAGCTTCTTAAAAATGTTTTTTCTGGAGTTTATAGTTGTTGCCTATGTGACCTTTCTTTTCTGGTAGGAGATACTTACCATGCTAGATAATTATAGCCCATGATACGGGAGACAATGGGGAAGATAAACAATGTATGATATGACCAGATTAGCACCTGCAAAAAATACTTCAGATGCAGGGTGGAGAAGAGACAAGAATTAATGGAGAAGATCAATTTAGAAACCACTGCTGAAGTTCACATGAAGGATAATGGTAGCTTGGCCTCAGTGGTGGCAACGTAAGTATAGCAAAGTGGGTAGGTTTGAGTGATTCCTTTAAGCTAACATTGACAGGACTTGGTTCATGGGTTGAATATGTAGAGGGGGAAGCAACATAGAGAGAAATATCAAGAACGGATGACTCCTGGATTTCTGACTTGCCCAGCTGGATGGCTTGCATGCCATTCCTGAGAGAATGAACCCTGGAAAATATCCAGAAATGCAACAGAGGGAAATGTGATTTTGTAATATTTCAAAATAAAAAATGGATATGGACAGTGAAGGATGCTTCAGATATGGCTTCAATCCTCTAGGCTTAAAGAGCTAGAAAAATGAGGCTACTAACAGAAATGAGGTTCAATGCCAAAATGACAGTGAACATATTAAATCTTTTTAAATATTGAGAAGATATTTTGGAATCTAGCAGTGCCTGCGAGTCAAAGCTGTGCCTTGGGGGCTATGACTAATATGATCATTATCTATCATAGTAAGTGGCTATAAAGAAGTGCTGGTCAATAAGGAACTCTGGACAGGAAGATGCCAGAAAAAGCAGTTTTTGCACTATCCTTATTATATAAAGTAAAGCACTATGGTGCAACATTTCTGCCACAGATTCTATTATTCCTTGGCTAAATAATGTCCCTTGCTTACGTGGTGCTGAGGAGTCTTTAACACAGGTTATCTCCATGTGTCCAAACTAACTGTATCTTAAAGGTTTTTTTAATGTTGTATTGTTAGCAATCTACATCTTCATCCAGAGTAATTGGCCATCAGTTGAATCAGTCTATGGTGTGAGTTTCCCAAGAAATTTGTGTGACAGTTGCAGGAGGCCCACTGTTTATCCTTTACAGGACAGAGGCACTACGTGAGGCGACTAAAAGTCACTTCAGGATTCACATAATATATTCAGTTGCCTTGGCAATAGACATCGTTATTATTAGCAACCTCGATGATTTTTACACTTGTTTCTCTTAGATGTGAATTAATTTTACATTCATGCTTCCATTATTTATGTCGTTATAACTGACCTCAAATACTGATAAAAATGGTTAAGCCAGAAACCAAACAGATCTATCAACAATCAAAACAAACAAGTAGACTGGCATAAATACATGACTAAATTTTGTGGACGGTTAACACAGGGGGGATTAGAAACCCTATTGATGCTCAGTGAGAAAAGCAGGGCTCTGTAATCATCTGTGCTTTACTTTTGTCCTCTGCAAATAAGAGTCCTAAGATACATGCTCTTAAGCTCTAGTATTTTATCCTAACATATTTTCCTTCAAAATGTACATTTGCTGAGTCTGTTAAGTGCCATATGCAAAGCCTGACTTCATTTTAGAAATGAGATTCCAAGGTCTGGATCTATCTGTCACCGACCTACCCATGCATAAAAGCAGGAGGTTTTTATTTAGAGCTTACTAAGCACTGGAGAACTAGCTTTAGTTCATATGCTGAACAACAGATCAATACAGAAAATAATTACAGATTGTGCTAAGTGGTATGAAGGGGGGGGCATTGTGATCAAACTGCTGAAAGGGTACAAATATAAACAGATGGCCGAGAAAGACTTCTCTGAGGAAAGGATATGTAAGCTCAGATATAAGGACGGAGAGGGCCAAGAGCAGAGCATAATGGTAAAATGAGAAGCAGGTGCAAAGGTCCTGAGATTAGATTTAAAAAGCGTGTGGTAGCCACAAAATGAATGCAGGAGCCAATATGAGAAATGAGTACTCTCCTATTAAACCAGACACTCAAGAGATGTGCAGAAATGTAAACCAATACCATGCCTCTAAGTATATTACTAAGTATATTTTTATTATTGGAAATAGAGTTATTTTTCAATAAAACTATGTCATGGGTTTATTCTTGCTCTTTTTAAATGAATTAATTTTTAAAGATTTCAAATATAGGAAACATCAACAAAAACAGCCCACATAAACCAAAGCTCTCGGGGTCCTCATTTATTTAACGGAGTAAAGGAGTCCTAAGGTTAAAACGTTTCTGAGCCACCGGTCTAGGTCATTCTCCTGTTGGATGAACTCAGTCTTTAGGGCCTCCAGCTGCACAGGGCTCACAACTGTAAATACCTCACTGCTCCGGGGTCCAGCAACTGTGTGGGCTCCGAGCGTCGGCTTCCTCCCTGGGGTGGGTCGGCCCGCACCCGAGTTCTCGGGATCCTCTCTTGTCCCGCCCCCGCTCCCCCCACATCCCCACATCCAAGCCCGCGCGCCGGTTCCCAGACACCCCGTACCACACGGGAACCTTTTCCCCCACCGCCACAGGCGTGCCGGACACACCCCCCCCCCCGCCCCGGGGCCCCCCACGTTCCGGCCCCCGGCCCCGGGGCCTTCCCGCAGCCCGCGCTCCCTCTCCAGCCCCCACAGCAGCCGTCCCCCGCAGGCCCCTACCCGCCAGGCAGGCGGTGGCGTCGATCCACTTGAGCAGCTGCCCCGCGCTCAGCTCGCCGCGCGGGTTGGCGTGCGCCGGCTGGATGGCCTGGCTCATGCGCACCTCTCCCGGCGCCGCGCGCTCCATGGCCCGGCCCGCAGCGAAGCCCCCGGGCGGCGGGCGTCCCACAGCGTCCGTCCGCGCAGAGACCGCCCCCGCCCCGCAGGGCCCCGGCGCCGCCCGCCCCGCTGGCCCCGAATCCAGCTCCCTGCTGGCCGCCAGGGCCGCCAGGTGCACGGGCAGGTGGGATCTGGGGTGCCAGGAATATCAGCCAAATCCGGGGCCACCGAGGTTGGCAAAGTTGGGAACGGCCCGAGTTTCTTACCTCTGAGGATAGCAGGACTGTGGAAAGAATTAAATGAGGTCACGTATGCAACTCATAGCACGTGTCTGGCTGAGCTGATTGATACAGGTGTTTGCTAAGTAAGTTGTAAGGTTAACATCCGTCTGAAGACGGCGACGGGAAGTTAAGGATTGATTAGTTAAATGCTGTCCGGAGAATGTGGACTTCGGCTTTAGAAGCTGGCTTTCCAGTATTTGACCACCCTTTCCCCTCGCTGGCTGTTGACGGCCAGGTGGAGTGGGCGCTCACTTCTCAAGCCCTCGTTCAAAATACACCTCTGGTTCTTAGGCTGTTACCATAGCTCCCCCAAACCCTTCGTTATTTTTCATTTTGTTATGAAATTACCCGCACTGGGGCAACCCTGTCGGGACCACTCTCACTCCTGAGAGCTTTTTCTGTCTCCTCATTTAATAAAACCATCACTTAAAAAAAGAAAAAAAAAAGAAAAAAAAGAAATTACCCCCACTGCTAAACACACACGCACACACACACACCCTGTGGATGTTCGCAGGCACATCAGATTCACTCAACAGAGAAAGGCAATCTTTTGGTTTTAATCTAGAGAATTTAAGATCAGAGACTGTCACCTCGCTATTAATGATCCCAGCCAATCCCAAGACACTCTCGTCTTTACAGAAGACAAAATCTAGACTATTAAATGAGAATTTTCATTCTTAGCTGTTACACTTCCTAGAGCTGAAATCAGTGACTTTACAAAACAATTTTCATTAAGGAAATGGTGACAGCAGAAAACCTCCAGCCTGTAATACATTCCTAGTTCCAGTCTGGCTGCACCTGGGAGAGCATTTACAGGTGGAGAGAAGGAAGCCTGGAGAGATGATGCCATGTGTCAGGCATGCAGCTGACACATAGGAGCAGCTAAGGAAGTAGGAGCATCTGATTTGAACTCAGGGCTCCTGACTGCCCAGAGGAGCTTACCACAAAACCTAATCGACTCCAGCAAACTGGTGATGCTTTCTCATGCCTCTGCAGCCTGCCAAGTCCCAGCCTGGAGATATCAGAGTGGAGATTCTGCTCATTTTGCTTCACCTTTTAAAGGTTTATGAAAGAGAAGAACGATGGCAACATGGACTTCACAACTTTTGGGATCCTCTGGGGGTAAGTTTTGGTTCCATACAAGTATAAATAAAATTTGGATGCCCTGTTAGGCAAACATTAAGTTTGTTTTTTTATAAAAAGCATAAAAATGACTTCAAAACAAAGTAAAACTCATGCCTCCAAGACAGTCCTCATATGCAGTTACAGCCTTATTTCAATAGCACTGTTATTTCTCATATCACACCTCTTTGGAAAATGCCTCTAGAGTTCTTAATACCATTTTGGCAGATTCGAGTATTGTTTAGTATATATTCATTCCGTCCATGGATAACTTGATGGGAGGCACTTATTGATGTTGCTCTAGGCCACATGATTTGCTTTGGAATGGAATGTGGGGAGCTAAGGGTGTATCAGTTCCAAGCCCAGCCCTTTGAAGTAGCATGTGTTCCTGTTCTTGGGAACATGTGACCCCTGCCACAGGAAGATACGTGGCAGCATCTGGGCGCTATAATGAATTCACCTACTGCAGAACCACCCAGCCAACCTGCAGATTTACAGCTGGAAGCTATGCCACCCAGCGGGCATGCAGACTCATACATGAGACCTAAGGACTTGTATGCCCTGTGATTTGGAGACTATAGGTTACACAGCAATAACTGATGGTTACATATATAAATTTCATTTATTACTATTTTAGAAAATTTATTAGGTTACCAGAAATAAGGTTTGCATTATGTTGGTTTTCTCATTTTGGATAAAAAAAAATGGTGACTAAAATGTTAATATTACATATATACTCTTTTGTAAAAAGATTTTATTTATTTATTTGATAAAGAAAGAGACCTCAAGAGAGGGAATACAAGCAGGGGGAGTAGGAGAGAGAGAAGCAGGCTTCTCACTGAGCAGGGAGCCCAATGTGGGGATTGATCCCAGGACCCTGGGATCATGACCTGAACCAAAGGCAGACACTTAACCAACTAAACCCCCCAGGTGCCCCACATATATACTCTTTAACTTGCTTTCCTGTAAACTAGAGGTATTTCAAAATATTTTAAGCATAGGTGGGAGGGTAGCTGAGTGACTGTCTGCAAGGGGACAGCTTGTATTTGCGTGTGTATGTGTAGGGATGTTTGATCCAAAAGCAGACAAGTTCACAAACTCACTATTGTGTTTTCTTATGTGTGTTATCTCCTATTTAGATGTCCTTTGATTATGGTTTCATATCTTTTGTTGGTTTCTCACTGATTTTCATTTTCAGCCTCTGCCTGAAACTACTGTTCTTATGTTTTTGTGAATCGTCTCTTTTTCTCCCACACAATGAAAATGTCATCTGCATGTGTGAACATTTGCTCTATCCTTTATCTGTCAAGGATTTTTGCTATTATGTTTAAAGAAAAGGCTTCCATTTTCCATTTCTGTTTAGAGACATTTTTTGAAGATGAGCAGAATGTGAAACCAGCTTGATTTTTTAAAGGTCATGCACAAGAGCAGGAAAGTAGATCAGGAGGAGTGTGGAAAGTATGATAATCACTAGAATAATGAGAATTTCGTTAGGATGTTGGAGTAGGAAGGAAACTAGACAGTCATTCTGGAGATGAGGAAATGAAATGGTTGCCCTGGAGCACATTGCAAGGTAGTGGTCAGGCTTACAGAAACCTGAGAACAAGGAGCACACAATGCAAGAAGGGAGACAGAAAAAATATTTTCCCCAAAGCATAGCCTCCAACAAGAATTTGATAGCAAACAGTTTGGGAGGAAAGTGCAGAGAGCACTGGTAGGGGAATCAAAGTATGGTCCCCAGACCAGCAGTGTAGGCATTGACTGGGAGCTTGTTAGAAACACAGACTCTCAGGCCCAACCCTAGACCCACTGAATCAGAATATGCATTTTTATGAACAGCTTAAGTTGCCCTTCCTAGAGACGCGGGAGCAGGAGTCTTTATCCTTCAGCCTCCTCTGCTCTCCGCCCCCATCCTCCATGGGCTAAGGGCAGCTCTAGCTCCCCAAGCACTTATGTTGACTACAGAGCAAGCGCTCTTAGGCAGAGCTCTCCCTCAGGGGGCAGTGGGACACTGTCGGCTTGTGCTGGCTACTGGAATGGTGAGTGCCAAGCGCATTCAGGCAAGGGACAGAGCCATGACACTTACGCTATGCTGAATGTCAGTGGCAGCTGGGAGTCTTCATTTTAAGACTTGCCAACTTTTTCCAGGTTCTCTTCCTCTGCTTTGCTCTTGGCCTCTACTCTTGGCATCAGTCTCACTTTGGGGAATTGGACTGTCCCATTTAGCACCTGGAGCCTCAAGCCAACCTTTCCCCTGTTTGTCCCTGTGCTTCCCGTGGTCCCAGCGCACAGACAGACGAGCATTAGGCATACAACCTAGGAGTCACCTAATCGTGTGGATTGCAGCACTTTATTTGAATGAACAAAAGCCATGTATACAGAGTCCACGTTTTTCTCTTCCCCAGATTTCCTGGGCCCCACCTTCATCCCAGGCACGGCTCAATGGAGACCCCTGGGTGCCAACACTGCTGCTTTGTCAATATGCTGGGCTATAGTGATTGTTTTCAAATACTGAACCGTGGTTGCATCCTAGAGTAAATCCCACTTGGTCATGGTGTGTAACTCTTTTTATATATTGCTGACTTCTATTTGCTAATATATATATTTTTAAATTTAATTTTATTTTTTCAGTGTTCCAAGATTCATTGTTTATGCCCCACACCCAGTGCTCCATGCAATATGTGCCCTCAGTACCCACCACCAGACTCTCCTATCCCCCCACCCCCTTCCCTCCAAGACCCTGTTTGTTTCTGAGTCCAAAGTCTCTCATGTTTGTTTCTCTCCCCAAATTACCCTACTTCCCATTTCCTTTCCTTCTCCTACTGTCCTCTATATTACCCTTTATGCACCACAAGTAAGTGAAACCATGTGATACTTGACTTTCTCTACTTGGCTTATTTCATGTTGCTACAAAAGTTGGATATTCATCCTTTCTGATGGAGGCATAGTATTCCATTGTATATATGTACCACATCTTCTTTATCCATTCATCTGTTGAAGGGCACCTTGGCTCTTTCCACAATTTGGTGATTGTGGCCATTGCTGCTATGAACATTGGGGTGCATATGGCCCTTCTTTTCACTACATCCGTATCTTTGGGGTAAATACCCAGTAGTGCAATTGCAGCATCATATGGTAGCTCTATTTTTAATTTTTTAAGGAATCTCCACACTGTTTTCCAAAGCAGCTGCCCCAACTTGCATTCCCACCAACACTGTAAGGAGGGTTTCCCCTTTCTCTGCAGCCTCTCCAACACTTGTTTCCTGTCCTGTGAATTTTGGCCATTCTGACTGGTGTAAGGTGGTATCTCAGTGTGGTTTTGATTTGAATTTCCCTGATATTTAGTGATGATGAACATTTTTTCATGTATCTGTCAGCCATTTGTATGTCTTCTATGGAGAAGTGCCTCTTCATGTCTCCTGCCCATTTTTTGATGTGTTCATCTTCTTTTTGGATGTTGAGTTTGAGTAGTTCTTTATAGATCTTGGATATCAGCCTTTTGTCTGTAGTGTTATTTGCAAATATCCTCTCCCATTCCGTGGGTTGCCTCTTTGTTTTGTTGACTGTTTCCTTTGCTGTGCAGTATTTGCGAATATTTTGTTAAGGATTTTTGCATCTGTATTTTTGAGAGATATTGGTCAGTAGTTCTCTTTCCTTCTTTTTACTTTGTTGCTTTGTCTGGTTTTGATATCAGGTTCATAAAGTGAATCAGGAAGTATTCTCTCTACATTCGGGAAGAGGTTGTATAGATTTAAATATTTTTCTAGGATTCTCTATTGAAACCATCTGAGGCTGGAGACTTTTTTGATAGGTTTCTAAATTACATATTCAATTATAAAAAGTAGTTTTAGAGTTACTCAACTTAGGGTGAGTTGTCGTAATTTCTGGCTTTGGAGGAATTGGTCCAGTTTGTCTCAGGGAAGGTGATTTACCAAAGGTAGAGACTGAACTAATGTCTCATCAGGTGCTTTGATGCCATGTGGCAGAGCCCTCTCATCTCTTCTTCGCCCCTGAGGTTGACCTTCCTTTGCCTCTAGTTTCCCCTCAGATTTCTTCAGTCTCTTGCCCTCAGCATCCCCTATTTTCTAAGCTGACTCTCAAGTAATTCCCCTCTAACAGTGGTTCTCAAAATTTTCTGGCCCTACTCAGACATACTAAATCAGAAACTGTGGGGTGGGGCAGTAATCTGTGTTTGGACAAAAATTCCACGTGATTCTGTTGTGCACAGATGTTCACCATTGCACACAATGTTTGTAACGTAAATTACGTTACAGAAATTAGATTACAAATTACAAAAAACAGGTGTAAACATTGCACACAGTATTTAAGAGTTATTGGGATGGAGCTGTCGTCACAGTCTTTCCCAAGCATGTCTTCAGTTTAACAGGAGGCCTTTGTCATCACTAAAGGAATGTTTGACGCAGGAAAAAGGCTCACAGTCTTGGGTTCAGAGAGGTGTGTTGGTGCCTGAGCTGGATTCTCCTCTTGCTGGTGTTGATCTTGAATATGTCACTCAGCTGATTTGTGTCATTAGGTTTTCTTCTTTTTCTAAGAGGGGGATAGTCTCCCTACTTCATAAGATTGTAATTTGAGAGCAAATGTTATCATGATAAACACTATTTACTGAGGGTCCTTTAATCCTCACAACAACCCTGAAAATAATAATCCCTTTTTAGAGTTGAGAACTCAAGCCCAGATAATGTAATAAATATTCATAACATGCTCCACAGCCCTGTGAAGTGGGGTAACTATTATAATGGCTATTTCATAGATGAGGAAACTGAAGCAATTTACCCAAGGCCATCCAAGGAAGTTGTGAAACTGGGATTCAAATCCAGTAGTCTGGCTCTTGTCTCAGCTAGGTTGAGAAGTTGACCAATAGGTTCAGGATTGCACAGTTAGGAAATGGGAGAAATGGGAGTTTACACGGATCTTTCTAACTCCAAAGGTCATGGTTCTTCCAGTCTAAGCTACTCCATCTGTCCGTTCACTCGTTCATTCACTCATTCAGTGCCTATTTGAGAGTGCCTACTGTGTCCCAAGGACTGTTTCAGGCATTGGATACATGAAATGGTGAGGAAAATAGAAGGAGTCTGTGACTTTATAAAATTTGTATTTTAATAGATAACATAGGGAAGTGTGACAAACACACATCATTCTAATAAAGACGAAACAGAATGACAAATATGGATGGAAATTTGCGGATGGCTGTGGGCCACTCCTCAGGTTATATCCTATAGTTGACTATTTACTAGACTGAAGGTCAATCTTGATTTGTGTACATGGTTTCCAAACAATCACAAACTTACAGAAAAGTTGGAAGTACCCATACAAAGAATGTATTTTTCCCTCAAACATTTGAGAGTAGGTTGCCAAGTCGATGATCTCTTACTCCCAAACACTTTAGTGTGAATTTCCTATAAACGGGACACTCCGTGTTGAACCAGAATACCTTGTCAAAGTGAGGAAGTTAACACTTTTACCACTAATTCTCAGGCTCATTTTATGTTTCATCAGTTGTCCCAATGATGCTTTGTGCTACATTCAGTGATTATCTCTCTTTTGTCTCCTGCTATGTTTTTTTGTTTTTGTTTTTGTTTTTGACTTTCATGACCTTACTGCTTTTGAAGATTACAGGCCAGTTATTTTGTAGAAGAACCCTCAGTCTGCGTGTCGTCTGACATCTGCTCGTTGCTAGATGGTTCATGCATCCTCAGCAGGAATGTCACAAAATGATCTGCATTCTTTGTGCATCATCAGGTAATGCCCACTTTCAATCTGTCCCATTTTTGATGATGTTCATTTGGCCATTTGATTAAGGTGCTGCCTGCTGACTTTTCTCCAAAAAAATTTCCCCTTTGTTATTTATAAGCATTTTGTGTTTGAAACTATCTAAATATCTTATTCTTTATTAAGCTTTGGATTTATACATTAAGTTAGATCTCTGTGGACTCATGGTTTCCTATTTTATCCAATGGGCTGTGCTTCCTTATTATCATAATTTATTTTGATGCTCAGATTTTCCTCAGTTGGGCCACAGGAAACCCCCTCAAGCTGGCTTCTGTGTTGTCGTTATTGTTGTTGTTGTAGAAATATCTGTTTTATTCCTTTGTAATTCTTCACTTTCCAGTACAAACAGATGTTCTGGGCTTATCTTATATTTTTCTTCCTCAGCCCTAGAACTAGGCATTTGTTGAAGGAAGCCTTGTTCCTTTTAGTGGAAACAAAGAGCACGCAATAATGTCTCACAAAATAACCAAAAATGTTCTTTCTGGCATTTCCACTCTTTATAAAAGAGCTCTTATGCTTTCTGCTTAATAATATACTGCCTTAAATTTTAGAATCATCATTTAATACAAGCATGTATTTTCTCTCCAAATAGATTATTTGACTAAAACACCTTATTTGGTATGCCTAATATTGATCAGACACAGGGCTAAGCATAAGCTAAGACCCCTGCTCTTAGGGAGCTTTCAGTCTGGTAGGGAACACAGAAGGATAACTCAGTAGTGTATTGTGATAAGGGTATATCAAAAGATATGATACAGAGGGCCATGGGGACACAGAAAAGGGAAGCTCTCCTCTGCATAGCCATGCCCTAAGAGTCTTCACTACTTTGACAATCAAGCAGCAGGACCTAAGCATCCTAAGCAAGAGAGAATGCTTTGGGGGCTCTAAGAATTGACTAGATATGGAGAACCAGGACTGGCAGTGGGCAGGAGCAAGGCTATGCTTCAGAGCTGGGAAGCACAGCAAAGATGCTGATTAAGAAGATTCTGGTATGGCTTGCCTCTGCTCCTTCCTTGTGGACCACAGTGAAGATCTAAGGTTCCAAAGTAGAACATTTACCTGATTAAGCTTAAGTCATGTGTCTATTTGTGACCCTAGGGCTCAGGAAGAGCACAGAGAAGGGTGAGGTCTGTTTTCCTCAGTTTCAGTGGAGGTGAGACAGGTGCCCGGGTTTTTTTTTTCTTTTAAAGATTCCACCAATATACCTGTAGAGAGAGAGAAAGCCCAAGCAGGGGAAGCAGCAGGCAGAGGGAGAAGCAGGCTTCTTGTTGAGCAAGGAGCCCGAAGCAGGGCTCCATCCTAGGACCCTGGGATCATGACCTGAGCCAAAGGCAGAGCCTTAACTGACTGAGCTACCCAGGTGTCCTGGAATTACCTTCTCACTAAAATTAAACAGTTATTGTCTGGGCTTACCTGGGTAGCTCAGTCAGTTAAGTGTCCTGGCTCTTGATTTTGGCTCATGTCATTATCTCAGGCCTCTAAGACTGAGCCCCACACTGGACTCTGTGCTCAGAGTGGAGTCTGCTTGAGATTCTTTCTCTCTCTCTCTCTCTTTCTCTCTGCCCCTTCCCTGCACTTGCGTGTGAGCACATGCACTCTCTCTCTCTCTCTCGTAAATAAGTAAATCTTAAAAAAAAAAAAAAAAAAGTCATTCTCCAAAAGGAAAGTAAGCTCTGATTAGGATTGGATAGTGGGAGCTAAACAAATTTTTAAAATTACCAATGAGTCATACAAAGGCATTCAGGCATATGGAAGGCTATGGGGAAAGGCAAGTTCTTCGTAATGTTGTTGAACTGCTGGATCAAGCTTCACCTGAGAGCAACACTTAGGAGCTTTCCAGTTACACAAATAAATCTTTCCTATGTCTCCTCCTATTCTCCCTCCCCCTCTTTTTGCTTTAAGACCATTTGAGTTTGGTTATCTGCCATGTGTAACCAAAAGCTTTCTGACATCCTACACACGCTCCTACACAATTGCTGGCAATTCTTTTCATTTTATGTCCTATGAAAATATCCATTTATGTTTATTTTTTTCAATCTCTGAGTGACACAAGAGCTGCTATTTTTAGCTTATATCAGGTGGGGGACCCAACTCATGGTATTGTACTTTTATCTTAAGTCGTTTTTCTTAAGATAGGTGATATACTTGCATAGTGATGTTGGATTGTACCCTTTGTAGCATCCTAATAAAACAAAGGAAACATTACATTGGAAATAGGTTTTTTTTACATAAATTTTGAAATCAGTTTTTCAGCCATGCTGCTGATTTTGCTAGAGATTCAGAAACCTACACAGTCATCGGTGTGTCCTCAAATCAGGCAACTGGCCAGTCACCACTGGGCCTCCCCTCACACACCTTCCATGGGTGCTGTTGGGTACACAAAGCAGTGTCAAACAGATGGAGGTCAGTTCCTGTCTCTATAGAAGACTAAGAAAATGACCTAAGAAGAATGGGGGACTTGATATGCCTCCCACTGAATGATGGGGTCTGTATCTATTCCCCTTAAATATGGACAGGTTTGTGATAGCTTCCTACAATAGGGCACACATTTTGTGACTATGTGATATTATGTGACTTCCAAGGCTTGGTCATAAAATACCATGAGTTTCTGCCTGGTTCTCTTGGGTCTCTTTCTGGAGGCAGCCAGCTGCCCAGTAAAATCCCAACACCTTGAGATTGCCATGCTGAAGAGGTATGTGGTAGGCCTCTGGTCAACAGTCCCGGCTCAGCTTCCAGCTGGAGGCCTTAACTGTCAGTCATCGGAGTGAGCCCTTTTGGATAACCAGGCTGGTCAAGCCTTGAGAAAGACAGAGCTAAGTTGACATCTTGCAAGTGCAGGAGAGACCCCAGGCAACCAGCCAAAGGGTTTTTATATTCCTGATACACGATTGTTTTCATACTAATATGGTTGTTGTAAGCTGCTGAGTTTGGGGGTAATTTGTCATGCGGTAACAGTAACCAGAACAGGGATCCAGAGTAGGCACATTCTCTCCATTTGTAGTCCTGTCTCTAAAAGTTGTAGGTCTTAGAGCAAGAGTCCAAACGGAGGCCCACACACCACATGTCTAAATATTTAAGGCTATAAATCAAGTGAGCAAATTGTTAAATAAAATATGTGCTATCGTCTCATCTTAAAAATATGCATTCGTGATGACAAAATAGAAAGTTGGCAAAATGTAAAATAAAACAGAATTTAATTATTGTTATATGTGTCTGTTCTGTGGATGGGCTGGTGATGTTTGTATGAGTAACTGTTCCATATTGTAGAAAGTTACATGCCCGTTATGTTCCACTGTGAAAAGTACTGCCTCAATTCCCAAGCTCCCTGAGTCAGGAATTAGAACAAGAGTGGGGGGTGGGGGAAGATAGCATTCCTGGGAAGTCTCTTGGCATGCCATAGAATCTACTGTATACATAACTGTTCCACAGTAAAGTTTTGTCACGTGAGTTAATTTCTCATTTCTCTTACCTGAGAAATTCTCCCACTCAGATTCTCATATTCTGTAAAGCAATGTTTATTGCTGATACTGAAAAAAAAAAAAACCTTTTATTAAACTCAAACATAGCCCCCTTTTGACTGAGAACATAGGCAAGCAAGGTGGAGAAGCATTTTCCTAGAGCCTGGACTGTATTATCCATCAGATTGATACTCCGGCTAAAGGATCAAGCCACGTCAATGCTGTGGGTCTGATCCCAAGAGGCAGAGTATCTCTTACATGCTTTAATACACTTGGGAGAATACACTTGTGATACATGGAGCCCTTTAAAGTGCAGGATCAGGGAAGAGGCCCCTTTTTCTGTAAGGGCATTGCCACTTCATTTTTCCATGACATAAGGACAGGTGTCTGAGGAACAACGGTGGGAATCTAATTATGTGGGATTTTATCCACCTCCGGCTCCCAGACCCCAGCAATAGAGAACAATGATGAGACTGCAGACCTACTCGTTAGTGATTCATATTCAGCCACTGTTTTCATTCATTCAGCCCCTGCTGTGGGTCAGCTGCTCTTCTAGGCATAGTAATGAGCAAGGCAGTGAGAGCTTCTGCTCTCAGAGAGCTCACACTTTAGTGATAAAATACCAAGGATAAACACATAGATAAAGTGCAAAGTAAGATAATTTGACATCAAAATAAATGCTATGAAGAAAATAAAGCACACAATGGGGTGAGGGCAGGCAGCTCTGGCTGTGGGGTCAGGAAGGAGTGCTCTGGGGTAGGTGACTGTTGGGCTGAGACCCAGAATAAGAGTGAGAGACAGTAATGCAAACATTGGGCAGATTAGCTAGCTGGATTTTTTGATACTAGAGGGTTAAGAAAAACCTCTTTTTTGAACCTCAGTACCTGCTGAACTTAAATGCTGTCTTGGTCCACTTTCTTGGTATAGTCAATAGAATAGCAAATATAAAAATCTTACATACTTATGGAACTTTTGCCACCTTGATGATTAATGTACAGAATATAGACACAGAAAATGTTGTAATTAGTTCAAATCTAACCCGGGATCCAGAACATACCCTATAAAATATATAACTCTACTAGACTTTTTTTTTTTTTTAAAGATTTTATTTATTTATTTAACAGAGAGAAACACAGCCAGAGAGGGAACACAAGCAGAGGGACTGAGAGAGGGAGAAGCAGGCCTCCCGCCGAAGCAGGAAACCCAATGTGGGGCTCGATCCCCGGTCTCCAGGATCATGACCTGAGCCGAAGGCAGTCACTTAACCAACTGAGCCACCCAGGCGCCCCTCTACTAGACTTTTTATATTAGCTTACCCTTCTGCTTCTTTCTCAAATAGCAAATTAGGTCACTGAGACTTCTGACTGTCTGTAACTGATTTTAATATGAAAGACAATTTAGCTAGGTAAGTTTTTAAAGATTTAAATCTACTTAGAATGTGATTCTTTTGGCTCATACACGTCATGGGGTTTTTAATCCCATGCAGGGTGCCTGGGTGGCTCAGTCATAAACCATCTGCCTTCAACTCAGGTCATGATCCCAGGGTCCTGGGATTGAGTCCATGTCAGGCTCCCTGCTCAATGGGGAGCCTGTTTCTCTTTCTCCTTCTTCCCCTCCCTCTGCTTGTGTTCCCTCTCCCACTGTCTTTCTCTCTGTGTCAAATAAGTAAATAAAAGTCTTTAAAAAAAAAGACACTTGAAGTTGTAAACTCTTAGTTTGTCAGCATATTTCATAGGCTGAAATAGAGCAAAATTTTAATTTTTTCTCAAATTAAAAAAAGGAAATTTATAAGTTGGTTTTAAGAGAAAATATGCATGTG
Source organism: Spilogale gracilis (assembly GCA_004023965.1). Taxonomy (NCBI): domain Eukaryota; kingdom Metazoa; phylum Chordata; class Mammalia; order Carnivora; family Mephitidae; genus Spilogale; species Spilogale gracilis. Next base: position 52,223 of record PITA01000761.1, read on the forward strand.
TATAATTTGGGACTTTTTTTTTTTTGGCAAGCAGTAAATATTCATTCATATAATTGAATCAACCTAAGAATTTTTTCACTATTTTCTAATTATAAAGAACTATTGTATTTTTATTATCAGTAATCTTAACAATATTTATAATTGTGCATGCCAGACTGTATAGAAGATGATTTATATGTATGATTTCATATAATTGTCATGAGACCCTGCATGGATTGTTGTAGGTACTATTAATAATTGAGAAAATAAACACCTGTTACATGGTGGGAGATGGTGAAGCCAGAAATTGAACTTGACTTCAGAGTCAATTTAATGCTTGAGATTATGACAATAATTTTCCAGATATTTTGTACTATTCTCTTTATTATTCTTTATGATATTGCCATGTTATAGTCTTTCATAGTTAACTTGAAACTTATTTTATTCTTGAGTTAGTTTTTTAAAATAGTTATAACTTCAGAAATTCAGCATATTTTATCAATTTTTTTTGTAAAGTAAAACTTTATTCTAAAACATATCCAAAACCGGAAGACAAAAGTATCACTGAAACAGGTAAATGGATATGCATAGAGAATGGTTAAACATAAAAAATGTAACTTTAGCCTTTTAAAGAGGTTTTCATCAATAAAGCTCAACTTAAAAAAACATTTTTTTAAAGATTTTATTTATTTTTATTTGACAGAGAGGAACACAGTTAGAGAGGCAACACAAGCAGGGGGAGTGAGAGAGGGAGAAGCAGGCTTCCCACCAAGCAGGGAGACTGATGTGGGGCTCGATCCCGGGTCTGCGGGATCATGACCTGAGCCGAAGGCAGTCACTTAACCAACTGAGCCACCCAGGAACCCTCCCAATTTTTTTTTTTTGTTTTAAGCAGTTTAAATTATATACATTAACTCTGGTGTAATTCCAAAAACATAGTCAAAGTAAAACGCAAAACCATATAAAAGCTGTGAATTCAAGCACAAAAACAACATATATAGCTACATTTGATGATTCTGTGTAGATATAGAGCAAATCAATCTAACTGTAGTTTAATTCAGAACAAATCGCCCAACCAAGAAAATGACCATAATAAATCATAGACAAGTGAATGAAGATTTTTTTTTTTAAATGAATGGCAAAGGTTTATTTCTAAAATCTCCTATATGATCTGGTATCTCCTTCAGCTCAGGTCATGATCCCAGGGTCCTAGGATGGAGCCCCAAGTTGGGCTCCCTACTTAGTAGGAGTCTCCTCCCTTTGCCCCTCACCCTGCCCATGCTCTCTCTCTCTCTCTCTCTCTCCCTCTCAAATAAATACATAAAATCTTAAAAAAAAAATCAGATTCTGTCAAGTCTGATGTTTACCACAGCATGGCTTATTAGACAATGGGCATTTTAAGAACTTTTCATTAAAATTACTTTCCTTTGATATCTTTTTCTCATCAATATGTCTTCTTCATTTTCTAAACATTTCAGGTATTAAAATCTCATTACTACATCAGTGTATTCTTAAGGTAGCTTTCTTCCCTGAAGTAGATATTTAAAGTTCTTTTCAAATGAATGAAAAAAAATAATCTGCATGAGAACATGATGATGTCATAAAAATATATTTTTATGCTATTATGCCTCAGTTTTTGAAATATTAGTAACTTCACCAGGTCACAGTTCTAGAGCTTAGACACAATAAAGTTCAGAATGTAGTCAAGGGGATAAAAGTCTTATCTAAAAGATATAGGCATTTTAAAAAATTCTTGTTAAATATATGAAAAGGCTTAATGCATCAAGTCAGGAACTTATTTAATCACATCACTTCTGGCTCTCATTATCTCCAAGGTGCTTCACCTAAGCAAGTGTTGGTTTTGTTTTTTGGGTTTTTTTTATTTTTGGTTTTTTTCCCTAGAGGTTACATAAATTCCTTATTAGGTGCCTATCTCCATCTTCGTGTTTGGGAGAGTCAAATTTTTATGTTTTGTTTCACTTAAACATAAAATATGAAACCATAACACTCCTAGAAGAAAATATAGATTAAAAGCTGTTTGACAGTGGTCTTGGCAATGATTTCTTGGTTATGACACCAAAAGCACAGGCAACAAAAGTAAGACAATTAAGTGGGATTTTATCAAACTAAAACGCTTCTGCACAGGAAAGGAAACAATTAGTAACGTGAAAAAGTAGCCTACAGAGTGGGAGAAAATATTTTCAAACTATATATGTGATAAGGGGTTAATATCCAAAACATAAAATGAATTTCTACAATTCAATAGCAAAAAACAAAAAACAAAAAACAAAAAACAAAAAACAAAAAACAAAAAGAGAGAGAGAGAGAAAGAAAGAAAGAAAGGAAGGAAGAAGAAAGAAAGAAAGAAATCTGATAACCTGGTTAAAATATGAGCAAAGGACCTGAAGAAGACATACACATGGCCAACAGGTGCCCAACATTACTCATCATCAGGGAAATGCAAGTCAAAACTATAAGCTATCACGTCACACCTGTTAGGACGTCACTTATTAAAATAAGAACAACAAAAAAAGATATAAAGTGTTGACAAGGATATAAAGAAAAGGGAAACTTTGTATATTACTGATGAGAATGTAAACTGATAGTCATTATAGAAAACAGTATTTAGGTTTCTCAGAAAATTAAAAATAAAACTACATGTAGTTCAGTTATCCCACTTCTGAGTATTTATCCCAAGGAATAGACATCAGGATCCTAGAGAGACACCTGCATTCCTGTGTTCACTGCAGGATTATTCGCAAGAGCCAAGATATGGAGACAGTCTCAATGTCCATTCAGAGATGAATAGATTTAAAAATGTTATTTGTATTACAATAGGAAATTATTCAGCCTTATAAATGTGAGGCTTTCATTACAAGAGCCTTACTATTTGCAACAACATAGATGGATGTGGAGGATATTGTGCTAAATGAAATCAACCAGACACAGAAAAACAAATACTGCATGATCATACTTATAAGTGGAATCTAAAATAATGAGACTGAGAGAAATAGGGTAGAAAGTTTTGGTTGTGCAGCATAAGTTTGGAGATCTGGTATACAGTATAGTGTCTATAGCTAACAATAGTGTATGAGAGACTTCAAATTTTCTAAGAGGGTGTATCTTCTGTTAAATGTTTTTACCACAATATACACACAAAAAATAATAATAAAGGGGAAGGAAGGGTGTGTACATATCTCCAAACTCACGGAGTTGTATATATTATATAGCTTACCTGTCAAGGAGACCTCAATAAAATGTTGAAAACAAGAAAACAAAATATAAAAGCTTTAAAAATTTCAAGAACTTTACCGCACTTTGATGTCCATCATCCACTGGAGATACACTAATGCTGATATTTTGGGACAGTTTATACTCTCACACACCTTTGATGTTCAGGGAGAGGAAGGTTACTTTGGCAAGGAGTATATGATACTCATTGTGTGTGCAGCGGACATGTCTGCCATCCTGGTCAGAGGTGCTCTCTACATGCACTCTCTACCTCACCTACCCCCACCCTTTAATTTTAGTCTTTAGTGGACATGTGAGTCATCTGGGACACGGTAAGATCCCCCCCATTATTTTTTAAAGATTTTATTTATTTATTTGACAGAGAGAGAGATCACAAATAGGCAGAGACGCAGGCAGAGAGAGGGGGAAGCAGGCTCCCCACTGAGCAGAAAGCCAGATGTGGGACCCATCCCAGGTCCCTGATATCATGACCTGAGCTGAAGGTAGAGGCCTAACCCACTGGGCCACCCAGGCGCCCAGGTCTCCCCATTTTAATCAGCATACTCCATTGTTTTTACTTGCCTATCTGTGAAGGAGGAAGTCTTATTTCATGGACATAAGCAGTTAATTATTGTAAATAATCATTAAATACTCAAGTTTCAGAAATAGGATTTACCTACAAATACCACTGTGATTTAATTATTTTCCTTAAGAACATACTATTTTAATTTTTGAAAGCCATACAATTAATTAGTCAGTTGTAACTAGGTATAATTGCCTCACCACCAACAGTTCCCCCTCCCCCCATATCAGGGGTTGAAGTAACTGAATGAGTTTGGATGAAAAATACTGTATTGGCATGTTTTGATGAATTAGATTCACAGAAAAAAAGTTCATAGATGAAATAAGCAAGGAATCTAAAATTTAAATTAAAGATCTAAATTATATTTACATATTTTTGTGAGTCTTAGAAGCCTGGGTACCTTTACTGTAAATCATACTTAGGAACTGTTGATTGAAGGAGTGAATGTGGCTCATTGTAAGACAATCAGGTCATACTTCATTCATGTGAGGACCAATAATTGAAGATGAGCCAGCATGCTCTTTCCCCCCTCTGATCTCCCCTATGTTTCAAAACACTGAGAAGTATTTGACTGAAAGTGTTACTACACTTTCAGAATATTCCATTAGAGCTAATATATAAAATATTAATAGACATTTGTTTCAGTGTTATAATATGCTATTAAAAAGCAGAGTGAACTTCAAGAATCATATGCCTACCTAATATTGCATGCCTAACAGTTATCAGTAGAAACCAAAATCACCTTTAAGAAAACAAAATGTAACCAGCTCGTTGTAGAACTATCATTCTCTACCAATCACAGAATGCTTTCCTTGTTCCTTTCCTTAAAAGCTTGTAAAACCCAGACAGCCAAGTAAAAAAAAAGTAAAAAACAAACAAAACAAAACAAAACCCCAAAAAACAAAACCAAGCTCATGCAATATAAACTGTAAAGTCCTAAAAATGCCGATAAGGAATTGGAAGTTAAAATTAAGATTTATAATAGGTTTTGTAGGTTTCTGTAGGAAATGATGGGGGAGGGGGGTTTTGGTGCCAGGGAGCCAGTTGTGGTTCATCTAAATAGCTGCTAACTTGTGCTCTATTGACTCAAGGAACAACCTGATCAGCCTTTAGTAACATTGTTTCTATAATAGGACTCCAGGGACCAATGGGGAGAGATGCCAGTAGGAACAGATTGAGAAAGATTACGGACGACTGGTTTACACGTACACAGTCAGTCTGGTGATAGAGATGGGGAGTATGGTTAGCCCCCGAACAAAACATCTTGAAAAATTGCTTAATGGTGAAATGAGTTCTTTTATCAAAATGTAATCATTCATTGTAGAAAAATTATAGCGATTGTGAGATACCATTACCACTTGCTGTAGTAGTTTAAGATCTGTATTGACTCCACTTTTAGTTAACTGTGTTTTCCTGGAGTCTTTTTTGTCTTAATAATATTCCAAAAAAGATTGGACTCTTTTTTTTCCAGTGCCCGAGTTACTCCTTGAGGAATAAAGTAGGTGTTTCAAGAGCCACATTAATCCTTTTAAACTAATAGTTGCTCATGAAGGTGCATTAACTCTTCAATAATTCTAAATAGTACCTTAACTTCAAGGACTAACTCTAGGTACTAGAAATAATAGAATTCCCAAATGAGATAAGAGGGAGCGAGTAGATGCACAGAGAGGATTTAATGCAATTCTACTCACAAAACTTATGTGAATTACTTGCTGAGCAAGTTAGATTTCAGTTGATCAAGATAATGAATGATTGGATAACTGATTAATTTCTTCATTGACCCGCAAGAGTATTCTCTATGCACTCTTCTACTGTGAAAGAAAAATAGGTGTCTTTTTTAGTCCTTTTTTTGAAGTTGCCATCCCCCCCCCCCCATCTTAATTCACACCCTTTGCCTTTAACTTGGCTGGAGAAATGAGTCCTTGTGATGCAGGTAGAGGCTGTCAAACTTTTCGCTGGAAGGAAAGGAAGTGTTGTGCTCTGGACATTGGAATTCTTTCAAAGGCAGATAGAGGGGCAACCCTGCAAATAAATGTCTTGGTCTTTTGTGGTAAGACTCCTCTTCTGGTCTCATCTCTTCTGGAATGCAAAGGTCAAAGCAAACTCCACACAGCCCCCTTCATATCTCCGGCACTGGCTAAATATCTTAGAAGAATAAAGAATTCCTAATGGGAAACTAATCTTATAATTCTTCATTTGCATTCCAGAATTCTGCAGACTGTACTTCCCACTTCAAACAGTTTTACATCCAAACCAGTTCTTTGACATCTCAGATCTATCTTGTATTGGAGTCTGAAAAGTTTTTCTATATGCTCTTTTAACATAACCACTGAAAATGAAAATTAGTAGCCAAGTACCTATAGAAAGAATGTCTTGAACTCAGAGCACATTTTGAATATTTAAATTCATTTTCTTTTAAACAAGTGGTAAAATATAAATTCAACTTATGAAGTAAAGAAACATTTAAAGAGTTTGAAAGCTGAAATATGTTAATAAATCACTACACATATATACTCTCTCTCTCCAAAGCCAAAATCACTCAGATATTTTATAAATCTCTTTTGGTGAAGTCCCTAGTTTCTGAATTCTATGTCTTCTTTATGTATAGGTTTTTATGCCAGAAATAGATATGAAGGGCTTTAATTATTGGCATTTGTATTGTAAAACAGTTGGAAGCATGTAGCTTATTTTTGGCAAGTAGAAACAAGATCACCACAAAGCCTATCGTATATGTTTTCATCTACAGCAGGAAGGAACCTGCACGATAGGTTAGGAATTAACTGTATGCCTTCAACTTCTGATGTTTATGTAGCAGTTTATGGTTAATTACTCATCTTGGTAAATACCAATTTTCTACTCATTAGGAGTGTTACCCATAGAAATAAGGCTATCAGTTATTTTACCAGTAAAAATGGGTTTATTTGGGAATAGTAGAGAATTGCAATTTAGGACGTGTAGGCCATGGCAAAACCACATAGGCAAGACCTGAGAACAGAGGAGAGAAATACTCTTTTTTAGAGGAAAGGCAATAGTTGGAAGGGCCCTTAAAAACAAAAAATTCATTGGAGTCAACTGGGAGTTTAAAGTATAGTGGCTTTTCATGGGTTGTGTTTTGACAGTCTTTCATTGCCTAGGCTGTTGCTGGGCAAGAAGAAAACCTTTCTTCCTTCCACTGGGGTAGTGAAGTGTAGGCTTCTTCCTATCAGGAATGCAAGGTTCCTCTCTTCATGTGGAAGGTCTCCAATTGACAATTAGCCCTAAAACATAAGAGTTCCCCCTGTTAGTGCCCCTACTTTGCCTTCCTTTTGTTACTTTTCACAGGAGTGTAAGAACACCTATTTGTGCAACGATGATGAAGAAGATATCTGATTTAATCATTTATCTGCTCCAAAACTCCTCTTCAGTTGGATAAACTCATACAGTTCCAGTGCCACTTTAATGCAAAAGTGGGATGAACAGAACCTCTTTTTTGAGGCCCAGTATAAACTTGATGAGAAGCAGTACTGCCAAGTAAACCAAAAAGATATTTTATTTTAAACAGATTTCAAACGAACATCTATGTTTTCTGCAACATAAACTTTTTCAATCCGTATTTCATGTTTTCTGCAGTGCCTACTGCCAGAGCAAAACGACACAATATTTCTGGTTACTTGAAGGAAAAACTGTTGCTATTAGTTATTCCTTTTTGCAAATACACAGTTCAGTAACTCTCTTTTACACAGAAACATTATGCAAATCTTTCTAGCATTTGAAAATATGGTAGCAAATACCTTTCCAAACAACAAGGTTTTAAATCATCTGGGAAGTGAGGTAATCAGAGACAGCTTGCCAGACCTCTATTCACCCTGGACTGAGATGATTTAAGAAGCTCATTTTAGAGATACTCGTGGCATACAAGTTCTATAGAGATTTGGGCTTTGCATGCTTTACTTTCTAAAGTGAGCTTTACTGGACCATGTAATTTTGCACCCAGAAATCTTTTAGCAAGATTACTATTTTTGAGAAGAGCCTGAGATTGTTGCACTGCCTCGATTTCACACAGTATTTTTGCTAAATGGATTGAATTTTAAACTCTGGTGAGTCAATCTTGAGAATTTGGTTATGGTCTGATTTTGTGGAGTAATTATTTGTAGACACACTGGCAGTGGATTTACAAATCTATCTTTGGTGCAAATTAGATTTGGCTCCTATGTTGGTTTTGATTTGGTTATTTATTTGGTCCAGCAAATTTCTTATTAGTAACTGTTATACTGAGCATTTCAATTTTGAATTATGGAACTTTTATGGTGAGATGGATCTCCTGCTTCTCTTTTCACATGTAACACTTTCATATATGCTGTATATATTTTAAGGTGTTAATTGAATTCTCCTTTTTTTAATAGATATAAGTTTAAATCTCCGAGGTTTTTTTCATCGAATTGCAAAGTATGCTGAGGTAAATACTTCTCAACTAATGACGAAGTAAATATATAAAAAAATTGACTAGTAACTGCTTGTTGGAATAGCATGCTGATTTCTCAAAATTAAAATTAATATCATGTTCAATGATTAACAATATGTTCTGCTAAAACAATTTTGAGACCATTTAGTACGTGTAATATCTCATCAGTCACAAGTGAATAATGACTAACTTGATGACAAAACAGTGAGTACCACAAAAGAATATATAGAGGATAATACATTCGACTTTACAATTCCTAAGCCATTTCCTTCTCTGAAACAATATTTACATAAATAAGCAATGTTGGATTCTTTGATACAATGTATACTAATTTATATATTGTATGTGATAATTGAGATTAAACTGCAAGTACATTTAAGTGCAATTTTTTCATGTGACATGACTAGACATCAAGAGGTTCCTCCCTATTATTACCCTTAAGAATTTCATGCTGTAAGATGCAAAGACACAAACTTGTGAGGAAAATCTGAGACCGTTGTACATCGAGAAGAGCAGCTATAGCCAAGCAGAGCCCACACATACTTCAAGGGAAGTTTTGCAAACTGAATGAGACAGCTAAACATTTATATGTACAATGTCTATTGGTTCTAGATCTTTCAAATAGGGATGGCCTACTTCTCATCAGACAATTTGTGTAGGGGGTAAAACTTCTGGAATTTCTTTATAAATCTTTATGCCTCTTTAATTTTTAATTTTTATTTATTGATTTATTATTTATTTTTAAGATTCTATTTATTTATCTGGCAGAGAGAAACACAGCTAGAGAGGCAACACAAGCAGGGGGAGTGAGAGAGGGAGAAGCAGGCTTTCTGCCAAGCAGGGAGCCCAATGCGGGGCTCGATCCCGGGACTCTGGGATCATGACCCGAGCCGAAGGCAGATGTTCAGTGACTAAGCCACCCAGGCGCCCATGTGTTTCTTTACTTTTAAGAATGTGTTGAGTGGAGGGAAGAGGAAATTGGAGGTAGGTGGTCAGAGGGTAAAAACTTCCAGATATAAAGTAAATAAGCACTAGAGATGTAATGTACAACATGGGGACTATGGCTGTATAAGATGCAGGAAAGTTATTAAGAAAGTAAATTCTAAGTGTTCTCATCACAAGGAAAACAATTTTTTTTTCCTTTCTTTTCTTTGTATTGTATCTATATGTTAGCGGAACCTATTCTGGTAATCATTTCATAATTCACGTTAAGTCAAACCATCATGCTATTTACCTTTAACTTTATACAGTGATGTATTTTAATTATTTCTCAATACAAGTGGGAACGAATCCAACAAATACAACACAGACATTTCGGGGTTATGGTAAAAATTGAATATAAATTGGTTGTTAGATAATATTAGATACTTTTTGTTAACTTTAGCTGTATAATACTGTTGTTATATAGCATAAGTCAGCAACCTACAGCTGGTGAATCACATGCTTACTTTTGTAAATAAAGTTTTACTGAAACATATAAAAAGAACACAGTGAGTTATGAGAACAAATAGTTGATGACTTTTACTTGATACTTGATACATGTTATTTGGTGCTGGGTATGCATACACTTTAACCCTTTTTCTTTCATTTTGGACTGTAACACTGTTATTTCACTCACCAAGAGGAGCTGAGGGGGCATTAAACTAATTCTGCTGGCTTTTACTTATCTATGCTAAATCTTATCTTAGTTACAGGACTCCTACCTGTTTTAAATTCAGGGACTATTCAATTGCCTTGCTACCCACCCTCCATCTCCCAGAAATCCAGACACCTTGCTACAATTGCCTGACAAGTTACTTGAGGTAACTCAGGAAGGTGTGTGGCCATTGGAATTTAGAGCATTTTCCTTTCTAATCACTATACACAATGTGTCATATTGCTGAACTGGAAAGCCCCGTTTGGATCAAAACCAGAATACTAGAAACACTTAACACTTAAATACTCTTAAATACGGTGGAACCAATATTAAAGAATTTATTGGAAAAAGATTTATATATTTAATTTATATCTAGGATGAATTTTTAATCTCAGTTATAGATCTTCCTTCTCTTAAGTTTTTGTTTTTCTACACAGTAGTGTGAAGACTACATCAGAATCTTTTTTGGAACAGTGGTGAACTGAGACAACCATCTGTACAACTCATCAGAAAGATAAATGCACTTGAGGAGAAACAGTTTTGCATAAATTACCTGCATATTTGCTTCAGATTTCCACATTCTGTCTAATATTGTTTGGAATAAAATAGAAAACTATTATCCATTAACAGATATTTGATAAGCATATTAATTATTTTTGGTATTTGGTTTAGTTATCTGAACACATAGAACCAGCCACACATAGCCTTTTCATAATGCATATACATTTTTTGATACTATATACTCCTGGCTTTTATGTTAGGCATAGTGTTTATCTACTTTGGTCATATATAGAGACTCATAGTAGCTGTATTTTGATTTATCATTCAGAAACACTTAAGCTTGCTTCTGATGAATAATTTTCTTTACCTTTTCTATAAGTAATAAAGTAGAAGCTAGAGATGAAAGGGTAGAAATTGTAAATGAAAAGTTGTATTTTTAAAATTAAGTGTGCAAACAGGTGCCAAATTAAGGGACATTTAGGTTCATTTTTTTGGCAACTTTTCCCATTACATGAATAGCTCAGGTATTTGTACAAAGATATTAAGTGATAAATCCATTTGAGAATAAATGCAATAATGGCCACGTGTACATGCACACGCATGCACACACGTGCATGCTTAATTTACAGAATGTGTCAGGTCGCTGATGACCACGGTTGAATTAAGGATAGTGACTGAAGGGGGTTGGGAGGGGGGATGGGGGCTGGGTTATGGAAAAAATAAAAATTAATAAAAATTTAAAAAATTAAAAAAAAGGATAGTGATTGCTAAGAATCATCCCAGATTCCAATTATATTTATACATAATTTGTGCATTTGTAAAAACCTTACAAATAATTCTATTTTTCCAGGATAACATTATAGGTAACAGTTTAACATATGTGGTAAAAAAAGAAAAACAAACATATTAAACTCTTAAAATCACAAATAGGTAAATTAAACAATCCGATCAGCTCATAGCTATCATGAGTAAAGAATTCTATGAATAAAGACTTTTCCATTTTCCATATTGGAAAAAACAGTATGTCTTTTATTCACTCTAACATACAGTTTCTGTTAAGTTTTTAGTTTTTTCAATGCAAGGAAAATAAAACATTTCTAAATATAATCTGGTAGAAAGTAATATGCACATTTTAATCCATAGTTTATGTTAAGGAAATTGTTAAGGTATTGCTAAAGGTAAAGTAGACTGGTTTTCAAATTATGTAAACTGGACAGATTATTTGAATTGCTTCCTAATAACTAGATGGTTAATTACATTTTACTGAGGAATTTTACCAGGACAAGATGGAAATTTAGCTGATGACGTATTGTATTGTGTTCTGAGAACCCTGTAAGGAATCCAAATTTCACTTCCTTGGCAATGTAGTGAGGTCATATGATGCAAAAGAGAAAGTGGGGTAAAGTTTTAATGTTAAATAGTAAATCCTTGATAGCATTTTTAAGGAATATTAATACTCACTTTTCTCATGTTAGTTGCACATTTCATTTAAAAAATGCAATGCTAAATAGTTCTAAGAACAGACCATAATATTTCAATGACTAGGATAATCAAAACAAGTCCAGTTTATCCTGAGGATAGTAAACCCACAAAGGGAGAAGAGACAAACTGTAATTCTATACAGGAAAACATTTAGTCCCCCTTTAAACTGCAGTATCTATAGATTATACTGTATTTCATTTTAAGGATGTAGTCAGCAAAAATATTTACATTAAACTACTTATAGAAGTTATTTTTCTTCTATTCAGGAAGATGAATTACATTAAGTGAACATTAATGTAATATTAAGTTACATTAAGTTAAGGAAACTTAACAGAGGAAATTCTCCTTAGGAGACTTAATCAACTGAGAATTTCTCTTTAGAATATAGTTTTGAAAAGTCATTAAAGTGGTCTAAGGTATTTTTCTTCTGTAGGTCATCTCTTTGAATCTGATTCACAGTTCATAGGTAAAGCTGAAGCTTTTGGTGAAATAAATTAGGAATGTCAATTCATTTTCTTGTAAACAAGTATCTACATTGAAAAAAAAACTGTAATTGTTACATGATTACAGGAATAAAAGGTCATTTATGCTCTTACCTTCAGATGCAGTGCCTTCCTACGAAGGTCTGAGTGGACAAGCTAACCTGGGTATTGTTAAAGCTGGATATGGGAGATTCCAACTGCTTATGTCTTGTATTACTCTCTTTTCATCCCAAATCACTTTTATCAGCTACTTTACCAATGGAATAAAAAGCCGTGAAAGGAAAGAATTATGCTTAATCATTACCAGTTGTGGCATAATGTTAAGTCACAGTAAGAATGTTTTGTGAGCAAACGTCTTATCACCACCCCCAATGTACAGATGGGCACGTGCTCACACGAGTATGCAAAACAGAAGTATATTAATAGTGGGTCACCATTGTTTCTTAGACTTGTCCAGTATTTCTCAAGTTATGCTTTAAAGACCCACTTGCTTACGACCAGCTATGACTATTTTAAGCAAACACAGATGCCTGCTCCTCATTGCAAACAAGAAACTTTCACCACTAGGAGAGGCGGTTAAAAAAAAAAAAAAAAAAAGACTCATTTACCTTTTAGAGTTTATGTGGCAATGCTTCCCCATCTCCATATTGACCTTCTGCCCCCCATACCATATACTCATGCACTACCTGTATCAATTAGTATTTTAAAGAAAGGTGTATCATGGTATATAAAACATAAAAATGAAGGCAAAACCAGTGTTAAAATACTATAATGCCTTCCAAAGTCAAGTAGCTATGATTTCTGGCACTACTTCTAATTAACAGTGAGAATCAAGAAATGGAAATTGCAATTATTTCTCCTGGGAAAACTATATACTGTATGAGAAAGAAAAGTTTAAGGGCTGAGAAGGTAAAAAACATTGCCTTGATCTTTCTTCTACTGAACGATGCAGGGATTGGGAGGGAGGTATGGAGGAAGACATGGAAGAAGCCAATCACATTTCGCAGTATTACGGACTGTGTAAAACTCTCTGCCGAGGGAGCAGTTCTGAATGCTTTGCTGCACATGCCCAGATAATATGAAGAAAAGGTGTGGGCAGATGTAGGGCTTCGTCATGTCCCAAGCTGAAATATATTTTCTTTGCTGTTTTTTAAGCCACAGGTAGAATGTTAACTGGATGATCCCATGAAAGGCAATAGGGTTCAGCTATCTTAGAGCATAATAAAAAATAGAAATGGAAGAGTTCTTTGTTCTATTTCTGGAAGGAAAATGGTGTTTGGGGCACTTTCCATGGGGCAGGGAGCAGAACTGATTTGATAATGTTTTGGGCAACAGAGAGATCTTATCCTCAGTTTCCTAGTTGTGCAGTCCCTATACATCAGCAACTGAGTCCAAACGGGGGCACCTGTAACAGAGCACTAGGATTCACCCATCAAATGTGCGGGGCATCACCAGGTCAGTGGCACTCTACAGCTTTTGTTCCCATGGGCAACTTTGTTATAAGAGCCAGACCTTAGAAATAATCGGGCATATATTTTCAACTGTAGTAAGTCCGGCAGAATGCAAAGCAGAGCAATGAAAATTAATATTTTCACTTATTACAAATTTTCACATTTTATATGTGTATTCTATATATTCAGTGTGTGCAAGAATTGCTGATACTATTCCTGTGAGGTGAAAAAATGTAAAAATAACTCAGGAACAGGTAGTATATATTAAGACCAATATCATGAATAGATGGAGATGGAAAACAAGAGAAAATGATAAAGTTTAAATGATTCAAAACCTATAAAAAATTATAGTGCAGATAATACTATCCTCTATGTGGTGCATGAGAAAGTCATGGATATTAAAATTCAGTATTCTTATTTTATGGTTTTCTTAAATAGAACTTCCACTTCAAAAATAAATTTTCAACTATCTCAGGAATTTAAAAAAAGTTGAGATGGCTATTTATAATCCAGATTGCAAGAGAGAAGAAGAAATAAATACTTATGAAGAGTTGATTGCTATACCTTGAAAAAAATCAAATTTTACTTTTTTTTTTTTGACCAAGTAGACTGGAAATAATGGGATCCATATTGCCATTTATATTCTACTATTACCTCCAAAATAATGGCAAATAAACGTGGGTTCATGACTGTTTGTGATAATAAGAAACAACACCTTCTTAGAAGGCAAATAAAAGAAATTTAAGATCAGTAACAATGGAGTGAATAGTCAAAAAATTTTGAAATTTTTAGCATCATAAGATTAAGCTTAATAATCACAGGGTTGAAAGTGTTCACAAAATTATCATAAAAAAGTGAAAATTAAAATTAATTTGGGTAAATTCACATGTCTATCCAAAGTATCATCTTCAGATTACCTTGACTTGAGTTAAGGACCTTTTAATTTGACTTTTTCATGAACGTTCTCTGCAGCTTTAAAGCTTGACTCTGTTCTCCAGTGTGCAGGCCTAAGTCCCCATGCACTGTGGGATGAATGGTGACTCATTTGATTAGAGTTTAAATCTGGAGCATACATTTAATTCAGCTTCTCCTTCCCCCTTCAACAGTTTTGCCCGGCATCTCTGCCACACACAGGCAAAATCTTTACTTTCAGAAGAGATAAATTATTATGAATTTGAGAGAAACAAGTCATCTGGGACCAGGAACTAGAAAATATATGGCTACATTTTCACTTTAGAGACCATAAGCCTAGAGAAAGATGGATTCCTCTTACCTGAGTTTAAACAATGCTTTTCAGATTCTCTGGAGTTTGAGATATAGTTGATGTTTACCAGTGGTTACTTGTATCACCAACTTAGCTTTTGGAGTGCAAAATTAAAGTCTTCACACTTTTCTATGATAATTTCCGTGTTTGTATGTAACATTAAACACAAAACCCCCAAAAGATCTGGAAAGTGCCATAGAACAATGGGCTTTCATAAGGGAAGTGTTTTGTTTTTTTTTTCTTTAATTTTTAACATTTACACATTTTCTGAACAGTTACACAACACAGATTGGGCCTGCTGAAGTCAATGGCCAGAAGAATATAGTTGCTATAAATGATCTCCCTCTAAATAAAAGTCCTAGATCCTGGGAACAGAGCGGGTGCTCTGCTGCCAGTGACAGGTATGCACGGATGGGACCGTTAGCAGTCAGTTCTGCTGCTAGGAAACCAGCTACGCCGATAAAAAAGCAGCACGTCAGAGCCCCTTGGGGAAACTTCTTTTCCCCTTCTGCCAAAAGTCTCAGTCCTTTGAATGTATCTTCTCTGCAATGTCTATGTGGAAAAGTTCACAAGAAGTCTGAATAAAAATCAGATACCATTTTCCATTAACATGTTCTTAAAAATTCAGCTCTACCATTCCTGGTGAGAAGTGACGAATTCAAGCAAATGGTTTTGTTATCACTTCTGAGCTTTATCATGTGAAAGAGAAAATATGTTTCTAAAAATATGATGACCCCTGTCATTTTATTGCTATGGTCTAAGCAGTTGGGGCTAATTAATGATTTTCTGTATCATCAAAGACAAATCAATAATTCCTTCTCAAGCAGTTATTGCAGAAATATACTGTGTTAGGCCCTAGTTGAAGTATTTTTCCTAAATAAAAAGTACAAAAATACTTCTCACTAAAGGTAACTGAGAAGTTGTTCGATTTGACATCGCATGAAGACACACCTTCTTTTCTTTTCTTCCTTTCTTTTTTTGAGACAGTACACTATGTGATTCACAGGAGAACTTGCATCAGACGCAGTTTAATGAAAGCTCTCAAATAAGCAATTTTATTCCTATCCATGACTGCAGACATTTACAAAACCATAACATCTGAGTTCACCTTAAAAAATAACTTATATAAAGCAGTGATATACACAGCACAAAATAGTTCAGGGAGGGGCGGGAGCAACTTTTAATAATTAAAATGTAAACGTGAAAAAAAGGATGGAATAAAAGTCCCTACTTATTTCTACTTATGATGTCATGTAATAATATTTTACAATGTCCTGTGGGCCAATGTATGTATGTGCATATGTCGATATAACACACATATGCAATACATTCTCCTTCCCACACATATACATACACAGATAATTATTTGCAGTTCAGTTTAGGGCAATTCTAATATGCCGCTCTGTACAGTTGTTTGAATCACATTTGGACCCGCTTTCTTCAAAAAATAGGGGAGAGAGCAGGAAATAAAAAGGTTGGTTTGGTGTGACTTTGTTTAACTGTACACTGTGATGAATAATTTTCTTCCGTAGTAGTTCTGTGAAGGGCTGACTCACTGTGGTTTTCATGAGGAGACTTGGTAAGGATGGATCACACACTCATTGTCATGCTAGGGGAGTACTAGAAAGAAAAAAGAATCCATATTTTAACCAACAGTTCTCTTACAGGCCACTAATGTTCTTCTTGGTAAACAGTAGTAACTGAATTTTAACGTCTTAAAATCTTTTTATGCTTAAGCTTTTAACCTCATATTACACAAAAATAAGAAGCTATATTACAAAAGTAAATTTATATGGAACTAAGTTTTTCCTGAAATTTTTAATATTTCCTCTGCAAAGCGACCAGTCTCCTTTCCCTTCACTTTAGTGTTTGATAATTACCCAGTCCCTCAGCCTTTTCCTTCTAGCTAGATTCATGTTTTGTGGGCATTTGTAACATTTTGAGCAAATCCAATCCACAATGAAATAAGTCTGAGGGACAGTATCATTACCTACTACCTATGTAAACTTGGAAGGTTACCTAACCTCTCTGTGTTCCAGTTTCCTCACCTGTAAAATGGGTTTAATGATAACACTTATCTTAAAGGGACCTGGGGAAGATTAAATATAAAATCCTTAAAATCATGTATTTCTTGAATATACAGAAAATGTTCAGCAAGTGTATAATTAATAGTTTTAGAGAAATAAAACAAAATAAAAACAACTCCCAGCTGGCCCCAGGAAGTTCTGAAAGCATTTAGAATGTTTAAGAAACTGATTTATACTTCAGGTTATACATGTCTTCCTCTAATCTGTGGCTCCATTTTTAATCCACAATATTTTTAGGGTGGGAGCAAGGGGCTGTGTTGTTACACATTACTTGTCAGTTTGTTGAGGCTTACAATTGGCAAAAGGTGAGGCTTTCAGAAATTTGGAAAAGAAGTCTCAAAAATTATTAAGAGAGGAACACAGAGCCATTATTGAGATGATTATGCCAATCTACGCATATTCCCGAGGAACAGACTGTGACAAAAAAGTTCTAGAGCAACGCTGTCCGACGACCTTTCTTCAGCCATGGACAGGTTCTATAATCTGTGCTGTTCAACACGGAAGCCACCAGCCACATGTGGCCACTGAACACATGAAATGGGCTAGTGTGACTGAGGAACTGTAATCTTAATGTTATTTATTTAAATTTAAATATCCCCATGTTGCTAGTGGGCACCATTTTGGACAGCACAGTTCTAGATTGCCTGACATGTGGGG
Source organism: Spilogale gracilis (assembly GCA_004023965.1). Classification (NCBI taxonomy): domain Eukaryota; kingdom Metazoa; phylum Chordata; class Mammalia; order Carnivora; family Mephitidae; genus Spilogale; species Spilogale gracilis. The sequence goes on from PITA01000761.1 coordinate 70,017, forward strand.
AGGGGCATCCACTCCCAAATGGTAATGATCTCCAGATGAAGAGGGTTTCGAGATGAAAATGTCAATGTTAATTAACCCTTAAATATTTTAAATCTTTTGTTAAAAATATTTGGTGAGAACCCGGTAAGGACCAGGGCAAAAGGGGATTCCTTTAAGCATGTTAGTAATGGGGGTGCCTGCGTGGCTCAGTCGGCTGACCATCAGACTAGCGCTTTCAGCTCTGGTTGTGATCTCATGGCTTATGGGGTCCAGCCCCAGTTGCTGGGCTCCTTGCTCAGTGGGGAGTCTGCTTGTCTCTTTCCCTCTGCCCTCCCCCACTCTCTCTCTTTCTCTAAAATAAATAAATCTTCTTTTAAAAATGTCAGTGGCAATCATGCCTGAAAAGAGGCAGGTGAGGTCAAGAGGGTTGGTCTTCGACAGCAGGGCCCTCAACAGGAGCAGTGTGGGTCCTGGGAAGTGGGCAGACAGGACAGAATGAAGTGAGTTCTCGATGAGCTGAGTTACTACGGGAGGCGGGAAGGAGGTGTCAGGTGTATATGAGGATTTTACGGGGAAAGCAGGGTGCCCTGAGGAGCACAGGGTGACAATGGCTCAGCCGACAGAAGACAGGACAGAAAGTCGTTAGGGGTGAGTCTGGGGCTCAAACCCAAACTCCACGTTGATCCTGAGTAAAGGCGGATGAGGAGGCCTAAATAATGGGTCAGTGGACCCTTGGGGGGGTGATTATCAATCCTTTAAGTGCAGGTCAAATCACACAAAATTTACTTGTTAATCACTTAATAGCCTCAAGTTTCCTTTCAGTATAGGAAAGCTAAATTATATGTGTTACTGACTCTAATGCTGGATTACAGTGAATAGGGTGATAAAAAGGGGAGGCTTCCAGAGAAGAGAAGGGGATTTGGTTTGATGGAAAAACCTCTCCGCTTTTACCCTTGAGAGGGGCAGCAAGAAAGCAGAGCAGAGCAAAGGAAAACCTAAAACCCAAAGCAATCAGACAAAAACTGATGAAATGAGCCTACCCCGCCCCCTGCCAGGAGGATATCCCCTCATTTTGTCAGATGAGACCATGCAGATTTCCCATTATAGATAGTAACAGCAAGGAACTATAGATAGTGAGCTCTCTACAGCCTTTGACAAAACAGAATTATATTTTGATATAATTGACCTTAAGGAGTAAGAACAAACACCAAGAAAATACACGAATACCAAGGTTTTATTAAATGTAGAAAAAATTAAAGAGTATGGCAAAGTGGGCACAGAAAAGTTTAATCTAGGCTTTCTATAGCTACTGTTACTTACAATAAGAATGGTGATCCAATCAGTGCTACTCAATAGAACTTTCTGTGATGATGATGGATATGTTCTATTCTTTGCTGTCCAATATAACAGTCATTAGCCACACATGGCTACCAGACTCTTAAGATGTAGCTAGTGTAAGTTAGGAACTGAAAATTTAGCTGTATGTAATTTTAATTAGTTTAAATTTAAATAGCACCGCTAAATCATCAATCAATTTTTTAAAAAAGATTTTATTTATTTACTTGACAGAGAGTAACACAGCTAGAGAGGGAACATAAGCGGAGGGAGTTAGAGAGGGAGAAGCAGGCCTCCCGCCGTATAGGGAGCCTGATGCAGGGCTTGATCCCAGATCTCTGGGATCATGACCTGAGCTGAAGGCAGTCACTCCACCAACTGAGCCACCCAGGTGCCCCCCATCAATCAATGTTTTAAGAGAAAGATTTTATGGGTCTATGGTGCCAGTTATCTAAAAAGAGTAAAAGATACTGATGCATTTCAGAAAGGACTTCAAAGGAAGTTTCTGAAAGAAGCTTATCAGGATTAAGTCAGAATTAACTCTAGTGACCATCTCATTTAATACACATCCTGAATAACTGGGATCTTAAAAAGTAAGGGCGAGATTCAGTCAGAAAGGACAGAAGCATCTGCTTCAAGCAATACAGCTCAGAAAAGTTAGCAAAATAGTACAAGTAACTAATGTGATGTTCTATGTGTAGCAGGTACAGTATGGGTGTCACGTGTGGGCATCTTTATGTGAGTAATGTGCATGTGTCACGTGTGGGCTTCTGTATGCATGTGATGTATGTGTGTCACATGTGGGCACCTGTATGTGTGTGATATACGTGTGTCATGTGTGGGCACCTTATTTGCATGTGTCATGTGTGAGCACCTGTATGTGCATGATGTATATGTGTCACGTGTGAGCATCTGTATGTGTGGGATTCACGCATCATGTGTGAGCATATGTGTGTAATGTATGTGTGCCACGTGTGGGCACCTTATGTATGTCACATGTGAGCACCTGTATGTACATGATGTACATGTGAGCACCTGTATATGTGGGATGCACATGTGTCAATCATGTGCGAGCATGTGTGTCACGTATGTGTGTCACGTGAGCATGTGTGATGTACGTGTGAGCATCTATGTGTGATGTGTCACATGTATGCACATGTGTTACCTATATGTCACGTGTGGGCATCTGTGAGTAATGTGCGTGCATCACGTGTGGGCATCTGTATGTGTGTGATGTACATGTGTCACACGTGGGCACCTTATGTGTGTGTATCCCATGTGAGCACCTGTATGTGCATGATGTACGTGTGAGCGCCTGTATGTGTGGGATGCACACATGTCATGTGTGAGCATATGTGTGTAATGCATGTCATGTGTGAGCATGTGTGTAATGTTTGTCACACATGACCATGTGTGACGCGCGTGTGTCATTTGTGAGCATCTATATATGTGATGTGTCACATGCATGCACAGGTGTTGCACGTGAACACCTATATGTGTGTGATGTGTCATGTGTGAGCACCTGTATGTGAGGGGTGCATGTGTGTCACGTGTAAGCATGTAATGTACGTGTGTCACATGAGCACATGTATGCGTGTCACGTGTGAGCACCTGTATGTGTGTGATGTGTGTCCATGTAGCACCTATATGTATGTGATGTATATGTGCCACATGTGGGTACCTTATGTGTGTGTGTGTCTCATGTGAGTATCTGCATGTGAGTGCTGTATGTGTGTCACATGTGAGCATCTCTGCGTGATGCACGTGTGTCATGTGTGGACATCTATATTTGTGTGATGTACATGTGTCATGTGTGGGCATCCATATGGACAACGCGCTACATATACCGCTCAGGCTGTAAACCCCTCATCTGCAGCTGCCCTTCACTGAAATGGCTTCATCTATGTAAAATAAGGGGAAAATCACAAAGTTTCTAGGAAAACTCAGAGAATGTGCAAACAAAAAGGAATTTTGTTACTGATTACTGTTCTTCAACATATGTGAGAAGTGGTTTACAGTTTTCCTAAAATAAACAAAGAGTTGGTGTTAAATGGTGTCTCTACTTCAGAGACTTAGGATATTCCCAGGGCAAGGGCCTGAGGCCACATGGCAATACTGCGGCCTCCATACGGGATGGTGTACTGTGATGTTTGTGCCCAGTGCTGCGATACGAGGCTGCCCTGTTTCCAAACTACTCTGGGAGTCTGGTTCTACCTAATCAGACAATGTAACGGCTCTTACAAAGTCATTAACTGTTTGGGTTAGCAAAAAGAACAAACACAACCCCAAAGTTGTCATTTCAAACATGTATTGATTTATTTTGCCCTTTTATGTAAAATATATTTTGAAACGGTATGGCCTTGGTATAAACCAGAGAATTTATGATTTTTCCCTTGTTCAAGTACTGTGGAATCCACCAAAGAGATCCATTAGGTCTTGCACAATAAGTGCATAAGCTCTTGTTCCTATGCTTCAAGAACACTTCAGATCTCACTGCATTTCTATTGTTAAGCATCTCTCTATACTTTTCTCTTTTCTTTTCTTCTTAGGATTTTATTTATTTATTTGACAGAGAGAAACACAGCTAGAGAGGGAACACAAGCAGGGACAGTGAGAGAGGGAGAAACAGGCTTCCTGCCGAGCAGGGAGTCCAATGTGGGGCTTGATCCCAGGAGTCTGCGATCATGACCTGAACCAAAGGCAGACGCTTAATGACTGAGCCACCCAGGCACCCCTATATTTTATTTTTTTAAATGAGAGATAAAGAAAGGATAGTGCAGCTACTCTGAACTAAGATAAAATGAAATCGATTTAGTGTTTATGTGACTGTGTAAAAGAAAATTTGGACATTTCTTTATAATAGAAAATGACAAAAGGGAGTAAGGTAATAGAAGATGACCTATCACCTTGTTTAGGTACCATTAGATACCATGATTTTTAATACCACTTTTGCTCAGTTGATTATAGTTCAATGCCGTGGAGAAAATATTCTGCTAGATTAATTCAAGAACTGGAACTAACTGCTTTGTTTACTGCAGAAACCCGAAAAACTACTTTCTGAAAAAAAGCCTTTTTGTAGTCTTTTCAAAAACAAACATTTTACTGAATTTGAACACTAGGGGGCATGTTTGTTTCTTGAAATAAAGGTCTTGTTTATGATTCCCCCAAAAAGGCTGAGTAGTGAAACATTTGATTCACATTTTTCTGTGTGGTACATGTTGGCACTGCAAGGTTTCTGACTTTGGGTTGGGTATTTTGTTTCTATAAATATTAATTAAATGAAGTAGCATGTGTGAAGTGACTAGGGTAGTGGCTGGCACTTCAAAAGCATGCAGGAGATGTTCTTCCCTTCTCAGGCCTCCTTCTGTGGTTTAACTTCAAGATATGACCGACAAAGCCTCAAAGGATAGACTACTCAAAAGTATGTGCTTTTCAGAGTTATACACATTTAAAAAGCCACTAGAATTTACATGTTCATTCATCCAAAAATATTTTCTTTCTAAATTCATTAAGTAGTTCTATTTTTCCTTGATTATAGGAAAGCTCAACTTGATGGATACCAAGCCTATTTATGCCTTTAAATTCTTACATTTGTCAGCTTGGAAGGTCTTTAGTCTTTTTTTCTCTCTGTTCTTCATCTCTCGATCTTTTGAAAAGGTCTCAACAAAATGTGTGGTGATGTGATGCAGGAAGCCATAGATAACAATTACATCATTCATAACTGAGCAGAGCCCTCATGGGGCAGACAAAAGCATGGAGCAGCCAGTGTGGACCTGCTTCTGAGGCTGCACCGTCTCTAGGTGGTGGCGGAGTTCCTCAATCACCATCCAATTATTTTTCCTCTGGGGACTTTTCGGGTGGGGACAGGACGGAGGGAGGGGAGCGATAGGGAGGGAGCTTTTGTTTTCTGCTAACTCTGTACAGGAGTCTGGCATTTTACCTTCTTCTTGGCTTCTGGGATAGTGAGGCTGGGCCAGGAGTCAGGGATGGGAGGAGCCCTGCTCTGGCTGTTCTCTTTCCTCTGCACACATCCACAAAAGGATCTGCTGTTTTGCACGTGCAGAGTCCAGTTAAGCTTAAAGGGTGAGGCTTGTGTTTATTCTGCACAAAGAAGTATTTTGGGTCCTGTTATTTCTGATTCTTTGATCCCCACAAAAAGCTTTCTGATGCTGATTCGAAAGGGGCAGTCCTCTGCTGACAGATAAACAGGCAGCAGTCCTCAGTGACAAATCTGGGAAAGAAGGAGAGGTGAGAGGTCCTCTTGTCCCTGTCCCTAAAATTAAAGTCATGTGGGACCTTTTTAAAAAAGTCTTCTTATCCCATCCTAGATTAATAATTGCCTCTATACTTTTTAAAAAGCCTTATATCTATTATAGCACCTGCTAATCTGACCTATGGTTTAATTAGTTTTGTAACCCATTCTTCCCATCAGATTGCATTCATTGAGGTTAGGGATTTGTTATATTTATTTCAGAATACTTTGTTCTTAACCAAGCACATCACATATAAGAGGCTCAGGAAAGGTTGAGTTGAACGGAATTATTATATACCACACTGAATGATAACATTTTATTGCTGGAAGAGTTAGCAGAAAAGGAAATAAATGTTTCTAATTAGATAGAGTGAACATTAACTGATTAAAAGGGCCTAATTTGTCCATAGTCTTGAAATGAACTAAATTATCTAAAGAAGAATTCCTACAATCCTAAGCATCATGACAAGTACGTGGTTTCTCATGTTTTGCTATTTCATCATGACTGATGGGCTAATCTTTTGATTTTTTTAATAGGAATTTTTACATATACATTCTTTGTCCTCACTAATCATATATATATTGCAAATAAAACAAAGATCAGTATAATTTTATTTCTAGTTTTAACAGAAGTAATGTCTAAAAACAGGGGGAGTTTTAGCCCATGCAGAGCCTTAGGCTGATGCTTGTTAGAAGTGAGGGAAGCCACAGAACACTCAATCTGAGGTTCGAAGCAGCCGTTCCATGCAAAAGTAGATATGTTATTAGACGCTGCTTCACAATTTTAGGGTATCATCTCTGATAAAGGCTGAGTTAGGGTAAAATGAGCGAAGGTTTCTACTCTGATTTTAATGATAGCAATCCATAGTGGGAGCACTGATCCAATGAAGATGAAATTGGTTTGGATTTGGAAATCCTTTATGCTATGACTGGATTCAGTAGTTCTTACCAGAACACATGCATGAGCCTCTCTAACAAAGCTTTTTCATTTGCAGGTATGACCAGTCCTACTCCTAGAAATTCTGATTCACTAGATCTAGGGAGAATTCTGGGCAATTATATTTAAAAAGTTCCACAGATGTTTCTAATGTGAAGTCAGGTTAAAAAAAATCACTGTACTATGTAATACCTCCTTAAGGAAAGACACCAACCATATTGTCTTTTTGGTCTCTCCAGTATGTCACCCGTCGCTTTGGCCTGTAGTAAGTGCTCAGTAATTGTTCAATAAGCGAATGAATTTTATTGCTTCTCTTTTTGCTCCTGTCTACTTCTGTGGTGATTATGGAATGATAATGCCTTTGCTTAACCCCGTAATCATACTCAAAAAATGACTCTGGTGTCCAGCTCAGGTTAAAAGTAAATAACAAGTTAATAGACCATCAATATTGGCCTTTAGCCCAGTGAGTTGTAGTGCATGAGTACAGACATAGAGAAGATTCAGAGTCTTAAGGATACTACTGAGAACAGACCTGGTTTTGCCATGAATCAAGACATTTTAGTAACGTGAAAACTTGTAAAAACTATCAAATATGCAACCTGTTTCCAGTACGCTCCTTTATAGTGGATGTTCTCTCTAAGAAAATTAGTATTATAGTTTTTGTTTTTGTAACTACGTACATAGACTAGGAGCTAAAACTTTTTCCGAATAAATTCCACTTAGTTTTCCAATTTTTAAAAAAGCAACCTGTTAAGTTCTAGAAAAACAGACATAATAATGGCTTTCTGAATACATTCTAATAGAGAAGCTTCAGAAATAAATTTTGGATATAATAATGTAGTCAAGGGAATACTTACACTCTCACTCTGAAAAGGATTTAAGAAATTTCCCCCCATTTCGCCATCATCCCTTGGAGTGCCCGGCTGATTACTCAGGCTCATATTATTGGGAGAATTCTGTAAACAAAATTTAGAAAACAAGGCATTGTTAAAGATTTTAATTTCCCTCTTGCATTACACTGTTTCAAAAATGGAATCTACAGCAGCATCTCTAATGACAAAGCAGGTTTATAATTCTAATCTTAGACTTCTACTGTGTATTCTAGTTCATTCTTTACACCTTGACAAGTACTAATGCTTTCCCAAATGGAAATTAAAAAAGAAACAAAAAACCCAAAATAACCAAGCACAACTGTTTTCTTAGTCTCAGAATCAATATTTATTCAATTTCCCACCCTCAGCTTTCAGAGTTCCCCGAACTGCATAGAGTTTAAAAAACATTCCCAGCAGGGGCATGATGAAGAGAGCCTACCCACTGATCGGGCATGATGGGACAATGACTGGCCTTGGTAGTTTTACTAATCAAACTTCAAAAGGTCACTGTTCCAAAACATTTCCCCTTAATACGACATGTGGTTTGCATAGTAACACTCTTTCAACTATTTTTTTTTTAATATGAACCATAGGAAAAAAGGAAGATGGTTAACAACTACAGTTAAGAACAAGAGGACTACTTTAGAATTTGAGAATTCAATATGTACTTTTAGAAGAAGAAGAGAAGGCTCAAAGCAAATTGCTTTAGAATCTTTTTCTATCATTAGTTTAAGAGTAGATTTACTTGGAAACTTTAAGATAAAAATGGCTGATATTAGCAACCTAATCAAACAGTAAGTTAGCCTCAGGTTGCTTCATATTCTACTTAAATTTGCCAGTCTTATTATTACGGTGTGGTTTTGGCTATGGGAGATCATCTGCTCCTCCTCATCAATAGGAAATACAGAATGGCACTGCCATACGAAGCATGTTCACACAATACTGTGACTGAGGGACTCACTGCAGGTCTAATTTATTGACTTGTAAAAATAAACCTCAAGGTTAAAAATTTTTATTTGTTATTTGACGTGGAAGAAAGATTTTAGTTTTTTTCTGAGCCACTTCTATTTTAAATTCTTTCTGAGTAAGTTCTAGATTTTTAAAGGAAATTGCTCTGAAGATTTTGACTTAACTAAAACAAAGTTATGTCATAAAAATTAAAATTTCATGAATGAGTTATTCCCAGAAGACTATGTGCTCTTTTAGAATATGGTAAAACTGTAAAGCAGAGACAGGTAGATGAACTGGTAGAAATACAGCTTATATCTTATCCTGCTGTGCACCCCACAGGGAAGATCTGAGAACAAGGACCCTCTGAAGTCCACAGGAGCTCGATTTGCCAATGAACCACAAGGGCTGGAGAACCACAGTTAATAGCATAAAGAGGATTCTTTTTTTGGATAAAATTTTCTCTGAAAATGTTAGTTTCCCAAGTATACAGAAAAGCGACTTTCAAATGAAAATGGATAACTTCATTTCCTTAAGAAATAATTTAAGTAAAATTTAACTAAGTATTATTTTATAACTCCTTAATTATTAAAGTTATTAATTAAATAACCAACTGTGCTTTGTAAACAGGAATGCTAATGCTGATTTAGTTCAAAAAGAAAACTAAATTTATAAAAAAATGGTGGTACTGTTTAGCCAAAATCTTTTTAGTGAGGAGATTTGTCATTTTATACATAATGAGGGAATTGGTAATCTCAGAATAAAAAAATAATCTAACATATATATGAGGGTATTTAAGGATACACTTGGAAGCTTCCTCATTTCTGTATAACAAGCATACTACCTTAAGGGCCCTGAGATGAGCAGTGCATTTCTGTTGGATTTGGGGTGCTGGTTGTCTCTGCTTGCACAGTCCCATGAATCATTTCTCAATTTTCAATTTTGAAAATGTAGCTAACTTCAAATCTAGTTTCTGACTCAAAATGTGGATTTCAAAATATTCAGAATTTGAAAGTAACACTGCATTATTATTTAAATACTTCTAAAACAGCTCTTTTATTATTTCTGTTTTCCATGCAATCTGTTCATGGCATGGTGGCTCAGCAGTATAGACTTTTTTGGGGTGGGAGGAAGATATATAAGTACATGAAGAGGAAGATAAAAGAACACATTCAGCATACAAAACAGCTAGTATCAGGTCTCTGAAATTTATTCTTATCCAGCTTTGTGCACATAGTTGAAAAATCTTCAAATGATAGGGCAAATTTGTTTTGTTTTGTTTTGTTTTTAACCTAAAATAATTTCTGCAAAATGTGAAAGCAGAAGTTTCTCAGTGGGGAGTCTTATGGAAATTGTGCTGTCCATGATCAAAGAGTGACCTGATGAAGATACAGGCTAAAGACATACTTAATACTGGTGTCTACGGGACAGCTAAGACAGTGGTTCCAAACACCAGCCCAGAGCAGGTTATAGGTGTGGGTGGCAATGAACTGGGCGTGTATTACATCTAGGTGTGGCTACGTGTGTGTGCAGTTTCTAGCAGATAGCATCATCAAGGAAAGAATAGAGGGCGTCGATGTGTGGGCTACACAAAAAGGGCTTAGATCGGTCAAAAAGGCGCACCGATAGTTTGAGCACATAATTAGGGAGAAGGGAATACAAAAGAACCCAAGTGAAGATCACTTTTAGCTACATTAGGCATTTTGGTTACATTTATTATTTCAGTTAATTGTGTACTGTATTTCCTACTAACACTCTAACACTCTAATACTTATGAAAGTATAGTTGCATTATTCCAATCCTATCTTCAAGGAAGTTTATTACATTCTCATTTATCCTTTCTTCAAACTGGAATGTTTTTCCTTAAAGCAATGACAACACACACAAACCTTACATATACATGTATTTGTGTGTGCATATGCATGCTCGCACACGCACACCTGCGCGCGTGCACGTACGGGTTGCTCTGGTAACACATTTAATTCTCTTAGACGCTCTTTTCTCTGATTTTACCTTGCAAGCATTCTTCCACATCATCTTTTAACTAATTAAATTATTGTTCCTTGTTGGGGGCTGAGGTAAGGCATAAGAAGGCTGATGCAATCAGGCCTGAACCTTGCACCTACATAACAGGATGCGGCTACCACAGAGCCTCAGGAATCCCCTAG
>PITA01000761.1:80607-239681 GCA_004023965.1 Spilogale gracilis
GCAAGAGCATGCTTGAAAGCAACCTATCGGGTGCACTTCCCCTATCCCTTACCTATATAACCCCTTCATGTTTTAATAAAATTTGCAGCTTGATCAGAATCCCTGTCTTGCTGTCATTCTTTCGCGCCTCCTGTCCCATCCCCCTCATCCGTTACAGGTATCTCGGCGGACCCCGTTGATTGCCTCGCAGGCCGAGGCAGTTCCTTCCTCCACCCACCCTCAGAAATTATTCCAAACATTTTCAAACTATTAAAAAAGTGCACATTTACAGAAATTTTGACTGTGCTCATAATAGGAATAAAATAATATTGACATTATCTGCAGCCCTCATGAGGTGGATTTTGAATTGATTTCTCAGAGACTGCCAATTACAAGTTTTACAGAAAGTTATTTTGACTCTGCCAGCACCCCCCAAAGAACAAAATGCCAGTCATGGTTCTCCCAGAGGTTTCGAGTAAGCTAGAACCCAGTTCACACTAAGAAGATGATAGATCTACAGTTGGCCATTAGCTGCCCTGTGATGGGTGTGGGTGGGTGGGATCTTTAATTGGAACTAAAATTCTTGAGTCAGAAAGCTTCAGGTTGAAAAGAGTTCTTTGATAATTTTTATTTTTTATTTTTAAAGATTTTATTTATTTATTTGACAGGGAGAAACACAGCCAGAGAGGGAACACAAGCAGAGGGACTGAGAGAGGGAGAAGCAGGCTTCCCGCTGAGCAGGGAGCCGGATGCGGGGCTCGATCCCAGGTCTCCAGGATCATGACCTGAGCCGAAGGCAGTCGCTTAACCAACTGAGCCACCCAGGTGCCCCTCTTTGATAATTTTTAAAGCATGATATCAGATCTGGCCTTCTCTGATAACAGTTTTTTTCATACTCAAAAATACAAATGTTAAGTATGTTCATGTGAACTGCAGAACTTATTTAGACGATCTCCTTCTAAGAAAATAAACCATATGCTCTTCTCCACCTCCAACTCCTAAAACAACTCCAAGGGAAAATATTTTTGTTCCATTGATTAAATGGGTGGCTTCTCAGTTGCAAAAGGGATGAAAAGAATTTCACATTTGGGCTTCTAAATTAGAGATGAATTCTGCATTTTTGAGAAAGATACATAGAAGTTTTACTAGATAATGCTCAACTGAACAAGAAATAATTTTAAAACTCTTCATTTGGAGTTTTGAGCTCCTTTTGCCACTGAAACAAGTGCTATCACAATGCAGGTAACAGTGTGAGTTCCCAGCCTTGCCCACAAAAGAGTCTGATCACTAGGAGGAAGATACTTAGCATCTGCAGAGTGTTTCAGAGCTCCTAGCATATGTTCGTTCATACTTGACTCTCAACAACTTTGTGAAGAAGGCAGGGAATGAACTACACGCTCTGTTTTACAGCTAAGGAAGCTAAGATTAAGACAAATTAAGTAACATGTTGCCCCATTTTGTAGGCAGTAGAACCAGGCCTTTTGATTCTCAATTCTGTACTCTTCCTTACCTTATGTATAAAAAGGATGAAATAGAGTATATTTAAAATAGAAAAGCAGAAAATGAATAGTAGTAGTACTAGTAAACAACATTAAAAATGGAGTAAGAACAAAATTTTAAACATTTTAAAAAATGGAGCAAGACATTTTTTAAAAATATGTAATATTGGTGCTCAATAAAATACAGATTTAACTGAAGAACTAGGAAGGTGCAGCTGGAGACCTAAGAGGATTTTGAACAAAACCGTTGAGCAGTAAGGGTCACAACTATCTTATGATTCACAAATAAGAATGACTAGAAAAAGAACAGGATGAAAAGGAATGAAGCCAGGAAACATGAGAAAGGGGAGGACAGCTTCTTAGGATAGCTGGTCTTGTATTGGAAAATAAAGAAGGTGGGAAAAATGGAGTTAGTGATAATGTGGACAGTATGAAGTGAAAATCTGAAATAATTAGGCTGTGAGTGCCATGAGGGAGGGAGAGATGATGCTGCTAATTGAAAAAATGACCACAGTAGGGTGCAGGTGCAAGACACACCAGGGGCACCGTCACCCGGCAGCCTGGCTGGAGCCCAGGACCAACAAACCTGGGAGGGGGCAGTGCAGAAATGAGCTGTGTAGGACCTCATCCGAAGACAGATACAACTAGTCACTTCCAGTACATCATTAAATGACATGTTTTGGGGGGAAATTCTTATGTTAATTGAAATGTATTTGGATTTTGTTTTGTAGATAAGATTTTCCTTATTGTCTTTGGTCTGCTCAGTTACTCTGAGCTTCTTGAGGGCAGAGATCATACCATGTTTATCCTTGGCTTTTCAGAGCCTGGCATAATGCCTTGGTGCATTCATGTTTACTGAGTGAAGGAACTCCTGCCTAACCAGTTGAGGGCGAATTATGTTTGTATTTAAAGAAATCTTTTATATCTCCCCATAATGCACAGGATAATACCCAGGATAAAAAAAGTACACATTGGGTGGCCAATTAATGCTTAAAGAATAAGCAATACATCACAGGCAACAGAATGTTAATGGCAGTGGGCAAAATGTAATGGAAAAACACCTGTCTCCAGAAATAGGAATGAGAAAATGAGCACAGAAGGAATAGCAATATACCTGATATGAGGACAGATAAGAAGATGGTATTTAATTCATCATTATGAGCCTATTTAAAATTTTTTAAATGCTCTACGAATAAATTACAAAGAACTTTCTCATAGGTGGGAGGGGATGGGCTAAATGGTGTGACAGAGGACACTTGTGATGAGCACTAGGTGTTATATGTTAAGTAATGAATCACTATTCCTGAAACTAATACACACTATATCTTAACTAACTGGAATTCAAATAAAAACTTGAAAAAAACCCCAAAGTACTCTCCTATATAGAATTTTGTTTACATCTGTCTAATGTAGAAAGTTATGGGTCATTAGTGGAAATTTTAAAAAGATGATGGTAAGCAATTTGGAGGATCCCACCTTTGTGTAATAAAGAATCATCCTTCGATACTAGAATATGTTCCTCAAATACAAAATTAGAAATTTTATTGGTGACCAGCAAGCACAGGTCAGCAATGATCAATTCTTAGATACCTAAGACAGCTTATACAATCATGGCCATCTAACTTGTAAGGTGTTTCCCAGAGACATAACTCCAGTGGAATTATACAATGAATCTTATTTTGAAAACAGGCCTTTTGCATGTTTTACCTATTTCTCACAGAAGTACGCATGTGCTCATTTTAAGTATTTATCTATTTTAAGAAAAGAAAAAGGCCTTCCTGAGTGAACCTAACCATAAATATCCAAAGGGCATGAAGCACAAGCAGCAATGTACATAAAATGTCAGGATGCCGGTTCAAATCTCTCTCTCTCTCTCTAGCTTGAAGTCTTAATTTAAAAGGGTTTATAGCTCAATCTACTAATTTTCCTTGACACCAGGAATTTTGCATTATTATACATGAATATAAATTAGAAGTAAGATTAAAAATGAAGTTACCTTTTAATGAATTTTGGTATTTATTGATATAAAGTAGACTTTCAAGAGAGTCATTCTAATGATAGTTAGTAATTAGCTCTTATCAGCCATTCTAAATATATTTTTGACCCACAGAGAACTATTTTAAATTCATCATGACCTAAAAAGTATTTAGGTATTCTGAAAAAATATAAGGCATCTTACTTAGCAAAGTATTAATTTTAAATACTCAAGGCACTGAAGGAGGAAAAACGCAGATACATGCTATTGGAAGGCTCTCTTTCCTACTTGTATTAATATAATTTTCTTCTAATTACTTTCCTATTCTATTTTGGGGAACTAGAATAATGGTTGAGGATATCAGCATTGCCTAATAAAGGTCTGAAAGACAAATGAGATGTATAAGTGCAATGCTCTTATATAACAATAACTTTTTCAAATTTATCTTTCCTCATTTTGCTCTAGACTTCTTTACATTTTCAAAAAATTATCTAGACATATCAATTTGCTTTATAAATAAATGACATCATAAAGATAATTAAATTATTACTTGGGTATCACTTAATCATGTATATAGTATGTCTTATAAATGAATCTTACCATGTTAAAAAACTCATTGTACCCTTTCCTATTATATGCATTAATATTTTTAACTTCCACTTAATTATATGTGGACCTCTACTTTCAAATGTTTGTTCAAGAATAAAATTCATAAGGCTATTCTAATAATTTTAATAAGAGTCCAATGTAGAATAAAATATAAATAAAAAACAACACAGAGAATATATATATAATACTCACCTTGGAAATACTGTCCATATCTCCTGAGCCTGAAACAAAATATGAAAGGAAAACCTTTATTAGATAATGATTTTGTATATAAATGAAGCATTCCTTTAATATAAATACAGAACACTCTTTGTATTTTCTAGTATATATCTCCTGAATTCTTTAATTTAAAAAATTTTAATCTTAAAAAATTCCTTTTCTCTTATACTGCCTTGTAAATAAGTATCATTTGATGGAAAATGCAAGGATGAGTTGTACCCTAGCTGCCCATCATCATTTTTTGTTTATTTTTGTAATGGCGGAATGAAGAAAACAATTATTGTTATCCTAAATTCCTGAAAATGACATATTAGAGAGATCACTTCTAAATCCTTTTTTTTTTTTTTAAAGATTTTATTTATTTATTCGACAGAGAGAAACACAGCTAGAGAGGGAACACAAGCAGCTGGGCAGGAAGCCTGATGGGGGCTCCATCTCAAGTCTCCGGGATCATGACCTGAGCTGAAGGCAGTTGCCTAACCAACTGAGCCACCCAGGCGCCCCTCTAAATCCTTTTCCATTCAAATTTTAAAATGTATGTTTGTATGTGTATGTATATAGAAAAAGAGAGAGAGAAATATATTTTCTGAAACGATAATTCTAAATCTGATAAAATATAAAATGGACATTTGCAACAATGTCTAATAATATTCTGAGTCATATCTTACCTTAATAACCAAAGCAAAGAATTTTTAGTAATATTACAAATTTGACAGCAATCAAGATTCATGGCATTCCATCAAAAGTAAGAATGTCTTCAAAATGTACTATAGTTTTATGTTGATTTGTAAAGTTTTCACAAAATTCATAAAAATTTTATATTAATTCTTGGGAGAAGTGAATGATCAATACTAATTACTTACTTAGGAAATGAAATCAGACATTAGATAACAAGGAACAATGATCAGACCTTTGCCACAATATTAGCTTTATTTTTAACTCTTTTAACAATTAATTTTCTTGGCATAAAATACTATATTATTTTAATAGGAAAATAGTCAGTTATAGTCACAAATAAAGTTAGTGCTTGCACACAGACATAATAAATGATTAAATATTGAATGTATATATGTAGTTATGTATATATAAATATGTGCAATAATGTTTATTATAAAAGTAATACACCATATGCCAAGCCTATGTGAAACTCCTTAGCAAATTCCACTCTAGGGAATAATATGACTTTTGAAAATCTTCTAACTAAACCAAATGTCATCTTTTGTGAATAATTTTACAAACAGAAAGATTGGAAAGTGAATTATATTGCAATAAATGAAAAAATAAAGTTCTAGAATAGTGCTGCTGCCCAGCAGAGCTTTGTGTGATGATGGAGATGTTTCTCTGTGCTGTCCATAGGCAGCCAGTAGCTATGTGTGGTTTTTACATTTGATATGTGGCAGTAGAACTGAGAAAGTAAACTTTGTATTTTACTTAATTTTAACTTAAAATTAAATAGTCATACATGGCTAGTGGCTACCATAATTGGAGAGTGCAAATTAAGACTTTGAAATCTAGGCAAAATAGATATGTATGTAAAATAAGTACGGACCTTAAAAGCTCTAAAGTCTACCAACGTGTTGCAGATAATTTCTTGATTACAGAAGTTACATTGCTTTTCAAAGTATCAGAGGATGGCATTTGGGTTGAGTTGCAAAATCTGTGTATAACCTAAGTTACTTGGGCATGGTTACTCCAACCTGAGTAAAAGGTGGTCCTTTTCTAAAAGAAAAAAATATCATCAGCCTCTAACCCCATTGTCAACTTTTAGCTTATGATAATGTTACTTAAACATATATGAACATAAATGTAGTTGTTTTTTGGTTTTGGTTTTGCATTTCACCTTGAAGTTATTTGGCTTCATTTGGTAAGAAGGCATCTTTATAAAGTATGTGTCCAACTGTTAGTCACAGTGCTAGAAATCAACTTTATGACAAATGCAGAGTATGTGTCACTGTTCTCTCTTAAGAGAATCCTTCAGATTATTCAGAATATGATTACCAATTTTATTTTTAAAAGAGACAAAAATTAAAATATAAAAACAAAGTTAAGAAATTCTTGCAGAGAATGCAAGTAAGTTCCTCTGAGACTGTCTCTACACCTTCAGAGACAAACCAGTTGGGAAGATACTGTAGCCCTCCAGGTGAGGGAGGCAGGATTTTGTGCCCAGAGCAGCAACATCTTCTTTTATCATAAACCCCCCAGATTTTGATGTTAAAGTAAACACTTATGAATAAGAGCTAGGTGAAAACAATTCTCCACTTTTGATTTTCAAAGGATCTTCAGTCATCATAACCTATATACAGCCAAGTATCAATCTGAGGTGAAAGGTGCAGCATTTTTAAAATAAATTGTCGTATTCGAAAGCACTATGCAAACTGTAATATCGGCTATGTAGAATTAAGGCTTTGTGTTGATTTCTAAACATCAAACTTAATATCCTTACCTAAAGAGCCATTCATGTGATGTGACTCCATTCCTCCTAATCCACCCATGGGACCATCTGACCCGGGGCCCATTGGAAACTATTTAAAAAATGAAGAAAATTACTATGATTACATTGAAAACAAATGTTTATCTCAATGTTACCATATCTATCTTTAACATGAGAAGATACTTCCACAACCTATTTCATTTTCAAGTAATGGAGGTTTTTTCCAGCCTTATAGATTCTCAAATTGGACCGCCCCACTTCCCTCATACCATCTCCTCTAGGTTCTGGAAATTCAGGCTAATCCTCATTCATATCTCAATTTTTCTTTGGATAGCCTCAACCAGAAAGTACATACATTCCAGTGTAAATGAGAAGATAAGCATTCTTTCCTCTGCTCCTAACAGATTTTGCTATTATAAACTAGAGATGATTCTTAAGAAGCTGTTAAAAGTATCGGCTTGTTAAGAAGAGTAATTCAACATTCTTATGCCAACATTAACATTTTTTCTGAGCAGACAATCTATCCTTGTTCAGATGGACATAAGAAATAATTCTAACTTGCAGGTTAAATACATTTAGCTCGATATATTGAGGGGACAGCTCAATACAGTTAATTCTTGGCAGTCTCAACTATGTCAGCTCAATGACAATTGGACATTCTACAGCAGTCATACTCAACATTTTTAAAACTAGTGGTATTATTTTATTTTCCGTTGGAAGTCCAGTACAACACAGATGTGAGCTGATACTGTGGCAGAGGAGGTGGAGAGGCCATGGCCAGCCCATTCAGTCTTTTCCTTATCTCCCCAGAATACTGTGGAGGAAATCTAAACCACGTTTGAAGACAAGTTATCTATAACTATCTTATGTTTACAGTTAAAACAGCCTGTGGAAAAACACTTGCTCTTAAAATTTCCCATGTTCAAAGCATTTCTTCCATGTTGTATGTACAGAATGCTGAATGTGGTGTGTGTGTATGTGCATATTTTTGTGTGTAGATGGGGGTGGTGTTTTGTTAGTCACAGTCATACAAGCTTTCGGGAGAAAAACAACTGCCCTCAGCAGACAACATGCTACTGTATATAATCTATAATCTGGATCTATCTCTATCTTTATTTGCTTGGAAATAAGATGGCTTCCCATCACTGGGATCATACAAACCACATGCTTGTATGCTTTCCCAGGACAATGCCTATAATTTTGTTGCCTTAAAGCACACAGATTGATTTTCACTAAACAACTTAGAATACACACACACACACACACACACACACACAGAGACACACATATATGTTATGTATGTAAATACCTCAAATGATAGCTTAAAGAAATTAACTTTGAGCTTACTATTTTATTCAGCTTTTGTTAAAAGCACTGTTTAGATCTGGGCTGAGAAACCTTTGCTGGTAAGGCCAAGACCTTCTGAACTTACTCGGTTCGGTCCTTTTATCTGGCCCCTACAGTGTTTTCAAAGACACAAAGACTACTGGTATGTATCCTTGAAGCACATAAAACTGCAGACCTAGCCCTCAGCAGGCATTTGCTTTTACTACCTCTGGCAGAGATGAATGCCATTTGAAAAAGTGACACGTTCAGCTTCTACTTTTCTTGGATCTCTTATCTTTGTATTGAGTTAGAGAACCAGAAGGGAACATACTTGGATGATATCAGCTTAGCTGCCCACACAGAAATGTCTTCAGTACCATATGCTCTGGGTTTCCTCTCTCACTCCCTCCATTTCAAATATCAAATTCTAAGATATGAAATTGCGCTATGAAGAGCTTTTCTGTATTTTTGCTGAATTTCTAAAATGAACATTGTTCGTTATCATATTCAATTTTCATAAAGATCACAGTGGAAGCACCTTTTAGACATTACTCATGGGAAATTGCTTCTTTTTTCCTGAAAACCCATTTATTTGATTATATAAAGAGAAGAGTGATAACTGAAGGCACTACTACTTAACGGAAATAATATACAAGCTGCAAATGCAAATTTACATAAGTTTATTTAGATTTACTAGCAGCCATGTTTAAAAAGTAAAAAGAAACAGGTTATATTATTTTTAATATATATTTTATTTATCCTACTTATCAAAATGATCATTTTAACATGTAGTCAATATAAAAGTTTTTTAATGAAATATTTTACATTATTTTTTCATACTAATACCTCAAAGTCTAGCCTGCATTTACAACACACTTCAGTTGGGACTGGCCATATTTCAAATATCATAACAGTTTTGTTGTCTTCACTGTTAAGAAGCTCAATTATAATAATTATTTCATTCCTGTTCCTTGGTATACTTACATAAAATTCCTTTTATGTCTTCTGATTTTTATTTCATTTTAGTGACCTTATATTCATATATACATCTATTAACTCTACACTGATATAAGTTTTGTTAATATGTAGGTCTTACAGATAAATATTAAGAATACTCAAATAATTTTTTATGTCAACCTGCATCATTTCCATGTTTAAACTCCAGATTTCAAAAATCTAAAGAAAAACAAGCATATCCAACTTCCTAATTTATTTCAAGTTTATCAGGATAAAAGAAACAACCACAATGAAAAAACTAGGGATGCTAAAAATGAGGTTAATATAAATGATTATATATTACATGTCATTTTCAAATAGTATTAAGTATGTAGATTTGAGATAAAACTACACACCAACATTTTGTAATTGATGAGGGGTAGTTTTACATTTAAGTCATATTGATATGACATCTTTTGTTATATATTCTATGTACTATGTTTTTTCAACCCAGAACATAGAAAGGGTTTGATTTTGGGGGGTATCTAATAAGTTCCTGGATAATACAACAGAAAGCTTAAATAGTATCTAGGAAATGGAATGCACTTAAGAATCTGAGCTTTCAAATACATTCCAAAATTTGTTAAAAATTCATATTTACATTAGGCCTGTTAGGTCCAGGAGGTACTGCATTCATTAAAGTATACATGTTGTCTCCAGAGTTGGTTGAATCTGAAACAAAATATTACTTAATTAATATCTTTCTTTATAATTTCCACCCATGTCAACACAAAGTAATAATCAAAGATGATCTGCACATATACATATATTAATAGCTGTGGCACTTGAAATAGTCATTACTAATGTTCAGAAACAAATACTTGTTAGTCAGTTTCCAACTCAGAAATTATCATTCTGTGGTTGTAAATGGGAATGTTTACCTAATACAGTAGGAGTAATCACTTGAATAATTCAGGTCGAAAGGAACATTACTTTAAAAATCTAAAACATTACAGTAAAGTTTTTCTTTTTAAAAAAACATGGATACTTGGAGATTTCACTACACAATTTATAAATGTATATAAACATAAGGAAAATCTCTTAAAATTCAGATTCAGCAGCTTTTCAGTGCTCATTATTTCCTTAGGCTTCTTATATACCAATTTAAAAAACAGTTTATTTATCTAATAATTATTAATTGCTGGTGGAATATCCTTGCTTAATTATAAAAGAAAGAAAGTAGGACAAGACTATAAAATTGGAATTTTTTCATTCATTTTATTCTTGATTCATTGTAGTAAAAAAACTATAATATATATCCATATAAAAATATATAAGATTTTATAATATTTGTAAAAGTTTACATTTCATGTTTATTAGCTAATTCTAATTAAGTCTCTGAGTACATTTGTTTTTATAACATATTACCTGGAGTGAAAAGCCATATATTTTACATTTAGGAAATGTTTTTCTACTTTCCCACAGTTATACAGTTTTCTTAAATATAATGCACTGGGCCTTTCTATTCTGAAAAAAATGTGTTTCAAATTTTTTGTTCTGATTCAAGGCAAAAGATAAAAATAATTTACTTTCTCATGACAATAAAAATAGAGTAAGAAATGGGCGACTACTTTTCCTTTTATTTTGTAATTGCTTAGTAGACATTAAAAGTTTATTATTTTAGTGGATACCACTTAGAGGAGGTTAGATGTCATTTATCAGTTGTTTGTAAACAGTGATCCACAAATCTAAATATTATTTTTCACATCTAGATTCATATATTGTACTGCTGAAAAAGCTGAAATACTCACCTCAGATCTTATTTGTTTACACTAAGTAAGGTCCCAGTCGACTTTTGTGGCCTTGACTATTTTTAGATCCTTATGTACATTATACTTCTGTCAACTTAGGCTGCTGGTTCTTTCCTGCACATGATCAACCTTTTAAATTTAACCCATCTCCATCTACTAAAATTCCAATCACCACTCCAGGTCCACTGCAAATGTTACCTCTTACATGAAATTTTGTTTTCTCATAAATTCTAAATTCCTGAATGCTTCCCCATCATTGGATTCCACTTTGCATTCTAGTGAATATTTTGTCTTATTCTTCCCTCCTGCTTCCAACAAGGTTATAATAAGTTCATTGAGAGAAGAAAATCTTACATTGTGTGCCACAGACAATAACTATTTGTTAACTGAGATTTAACTAATGGAATATACTTTATCCTATAAAAATGTATCTTTCAGAAAATCTTGGATTGCTTCTTAAACATATGAAATCTTCAAATAGTTTCTCATCTTTATTAGCGTTACTAATTTTTACTAATTAATTTGGAACGAAAATGTGCTGTATATTTTAAATATATAGAAAGAAAAAGAAATTTATCATTCTTCATATAATTCAAAAACACGATTTCATCTAAAAAACACTGAGAGGAGTAAGGTTGACATTGTCTAGAAAACATCGGACTTCTTTTTATATACAGAGAAACTTGATAATAAAGTATATCTTCTGGCACCTATTTTTTGCAGGGAGGGTATTGGCTTCATATTAGAGGAAAGACTGAAAAGAATGAATCCACAGGAGTACACACAAGGCTAGGAAGACATACTGGTGGCAATTTCTGACTTGAAAGGATGGAGTGTAATGAAATTGCTTATCACCTGCAAAATTTAGCAGTTTCTCTGAAAAACTTTCTCTTAGGTTGTAGTGAAGTGTTTATTAATCACATGCTACCTTCATAAATTAAACATTTAACTTCACCATACAAGAATGCAAATGTGGGCAAGATGTTCAATTCACATAATTCTATCTTGAATGAATTCTTTTTCACTTCAATGAAGATGCTCTGAGGACAGAAATCCATGAAATATTTATGATATTTTCCAAAGAGTTAGTGAAGCAAAGCAAAATTTTGCATTAATTATCAAATTGATGCTTTTCCAAAAATGAAAGATTCAAAACTTAAAAATTACTATTTATTGGAATGATTAATGATATTTAATTCTGAGCTTCCATTTGTCTTAGATTTCAACAAACCAGGTAAGAACATATGAATTGAACAAAATAACATAATTAAAATTTTTCCTCATTACAAAATTTTCCCATCTATTTCATTACCCAGAAGTTAACACTGATAAAGTCCTAGTTATTTCTTTGTTTTCTACTTTCTACATTTGTGTATTATATATATTTTAAAATAAAATTGGGATCATATTGTATTGAATCATGAACACTTTTTCTCCATTAAATTCTTTGGCTATAATTTTAATGGCTACATTATATTCCATAAAAAATTAATGTCACTAAAATTGGATTAGTTTTTAAGGTTGTATCTACTATTTTGCTATTAATTATAACAAATGAGTATCCCTCCACATAAATCTTGGTCGTATTGCTAATCACTTCTCAGAGAAGGATTATAGAGGCAGTGGTATGAACTTTTTCATGGCTCTTGATACATGGTGCCAGAGCTATTTCTAGGCGGGCTGGCCCAATGTCAACTC
Organism: Spilogale gracilis; assembly: GCA_004023965.1. Taxonomy (NCBI): domain Eukaryota; kingdom Metazoa; phylum Chordata; class Mammalia; order Carnivora; family Mephitidae; genus Spilogale; species Spilogale gracilis. The sequence goes on from PITA01000761.1 coordinate 93,091, forward strand.
TCACCATTAGAGTCCTCAAGCAATAACACATTTAAAAGTCTATATTAAAGTCTCAAAAAGAAAGGATAAAGCTATTTAAAATCATCATATGAAATGATGATAGAAATATTGAGGTATTTTAGTTTAAAAGAAAAAAAAGCTTCCTCTACTACATAGTGACTCTATTAGCTAATAAATCCATATGGACATGTAAGCGCATCTACATCCACCTTAGTAAGATAATGGTGGGTTTGATTAAACCTAATGGATCCATATATTTCATGTTTTAATTATGCAGACTTTTTCTAAGTTGTGAGAACTGGATTTTTTTTTCACAGTCTCAAGGATTCTTTTTGTCAGATATATTATTGGGCAATTCATACAGATTTAACACCATTTTTATCCTGATTTTATCTGTTACCCACACAATGGGAATTTTCTACATGCTTATTGGACAATAGTTGGACAATAATTGGACAATAGTTATTTAAGAACCCTGTTTCTTTCCACTTGCTACCTCTAGTCTACTTCTGTTACCATCAGTGAGATAAGGAATACTACACTGTAAACCTTCTGTCATAACAATTTTCATATTTTGTAATTGATTCTAATAATCAAATGCCCATGTGGTTAGTGTGATTACAATACCTGCTGGACTAGGCATGATGGGTGTTCCTGGTGGCCCTCCACCTCCTGGAGGACCCTAAATAATTATACAAAATTTCAGTAAAAATAAGGCATTTCATTTAACAATATAAGGAAAAACAGAAGAAAAGTTAGACATATCTATAATAATCCAATTTGAAAATCACAGAGGAAATATATTTTCTCCATAATTTATTTTCCTTGAATGCACAATCATTTCAATATTATGCAAAATATAATTTAGCTTAAATATGTTGAGACTGTTGTGACAAGTTTCCAAAAACAATGAGCCTGTAACACTGATTTACTATTCATGACTTAATCACATCAGGTATAATGAGGTTAAAGAGAAGTCATTTATTGGGGCCTTTACCAACCCATAAAACAGCATCATTCATGTGTATTTGTGATTTAGTTTATTGTAATTTTCTTATGTTTTGTATCAGGGTTTTTTATAGGCAGCTTAAAACTCCAAAGATACTCATATGTTTAAAAAAATACACTGATGTTACTTCTTTATTGGTATCAACTATAACACTTCTAGAGTATTGAACCTTCTGCTATCACGCCAATTAGAAATGAGAGGCAATGTTGACTAATGCTGTGGGTTACTAATCAATCTGAAATGGAAATTAGGTGATTTGAAGGTTAATTCAGTTATTTCATACAACCAAAATGGATAATTCAGGCAAAGGGTTTTAGAATTTTTCAGATGTACCATAATTAATCTCAGTAAATTACTAAGCAGATAAATTTGTACTTCATTCTGAATGTGTAGACACAGCCCACTAATTATTTCAAATGATACATGTATTTGCTATTTAATAAGCAACTTAAATTTCCTTTTAGATAAAAGTCTATAATTTCATAAAATTATATATTAGGCTTATTCTCAAGTGATTTAAGAAAAAAAATTGGTTTTACCCACATGTTCTTACTTTCATTTTTGCCTTATAGAGAATGTGAAAAAAGTTAGACTTTCTTAATTTGTACAGCTTAAGAGGACACTGAGCACTAAGTTCACAGGTCCAAAACAGCATGTGCTTTGTACCATGTTCATAAAACATTATTTCTATGGAGAGTGAAATGTTCATTGATCTTCTTAAGCCCTACTTTTTTCCTACCCCAGTTAGCCACCACCTCCAAAATTTCTTTAGGAAGGGTTTTCCTTTTTACCATTTTATCTTTGCTCTTCTCATAGGTATTTAATCCTAAATATTACAACAATGTATCTTCCGGGGTGGCCTTGAGATGTAACAAGGATTATAATGTGATGATGGTTAAAAGCTCATTTATAAATTCAAGAACTGAGACAAAACCTGCTAATTTGACTTCAGGTGTGTATGAGTTAGTGGAAAATTTTAACATGTACTAAATAATCATAAGAAAAATAAGTGTTTTCAATTTCTAAGCATAAAAAAAACCCTCAAAAGCCCCTCCCCCCAAATTACTAGGTATTATTTTGATTCTCTTTGTGATGGGGGAAAAAGTTTAATGTCTTCCTCAACTTTGTGTGTGGTGAGTGGGGTTGGGGGGGGTAGATTATCCTCCTGGAGAACTGCAAATTTGAGCTTATCATTGCGAAACTGGAGATGGTTTTCTTCATGATTGGACAAAGTGTATTGTATTGGTTTACAGAAACATATGCTAAAGTAAAACACAGTACTCAGGGCAATTTTGGCCAGATTGATAACTGTTTCACTAATGAACATCAGCATATGTAGTGAGGTTGGCAGATGAAAAACTCAATACGTGTCAGATGTTCACTTCTTGGCCAATACACAGGGGCTCTTCTTAACATCTGGACAACTATTTCATTGCCCAAATAAAACATAACATCAAATCTTATGAGCAAACAATACCAAATGTACTTACTACGTAATTCCCAGGAGATGCTGAAGAGTATGGTATCTGGAACATGAATAGGACAAAGAAATATATATTTTGATTCCTGCAACAGTATGGAGACTTACCTAAAAGGAATCTATTTTCTGACTTTTATCAAGTTTTAAAATGTTTCACAAAGGATGGCAAAGAATAAAGGCATATTTATCTGAGTACTAGAAAAATGAATAAATGCAACATTATCTTGAACTTATAAAAAAGAGGGGATGTAGGACAAGAGGAATTTAGACAGAATTACACTCTCAAGTTCTATTCATTTTAGGACAGTTGTATTCACTATTTGATGCTAATGACACTTATTCTGTAATTAGAAAGATATATATTTGTGCAGCTACAAACCAGAAACCAGAGTTTTGAAATTAATAGCTTTTATAGATACAACTCCTAATTTATGTGCATTCTGGTATGCATTATTATTATTTTTAAGGTAGATTTCAGGCTACTGTATTCATGTGGTATGAGTCAATACTTGGTCTGCAGGCCTCACATTTTCCCCCTTTCTTTTCTAATTAGCTACTAGAAGATATTGTAATAAATGTATAAGATTTGATTGATGTAAGTCTCCTAAAACTAATTTGTGAGGATCAGATATGGGTAACAAATTCTTACCCTTCAAATAAAGCTCTTAACCCAACTCTTTTTTAGGGATTACAGAGTATTAATACAATACTGCTATCATAATTTGAAACATGAAAACTAGAAAATAGGTATTTAAAACTAGGCCTTTGAGTGTGGATTATTAATAAAGAGCTAAATCCAAATATTTTCTTTTTTCACAGAAGCTCACTAGCTCACTTGCATGAAGATTCTGCATAACCAGAGCAGGTATTTTTCCCTTATTTTGGAAAAAGCCAACAAACTATTACCTTCTTTGAGGCAGATATCCAAAATTGGACCATTAGAATAGTGAAAAGATGACAATGTCTTTACCTTCCCTCTACCTCAAAACTGTCCATATAATTAAACATAAAGATAATATGAAACTTTAAGAAGAAGGAAGAATAACAAAGTTATCATTTTCCTTTAATGAATAATTCCCTAATTCAAGGGGAAAATATTTAATATTAAGGTATCTGAAAATTCTCTCCTCGTTGTTTAGTGTCTATGCTTTGCCTTAAGCATGGACCACATGTCTCTGAGGCCCCTTCTTGGTCGCCTATGGGTAATTCAGCCCTGCAGATGGTCATTACCAGCCTGCCCAGCATCACTAATGATGAGGATTACATCCACTAGGAGTAGTGAGATCTTGATGGCCAGTACACACTTACTAAACTTGGTAGCTGAATACAACTTTGCTCTCCTGGGCCCCTTTCAGTTCACGATCTACCATCCTTCTTCTGCTTATTTTACACACGTGCATTTGCTCCCTCCAAATCACCACCTTATCTGTTGGCTCCAATTTTCATCTCCTTATAACTTTAGCATCCAACCCACGTTCTTCTACCTCTCTCTAGTGCCTACCATCCTTCTTCACCAACTTCAAAATATGATCTAACCACCCTTTAAATCTTTGGAATTTAGGGGAGCCTAGGCTCAGTTGGTTAAGTGTCGGACTCTTGATCTCAGCTCAAGTCTTGATCTCAGGGTTGTGAGTTCAAGCCCTGTATGAGTTCAAATAAATCTTTGGAATATACACTTCACTGCCTTCCTTCACTTTACAATATATTTCCCTCTCCTTCATTTGTGAGTATGAGCACATCCCAGGACTCTTTACAGAGATCTAAACAACTCTCTTGCCTGACACTTTTTATTTTTTTAAAGTTTTTTTTATTTATTTGACAGAGAGAAACACAGCGAGAGAGGGAACACAAGCCGGGGGGGGGGGGTGAGAGAGGGAGAAGCAGGCTTCCTGCAGAGTAGGGAGCTCCATGCAGGCATCAATCTGGGAACTCCAGGATCATGACCTGAGCTGAAGGCAGACACTTAATGACTGAGCCACCCAGGCGCCCCTGTCTGACACTTTCTTATTCCTTATGATACTCACAATTATTATTCTATATTCCAACCAGAATCTTCTTCCATCACAATTCCTCCATGTTTATTAAGTCCATCATTTCCCTTTAAGTTTCCTACTAAATTGCCTCTGTCCCTTCCCCACTGTCAGCTTTTTGTTTCTCTCTCCAGTATTTTAAATTCATTACCTTAAAGCCCATTTTGTTGTTATTTTTAAAAAGATTTTTTTTATTTACTTGAGAGGAAGAGGGCATGAGAGTGAGCATGAGGATGGGTGAAAGGGGCAGAGAGAGAAGCAGACTCCCCGCTGAGCCAGGAGCCAGAGGACATTGGGCTTGATCCCAGGACCCTGGGCTACTTTGTTAATTTCCATCTCTTTGATCACCCCCTAGCCACCTTTTCTGCTTCACAGTAGATATTTCCTGAAGAGAAACAAAACAAGGGACAGAGTCCAAAATATAATCATCTTCTCCAATGTCGAACTGCTCTTCCCTAATATCTGGAAGCATTTTGGCTTGGTCTACATGGAAGCCCTGAAGCATTCTAGTGGTGTGCCAGTAAACCCAATAAACTCAGGAAGGAAAGGGTCCCAATTTGTAGCATTTGTCAATTTATATGGTGTGAATATTCCCACAAGGAAGATTTAGAGCTATCAATGATTTAACAATTAGCTCAAAAAATTCTTGAATAATTAACAACTGACTTTCCTGAGCTGGCTTTTATGATGATTATAAGTTGATAGTCGGCCCTTTTTCATATATTAAAGCTATCAAATTCTTGCTATACTTTCACCTTTAATTCAACACTCTTATTAATAGATTAGAATTTTCATACATTCATCCAGGTAGAAAAAAGATAATCTTTCTGTTCGTTTCCAAAGCTAGCTCCTTCCAACTACTTTATTTTCCTAAGTCCATGCTCCTTTTTTAGTTTTTAATTTCTCCCTCTTCATGATCCCTTTACACTCAGTTACACATAATAAACATTTAAAAATACTTAAATTTGTTACCTATCTAGTTCTATTTCTTTTCATGTGTCCTGTCAAACTCTTGGTTTATACTCACTGTTTCTACTTCATATTCTTTGATGCCCTCATTAAAAGAAAAAGAACATTTGGGCTCCTACCACTAGTAGCACTTCATTGAACCTTTATTCTTGAAATTTACCAGTAGCACCTGACAACCTAGTGTGAGAGACATAAAATAAAATAATATAGGTAGGACTATATGGGTACAGAAGACATTTGAGCTGGGTAACTGATTTGCAGAGAGTAAATGACCACTAGAAAGACAACGAGAAGGATCAGCATGAAAGAAAGAAAGAAAGAAAGAGAGAGAGAGAAAGGAGAAAGAAAGAAAGAAAAGAAATATGGTAATATATATATATATTTAAAGATTTTATTTGACAGAGAGAAACACAGCCAGAGAGGGAACACAAGCAAGGGGAGTGAGAGAGGGAGGAGCAGGCTTCCTGCCGAGCAGGGAGCCCGAAGCGGAACTCGATCCCGGGTCTCCGGGATCATGACCTGAGCCGAAGGCAGTCGCTTAACCAACTGAGCCACCCAGGCGCCCCTGGAAGTATATTTTTTATGGAAGTGTATAATTTTATCAGGGAAATGGTATATAATCTCACACAGCTGGTACAGTGTGGCACTTACAGGAAACTGAAATAAATGATAAGCATGTATGGTCAGATGGAATGAATTTATGCTGTAGGAAACAGGAAATTACCAGTTTCAGAGAGACTTGTTCAAATTTATATTTTAGTAAGATAACTTAATTTCATCATAGAATATGAATACAAGTTAGGAGTCTATTGCAAAAGGTCTAGGCGAGAGATTACAGTGTTGTGGGCAGTGCTGATTAGGATAAATAGGAGTAAGAAAATTGGAAAGACTTGCCACAAATGTACTTGGCAGGGCATGGTGACAAACTAGGTGTGGTGGACCAGGGAAGGCAGAGGTTAAGGCAGTTCTTAGCTTTCCAACTTGGTGAATGGGTGAATGATAGTGCTACTAATTTATATGAAAGGAATTCAGGAAGAGGAACAAGTTTGTGGAAATATTCAACATGTTGAAGACCCTAGTAGACAGCAAGGTTTATCTGATCAACAGAGATTTAGAAATATACATCAAGTTTAGTAAAGATTAAGACCAGAGAAAAAACTTCAACTGAATACATTCCCATTTTGTGCTGGGCACAAAACTTAATCTAGTATTTTATTAGATTGAGTAGAAGATTTAACATTCACAAACAGAGCTCCCTGTCTATCCTCTAAACTTCATTCTTCTTTTATATTTCTAGTGGAGTCTGTGTTATTTCCATTCTCCCTGATACCTAGATTCAAAGACTTGAAATCATCTTCCACTTTTTCTTTCTCTTTATCCCCAAATCAAAGGTCACCAAGTGTTTTTGATTCTATGTGTGAAATGCACCCCTGTCATTCCTTTGATCACCACTCTACCTTAGGTACTGATAACATTTTATAAAACCCATTACTATAATTGCCTAACGTCATTTCCCCATTATATCCTATAGACTATCTTCCTAAAATATAGCTCTCCTCCACAAAGATGACACAGTTCAGATTTTTCCATTCAAGAGCCCTGTACCCATCATGGTTCTCTTTCCCTCTTTTCGGCTTTGTCACTTTCTATATCTTCCCAGACAATCTGTCTCCCTAGCCATTAACAGTCTAATTCTTTCTTTTGTCTAAGCTTTTCTCCACCTCTAGTGTCCAAATTCTCCCACTGCAATTAATCTCCTCCTGTCCCTCTCCAGACTCCCGACAAAATATCTATTAACATGAACCGAAAGATGAAAACACGGATGTAGGAGATAAGCGAGATCAGAGAGCTAAAAGATCAGAATCATAGAATTAAAAGAATTTTTTATTTGTCATAGGAGAAAATTAAGGGCCAAATATACTGTCTGGTAAGCTAGACAGATAATTCAAGAGCTGTGACCAGTAATTCAAATATTCTGGAATATTCTGACTCCTAGTATCCAGGACAGTGGTGCCATAGCAAGGGGAAGAGCAGAGTAGGTAGAGATTTTGGCTTCTTTTTTAAAAAATTGTTAGTAGCATTCTTCAACTGTGAAGTTTAAAAACCACTTAGAAGCTACTGGATTACTAGAAACCAGGGAGGGCAAGGTCAAGACACCCCCTATGCCAGTGTAAAGTTGAAAATAAATATTCTATTATTTTTTAGTGCTTTTTTTTTAATGAGCATATATTTGTATAGAGCAGAGCCTATCTGGAGTAAGATGTTTGTATTTCCTTTGGGCTTAATCATTACAATAGACTCATTTTTTTCTTTAAAGGAGTTTCTTCTTTCTTTTTCTTGTCACGTTAGTGAGTTGATGAACACAATGTTATATATTGGACATCTGTAGCTATTGCTTATCTCCTCTTCTGCTAATAGTTCCTTGAATTTTCCTCAGTGAACCATACCTCTTATTTTTCTATGTGATTTGGGTGGGGCTCGGGCGTGGGCCTGTGTGACCCTGGCAGGCTAAAAGAGCACTGTAACCCCAGGTCATAATTCATGAATGAGCATATGACTCAAGCTAAACAAATCTAGTTCAGTCAATTATGCCCAATTCCTATGTTAAAGTGATAAAAGTTGTGCTTTTTTGTACTGAATTGAGATCTCTGAGGATATACATCAGGAGTTCCACACAACCTTCTTGTCATGACAAGGAAAAAAGGTAAGTGACAGAGACTGGGTCCTGATGACATTATCTGGATCCTTGGAATCAAATGCACCCCAAAGCAAATTTATATCTGGACTTTTCAGATACATAATCCTGGGATAATCTCTCAATATGAGCCTAGTCTGGTTGTTTTTATGTACCTTTTAATCAAAAGCATCCCCAGACAAAGATAATTCTGATATTATCAATAATAGTGCTTGCTACTTAATGATGAGAATGTGCTAAATAGATAAACCCAAGTGCCCACTTCCTTTGAAGGATATAAAAAAGGAAAAACCACGGGTGAATTTGTAAATAAACTTCCAGAGAAGAATCTGAGGCCAATATTGTAATGTTCAGGATGAAGGAAGTTAAAAACAAAAATTATACTTTTATTTTGAATTAAAAACATGAATTTGTCCTTAAAAATGTTTCTTCTTATGTACCACGTAAAAGGGCACCAAATGGATTAAAACACTTTTACATGACAAAACTGGATTGATAATGATGAAGCAAATAAATAAATAAATATATTGCATATAATGGTAGGCAGATTTTTTTTTATTACTTTCAGAGAAGTGGAAAGCAGAAAGTCTAGAATATAGCCTATGTTGGACTGAAACTGAAACACTGGTGGGTACTCATGGTTTTAATACCTATGTGCACGAACATACATCTAAATCCTATAGTTATGTTGATTGAGAGGCTCTAAAAGCCAAACACTCTGATATGTTCTAAATACAACTCTCCACTAAAAAGAACCAAGGCTTCTTAAAGAAATGGCTATTTCAGGGCTAACGTTGGGAAAATTCAGGATGAGTTTCAAGTGCTCAAAGAATAATGCAGATATGTCAAAAAGACAAATGCGGGCAGCTGGGTGCTCTGTCGGGTAAGCATTTGCTTTTGACTCAGGTCATGAGTACAGGGTTCCTGGGATAGAGTTCCTTCTGTATTGGGCTCCCTGTTCAGCGGAGAGTGTCCAAACCTCTCCGCTTGTGATCTCTCTCTCAAGCTCTCTCTCTCACATAAAAACATAAAAATTTTAAAAACAAAAAAAACAAGCAAACAAAGGACAAATGATTCAGTTTGAAGGGGTTCCTACTGGCTAACTCCGGAATGATCCCAGCATCAAAAATCTATTGAATGAAATAAGAGTCCACAAGTACATCTGATATACCTGAATGAATGAATGAATGAATGGAGAAGAAAGAAAACCTCTTTGTTATAGCAGAGAGTCAACTAATAAATGGAGAAGGAAAGACAGAATTAGAAACCAGCCATTTGGCAACCAACATAGCAAAACAAAACAGAACAGCTTGGCCTAGAATCATCAATGGATCTCAAATGTAGCAGATGTAAGTATGAGGAAGAAGAGGATATTTACTGTAGTTTCAAAGTATGTCTCCACAAGTTAATAATTACAAAAAGAAAAATAGCAATTGTACAGTAGAGAAATCTGACAAGCACCACCTGTTGATCCCACCCAAGGGATCAAAGTTAACACTATAAGCAATGGGACAATCATCATCACATGCTTCCTGAGTCGGTGCGCCGAGAAAATCACACTACTTCTGTGGTATTCTTACCAAGTATGTGTCACCTGAATCTAATCACGAGGAAACATCAGACAAATGATGGCACATTCTACAATAACTGATTGGCATTCATCAAAACTGCAAGGTTAAGAAAGACAAAGAGCAGTTGATTGACTGTCTTAGATTGAAGACCAAAAGACAAGACTCATAAATGTAACAAGTAGACTGAGATTTTCTTTTGTTAACAGGAACATTGCTGGGACAATTGGTGAAATCTGAGTGGGGTCTGCAGATAAGAAAACAGCATTACATCAGTGTTTGTTTTCTAGTTTTGATCTTTACTGTAGCTATGAAATATAATGTATTTGTTTTTAGGAAACACATACTGACGTATTTGGGGTTAAAGGGTCATCACGTCAGCAACTTAAGATGGTCCCGGACAAAATATGTATATGCAGAGAGTAGAAATCATACAACTAAATACAGTACAGCTTTAACACTTGGAATCTGGATGAAGGGTACGTGGGAGTTCTTTGTCCTATTCTTGCAACCTTCCATAAAGCTGGAGTTACTGTGACATAAACATTTAAAAGAAAAAACGTATTTGGAAACAGCAAAAACAAAACAAACAACCACTCTTAAATGTGAAGAGGCAGAGACTTACTCTACTGATAGCAAATTAAAAGTCTAATTAAAAACATGGACAAGAAGTCTGAGGAACTTAGAAATCAAAACAGTACAGATGAGTTGTCACTAGAATATAATCAATGGCATTTAGGGGGAAAATCCCTCTTTAATACTTTTTTGCTTTGTTGCATGTGTAAGCCTTATGTTTTTGCCAGAAAGTCATTAGTTTTTGATAATTTTTTTTCTTGTTCTCAAAATCATTTTTCAGAGGAATGCTCTGCCTTTCTGAACTCAGGATAATGACCCCTTTCTCTTTGTAAAGAGAAAGCTGTTAGCCTTCCCCACTTTTTTTCCTTATTGACATTTCTTTGCATGGGGGGGGGAATATATCCACATGGGACAGCTGTTAACACAAGGGATTGTTTTCAACTCTCTTACTTGACCGCATGTGTGCTGGCCAAATGCCCATTCACATGACCACTGGATGGCAGTTTCACCTACACCCCTCCTACCCTAATTCCTAGTGCTTCTCAGGGTCTCAAATAATGCAGAGCTGCTGACTTGTTACAGTACATTCTCCTATCCACACACTGCTGGGCTCCATGAAATTCTGAAGAGGTGGAGGGCATGAAAACTCAAAATCATCAAAATGCAGAACTCGCTCTTCATTTCTGCCTCTCTCCAGTAGTCTTCCTTGGATATAACATACCTGCTTGGTACAATGCACCTTTCTCAACAGCAACTCCTGCTCACCTTCCTAAGTAGCTTTTGAGGCAGAGTCTCCAGCCCTGTGTAAAAGGAGATACTGCCGGAGGCAGGTAGTGGTGGGTGGAAGTAGCACAGGCCGCCTGCAACCAGCAGCACAGGGAGAGCGGGGAGAGGGGACAGTGAGGAAGAAGAGTCTTCTTGCTTCCACATGGGAAGGCTTACACAGTTAAGGCGCACTATCAGTTGTGCTTTTTAATCCAGTTTCAACAGATGTGCAGATAATAGAGAGTCTTTCCAGATTCTGGCAATAGGAAGATTGTCAGTTTTCAGTGTCATAAAAATCATTTTTTCCTGTCTATTTATCGGTATTTTATTTAAAGATTTTATTTATTTATTCATGAGAGACCCAGAGAGAGAAAGAGGCAGAGGTAGAAGCAGGCTCTCTGCTGAGCAAGGAGCTTGACACGGACTCCATCCCTGAAGCCCAGGATTATGACCTGAGCTGAAGGCAGACGCTTAACCGACTGAACCACCCACGTGCCCCTTTATGGGCATTTTTATAGGAAGTTGAAAGAACTGTGTCTTGAGCTGCTAGCTTGACATGCCACTTTAAAGTGAAATCTTGAATGAATTTGAAAGGCATATAGCAAGAAGGAAATAGAAATGTGAACTCTTCAAAAGCATTTAAGCAGACTAAAAGAATTTTAGAAGATCAAGATACATTATAACATAATCTGGCATAACAGTAATTTAGGAAGATTTGTTGAGATTAAATAGTATACTGAATACCCAAATGAAAGCAAGAGCATCACTTCTGTCCACCCAAAATGCTATTACAATTAGCGATTGAAACTAAAGAGACAGGAAGATAAAATAATTTTTTTTCTAAAAGTATCACAGATGTTTACTTGATTGAGAAGAAAGTGATTCTACCTTAGAAGAGCAATGAATTTAGGAAGATTCTTTCTATAACACACATACGTCACCTTAAATTTTCTTGAAGTTTAAATTAACCTTGAACGTTGCATCAGTTTCATGTTTATTTAGCTTTAAGGCCACTGCAGTCAATGAAGTTACCTCTTGTGTGTATTAGTAAAAGGCATCCCCGCTGGGCAGATACTCACAGACTTCACAAGCTGTACTGACTCCTTTGAGTGAGAAAACGTTGTGCAGTGCATGTACTACACAGAGTTACACAGCAGACCTCTCTCATACTAAAGAAACTCAAGGTTTCAAAGTCAAGAGGAGAAACCATCACCCAGGATCATTTCATTAAAATCATATTAATTTTAAAACCAAAAGCTTACTTTTCAACTTGTGCATATATTTATGTGATTTTATTAAGAGAGAGCAATATTTATGAGTCAAACTGCTATCACAAAACACGTAAGGAAAATTCACAGCATGTCAGATACATAGATAGATGTGTAAGAATGCCAGTTTGGCCAACAGGCACTGGACAAATGTGTACTTGCTTCCTGGGATAGTAAGAGAGCAAACCTAGGTATAACAGTACAATAAATATAATCATAATAACTCTAATAGAGATTGAGTTTATCTGGTAACTTAGTGATTATTAAAGTTATTTTAGAATATCAGGTCATTTTATGATAAATATATATTACAATAAATACAGGGTACTGTAGTATATTCAAATCACATTTTCTGTTTTATTTTTGGAAGTGTGTTAATTTACATAGAATGTATGTTTACATTAGACTGTGAAGTGAAAAAATACATAATTTCAAAAATTATACATATTTAAAAATATATATGCAAAAGTTTTTTTGAATTACTTTCTAAAAAAAGTTACTATAGCCAATTGCAGGACTTTTGAAAGCAACAGATTTTTGTTGTTAAATGCTACAAAGTACAAAGAAAATTTAAAAATACATATACTCACTGAATTGGCATTTGTTGGGTTTGGCCAAGGTCTACCACCACCTGGACCCCTACAAGAAAATATGATATATGAAATTTTAACTTAATGCTTTGAGTGTTTCACAATAAGCAATAACAAATCATAAAGTCTAACATTTACAATTCAGTTACCATGCAGTTCTAGTTCAACACTGAAATTACTCTCTGTGTTTTCACAGATTTTTTAGTTCTTTTTTTTTCCCCTAAAGATTTATTTATATATTTTAGGGAGAGAGAGGGAGAGTGCATGGGGGGGGGGGGCAGAGGGAGAGGGGAGAGAATCAGAAGCGGACTCCATACTCAGTGCAGAGCCAGTTGTGGGGCTCCAGATCAGGACCCTGAGATTATGACCTGAGCTGAAACCAAGAATGATATGCTTAACTGACTGAACCACCCAGATGCCTCAGCTTTATTTCTCAAGTCAAAAAATGTTATCATTCCGCAAAATAGTTTTCTTCCCAAATCAACCTACTTTGGGTAGGTCCTGTTTTATTTTAAGTTAAATTAGTGCAATAAACACTAAAAGCGATAATCACCTATAAGAGTAAATATATGTATATATATATATATAAATCCTTATATAAACATGCTTTTGCAACAAAAAGCACTAATTATGAAATAACAAACTGTAATCCTATGACATAAATATAAGGGCTACCTGTGTATCATTCAACATTAAAATGAAATTATTTTAAAAATACAAATATATATAAAATGATTGCTCTTATTAAACTATAACCAAATAAGTACATAGAAAAGGTGATTAAATTGAATTTTTTTAAAAAACCACATAGATTATCACAGATTACTTTATATATTACTTTGTATATTATTTTATGTCAATCTATCTTTCAGCGCTATTAACAATTTAGTGACTTTTTAAAAAGGAAATCACATTTCTTGTTTTCAAAATTACAGTTGGAGACAGTAGCTACACTAAATCTAGGGAAAAACAGGAATTAACCTATGCCAATGTGTGTCAGTAAAATACTTCATTTTAAGGTGGTGGATGATGGTTGTATTCTATAGCTTAAAAGGACATGAATCTTTTAAAACAAAATTAATGCCTAATTAAGTGAAAAAGGTCTCTTGTTCTCATGCTTTAGTATTAAGTATACCTGAGTAAATACTGCTTGATAAAAAGTAGACTGCTGTCAGCAGGTCCTCTCTAATTAGGGTCACTCAAAATTCCCTTTCTCTCTAATTGCAGTTGAAAGAGGAAATTTTTAATTAAAAAAAAAAAAAAAGTCCCCTGATTCTTATTTTAGGGACCTTAAACATGAAATTTAATGTGACAGAAGATATCCAACTTGGACTATTTATAACCATGTTTCATTTTGTTTTGGAATTCCCCAGGGATATAAACAACAGGGAAGTGCATGAAAATTCTGTCCGTGGGCTCTATCAGGGTGCCCAAATGCAATTTTTCCCAATTCCGATTGAGGAATAAAGGAGAAAATAAGATGCCAGAGAGGAGTTAGTCCAAGTATTGCACCCAGGGAGAAGGTTAGGGGTGTTTGTACTGTCTCTGGTGCCTCTTAGAGTGGTGATGATGATAATTTTCCAATCAACTCCTGGGATACTTTAGAAAGATAGGATTCAATATCCTAATGAACATAATGTGAAAGATTCAATATCCTAATGAACAGAAAGGGTGGTAAGACAGAGTATGTGTATTGATCAAGTGAAACATTTGATTTGTTTGATGTTAAATAAAATATAATAAAGAAATTGGGAAATATTTATCTTAAAACAGCATAAAAATATAATATATCCAAATCATGGCAAAAATTTGTATACAATGAGGTTATGTCAATAATGATCTCATAATTTTGATATACTATGTTTAAAAGAGAAGTATGTAAGATTAAATATAATAAAACATTTTACTTATTTAAAAAATTAATGTTAGAGTAACATGTTAAATTAAATATTAAATAATTAAACATTTTACTTAAATAATAGCACTAAATTAAATTTTAAATGTTATATTATCAGTAACAACACCTTTAATATATTTCAATTATTTGATAAATAATAATCTAGTCTCAACACACTATGTATTTCATATTAGATCGCATTTAATATGAGAGATTTAGTATGATTTAAAAGGATTTAATACAATAATTCATATGGATAAGCTGTATTTTCTCCTATAATACCATTACATTTTAAGTTTCACAAATACTGCTAAATAAACTGGGGTTAATATAACTAGTATAGTGACTAGTTCTTTTACAACAACTACTTAAGTTCAGGGGCACCTGGGTGGTTCACTTGGTCAGGCGTGTGACTCTTGATTTCAGCTCAGGTCATGATCTCAGGGTGAGGGGATTGGGCCCCCTGTCAAGCTCCACGCTCTGTGAAGAGTCTGCTTGAGATTCTTTCCCTCTACCCCTTCCCCTGCAATCTCTCTTTCTCTCTTTCAAATAAATAAATAAATCTTAAAAAAAAAAAAGAACAACAACTGCTTAAAATCAGTAATTCCCTTTTGAGGACCATCATTATTATCAAGAAAGTAACTCACAAACTATAATAAAGGCATTATTTCTAATGTAAATTTTTATATAATTATAGTTTGAAGTATAATCAGGTTAGCCTCATTTAAAAATAGAGCAAAAAATGGAATTTAAAAGAAGTAGATTTTTTTGGTAAGGTATACAAATAGGATGAAATCAAAGCAAGTATGATGAGTGTAGCGAAAAATCCTCTTCTAAAATACAGCCGTTTTATTTAAAAATAATAACTACCCAAATTTTATCATTCTAGATCCTTTGAAATCCTCTGTCCTCTTCATTTCTATAAAATATCAACCCATACACAGTTGAATTAGGCATGCTGTAATGCTAAATCCTAAATTCTTTGGAAATTTGTAAAAATACAGTTAATTTATTGTTATTATTTTATAAAGATTTATTTATTTGGGAGAGAAAGAGCAGGGGGAGAGGTAGAGAGAGAGGGAGAAAGAATCTTCAAGTAGACTCCCCACAGAGCATGGAGGCCGACATGGAGTTCGAACACATAACCCTGAGCTAAAATCAAGAGTGGGATGCTTAACTGACTAAGCCACCCAGGCACCCCTAAAAATATAGTTAATTTAGAAATAAAGATTTAAAAAAAAAATGATCTGTAATGCATTTGAAAACATTTACATTCTGGCTATAGTTTGTAAATTCTATTTTAAATTACTGACATTGATATTAAGCTCTTATTTGTAAAAACCGTAGTTAGAGAGACATTAAAAATATACTATTAATTTGAGATGACATTATGTATAATTTATTCTGAGTTTAGAGCAAGGAAATATAAAAATTATATAAGAATAATTATTTTCTTTGGAGGCAACCAATATATTTTTAATACAGTATCAAAATTTTATTCCAAATCATTTCCAAGTTAGAACTTGGAAAGTTTAATTACTTCAGTGAGCACAGTTGGATATTATTTTTCATTGTCATTATACTTTCATGGCAAACAAGAAAAAGTGATAAGCTAAAGAAAACTCATCCAGAAATGATTCTCTGGTCCCACCTGACCCTAGCACACAAATATCTGAGACCGTTAAAGACATAGCTTAAAGTAACACTATTCCGAGGCCTTTTCCTTTGATTTTTAAGTTACCCACATGTAAAATGACATGAAGAAAGTCACAAATGCTAGTTAGAAATACTTATTGAAAAAAAAAAAAAGGAATACTTACTTGCTGTAACACAGTAAGATTAAGTATCTTTGTTTTAAAGATACTAAATCATTAAGTAAATTTCAATAAAGTTTACTCTATTGAGTACAATGGACAGAATACTTTTTTAAACATCTTTTTAAATTCACTTTTGCTTTGTTGGGGCCAATATCAACACAAAAATTCTTCTCTCTGGTTGTATCTTCCATACTTCAAAACTTCCTTGTTAGAAGGAAATATTTGCAAATGTAAATATGGAAATATTTACATTTTCATTGTTCTTTAAGTATATCCTAACTTATAGAAAACTGAAAATTATATGTAAGACCCCATATAAAAGTCAATGTTAACAAATAATAGAAATCTGAATCTGGAAGGCTTAAAATTTCTTTAAAAACCAGAAATTATATGAATAGTACAATACTATGTAATAAAACATTTTAAATCATCCGGGTATATTTAAATGAGAAACACAAATCTAATTATTAATAAGAATAATCATATTAAAAATTTGAGCCATATTTTTAGTCTCCATAGTCTAGGGAATTTAATGTATCCATTCAATGTTAATGTTTATCTGTTTATCTGTTCAAGTGCATATGAGAAAGGAACTAGACAATTTTAAGCAGCTGAGTCTCTTAATGGTCACATAAACTTTTTTCTCTATGCTCATAAAAACAGGTGATTTAAAGTTGACCATATGGCTAATTATAGTGAGATGTAATATCCAAAATGACATTAGGTACAATCTTAATATTTAGTGATAATTCTAGATTGACCATACTGTTCAAAATGTATACTCCTTACAGCTATACACAGTATTCAAAATCATATTCCTTAAAACCTACTGCATTTTAATGTCAGAATCTCAGGTAGGTAAATTTTATATATATCTAAATCCTATTGGTAAGAGTTGCAGCGCTTGATACAAGCATAAAATACCACTTCTTTTTGTAACAACCATTAATAAAGGCTAAGGCTTTGAGGGATTTAAGAAGAGTCAGACTTCATGTCTACCCATTTTTACTTTAAAAGTAAAGAGACGTGATAGGAAAATTTGACCTACTTTTTCCTCCTTGTTCTGTTAAGTTTTGAGTCTGGCTGGTATCCACTTATTAACCTATTTTCTATTTTAGGCAAAATTGCTTTCCATGAAAATGGCTTCAGAAAACTCACTATCCCTATCTGTAGAAAAATCCCTATCTGTATCAAAAGAGCTTATCTCATTATATCTTCAATGCCATTAAGTAATGGCAGAGTTATCTAATTTGATATGTAAGTAACCAAAACATGGACTAATGGGAAAATATATTTGAGGAAAATACCCACAAACCTATATGGAACAGTTTTATTATTTCTGGTAAGTTTTCTTTAGGCCCCATCATGGAACTGATCCTTTAGTGAATTAATGAAAGTCATGAACAAGCGGCTGGTATATGTGGAACTTTGAGGATAAGTCAGATAATGAAAAATAAATAAAAATCCCTTAACTAACAGTATTATTTTGGGTGTTTGGAAACAACTACTGGCTTTGGTCTTGAAAAGCCTTTTCAGTAAAAAACAAACTGAAACAACTGAAAAACTGTTAGTTTGGTCCTTATCCAAGTGCATCTTTAATTTCAAACAAAAATTCATCCAATCATAAGGAAAGTTCTTTAATATAGAAGACACTACCAAAGAGAATTCTTGCTGGGTCATGAGTAGTCCTAACAAAGCCAAAGTAAAGACTTATATGTAGGAATTACTATATGTTATTAAAATGAAGTTAATATCAATTGTCTGCTTCTATGGAGTTAAGTCATTGTCTTGGTGCCAGCATCTCTTTGTAGTTTTGTAGCGACTCTATGGAGCCTATGTGCTTAGTTATGAAAGACTCATTTTTAATTAAACAAACGAAACATGAAAATCTGGCTAAAAGTTGGCATTTGGCATTTGAAAATGGAAAAAACTGTAAGTTGCAGGGAAGGCAGAAAAACAGAACATGTTGTGAAAATGAAGCAAACACCACAGCTCATGCTTAGTTCATATACTCTAGTTTCATTTTATACAACACAGACCGAGGAGCTCAAATTGTCTTATAAATTAGTGTGACTTCAGAAGACAGAAAATAGGAAAACATAAAACAGGATAACATAACATTTTGCTTACATGTTCATTCCAGGCATTCCGGGGCCACCTAAAGCATTCAGGGGGGGTCTCATTGCACCTCCATAGTTCTGTAATGATAACCAAGGGTCAGACTACCACAAAACAAAAAAACAAAACCAAAGAGGAGGGGGGAAAGAAAGGAGAGCAGGTTAATGATTTCCCTACATAACTCCTGATTGGATAAGGCCTGTGCAATTCATTCTCTGAAGGGTCCACTCTTGTACTATTGCTTCTATTTTAACAACTACTTTGGTCTGTGCCTTTTAAAAACTACATGACTATGTAAGATCACTGAAGCATGTTAAATGATTAAGGTACAGTTGCAATTATAATATTCAACATATCCTTATGAATTTCCTTACATCTGTACAACAGTGAACTTTTTCAATAAAACGTTTTGTAAATCCAAAACTCTGTTTTAAAAGAACAGACTTAGTCAGCATGTTGAAATTGCCAGACCCAGAACAATTACATAAAGGCTGAAAGAAAAAAACCCAACAGGTGAACCCAACATAAGAAAGCTGAATTCAAACTTCTGTTCACAAAATAATATATCCCATAGAGAGACATACGATATACAAACACACAATATATGAAAACTAAAGTACACTTAAAATATGTTTACATGAATTATATCATGCAACAGGCCTCTGTCAACATCTCTTATATACATTCAAAGGAGAAAAACATTTTAATGTTTTAACATGCATATCACATTAGCTTACTCTAGTTTCTATTAGGGCCAAAAGATTGATTTTTAACCTTCTCATGTTAATATATTTTGACACCATCAACTGCTTTCATGCTTGGCTTTCTGACGGAACTATTCCTCCAACTTTTCTCACTTTTTTTTTTCCATTTCCTTTGCTAACTCTTTAAATGTTTTTCTCTAAGTTCTAGCCACAGCATTCTTTTAAATAGGTATACACACTTAAGGTAATCTTATCTGCTACCATTAGTTCAGTAACTGTTTAGGAATCCCAAATGTTTTATATTTGGTCATGAAGTCTCTGCTAAGCTCCGGGATAACTCATATGCTGGATGTCATTTAGATTGTTTCCATTGGACACCGCTTCATGCTCAATACTTCTAAAAGTAAACTCAGTGTTCTCTTCTCACAACTGTGTTCTTCATATTGCTTTCCTCAGTCAGTTCTGTGGCGTCCCCTGTCATACAACAGTCCAGGCTGAGAACCTCCGAGAGTGCAATGATGTCCCCTCCTTTTATTTCAATTCCCACATCCAGGCAGTTACCAAAGTCTCTTGATTCTACCTATGAAATAAGCTCTTTGAATAGTGCTTCCCTTCCTGTTACACTATTCCTTGTCATTTACTGAGACTAACGTACTGTCTTCATTGGTCTGTCTGACTTAGCCTTCCCTCCTCCCCATCTACAGGCTGCCTCCAGAACTATGCTTCTAAAACTCAGTCCTGTTTATGTCACCTAAAAGCCATGATGACATATACTGCCTAACAAATATCTACTCCTCAGCATGGCTCTATGATGGTATTCAGAGATCAGCCCTGGCCTGTATTTCCTGTACACATTTCCCTATAATCTTTACCTTCTTTTCCTACTTCTAGCTATGCCCTCCAGGCTACTGGATTTCTTATGGTTCAGAAACATGCAAGACACTTTTTCACTCATGGTAAGTCATGCTGTGGCCTTCTGTGTAGTAGGTGCTAAGATGACAAGGAAATAGGCAATGAGTCTGTTAAGTCTAGAGTGTAAGCCACAGTTCATAAATAAATTACCTAGCTACATGCTCTTCTCATTGTTTATTTACTATTACTTTTGGAAAATCTTATTTAAACATCCCAGTTGTATGTGCCATGGGATAGAATGGTTTCTATCCACAGTTGAGTCATTCATTAGTTAAAAGAATGGTTATTTCCCTTAACCGCTGGATCAAGCAAGGTAGTGGCATCAGCAATATTAGCGAGAAATCTCTGAGAAG
The DNA here is from genome assembly GCA_004023965.1 of Spilogale gracilis. NCBI lineage: Eukaryota > Metazoa > Chordata > Mammalia > Carnivora > Mephitidae > Spilogale > Spilogale gracilis. The sequence goes on from PITA01000761.1 coordinate 113,842, forward strand.
AAAATTAGCCACTGGAAACAAAATCTGGATGTTAAGGTATAATAGAAATGCTTCAAATGAAAAGTCTCCTTTCATTTTTGGTATTAGAAAATCTGTTTCATTTTATCAAGGAGAACATTAGTTTTCTTTATAGCTCTGGACTTAGAAAGACAGTGGTTTGAACTTCTGTTGCCATTGCCTCATTTCCTCTGCCCCTCTTTCTATATGTGTGATCATGTGCCAATCCTTCTCTCAATGATCGACTCAGCCTTCATTTCCTTATCTGCAAAGTGGTATCATGTTCTTTACAAGCTTGTTGGAGGATAAAATAAAATTATATAAAACACCTATCATAGTGCTTGGTGCATTAACAGCATGATGCCTGCTGATCAAAACTTGTAGCCGCTAACTCTTTCTTGTCACCATTAATAAGGGACCAACTTAAATGAGTCCTCTTCTCATCAGCTTCCCTTGAGCCTTCAACCCTCACAGAATTACATGCTTATTTATGTACTGATTTCCTGACAGAGCATGCATATTTCTTTTCTAGATCTTTTTCTAGATTTTTTCCACTGCAAAATAGTTTTTCTTTATGTATTTGTGTCTCCTGCTAAATAATAAGTACCTCGAAGGTAGAATCTGTTCTACTCATCTTGGTATATCCAGTGCTCTAGGATCACAGGAAATGAGCAAGGAATTATCCAATACATAATTTGATAGATTTACAAAATATTTTCATTTTGTGAATAATTTGAAGCAAAAGAAAACAGGAAGATAAGAGAGAATAACAACTGGCTTTCCGAGTGGTATCAACAAAGGCAGAATGGGAAGAGCTAATTTAGAATCACTGAATTTTAAAGCGGATGGCAGTTATACAATTCCATCTGGTTTAATCTCTTTCCCAATGCAATGTTCCTGACAAAATGGCTGTTCAGATTCTGCTTGGAAAGTTTATAAAGAGTTTTTCCATGATTGGACAGTTTACTTTCTAGAAAGTTCTTCCTTTTACCAAGCTGAATTCTACCTATCTGAAATTTGATAATACAGAATCAGTTAACTCTCTCTTTACGTGAGAGCTTATCATGCATTTTCATCTCACCATATCTCTACCCCAGGTATTTGATTTGGAAATCATGATATATTCCTACTTGTATATAACTCATTTATCCTTCAGATTTCTGGAGGAACTAAAACTAATTGGATAAGTCGTGGTGAATTTTTCTGTTAATCGTATGGAACCTGGTAAGCATAAGAACATATGAAAGCTAAGTTTATCTTATTACAAAAGCAAGTAGAAAAAAATGTTTTCAAATATGGTATTAAGATATTTTTCTTAATTAAACAGGTAATTGTATATTACCACTGAAATTAAATTTAAAACAGGTAAAGGGGTGGGAAAAATATGCCAAGATTTGGAGTAAACTTTTGTTTCTTCATCCATGCAATAAGTATTAAGCACATGTTTACTATGTTCCAAGTATACATTTCCCTAAATCAACATTATCTAAGAATCGTTAGAGTTTATATATATGTATTTCTCTGTTCCAGGAATTCAGTTGTTCCAATAGATAATTATTTTCCTTCTCCATTACACTGGTTTTAAGGTAAAAAATTATGGAAATAATGTCTATGATTAAAAAGAGATGTGTTTTATGTTTGTGTATAAAGCTAGAAACAATATTCCAGAGATTATTTCTATAATTCAACTAGAAAAAAGCAGATGGATACATTCTGTTCTTGGGTAACATCTGTATGGTTATAATATCTACTATGAGAAATATTTTTTATTATCTTTCAAAAAACACAGGTAACCTTTATACCAATTTCACAGTTTGTAATGTATATGTTTCAAATACTGGGTTCTAGAGGTAAATATTCCATAAGAATCCCTCATTCCAAATTATTTTACCTCACATTTTACTTATCTGCCATTCATATTAATATGATTCATTTTTCATTTAAGTACATGGTATGTAGAGTTTCCTTTAACCTTTTACACTCTCTATACTGTGATTTAAAGAAGTTGTAATTAGTTCTGATTTCTGAGGTAAATTCAAACCAAAACACCTTATTGCCCTCAAATTATGAAGAAATAGAAAGCAAGGATACTAATCCAAATGGCAGAAATAAACTACTCTTTTTGAGTTCAAAAATACAAAGAAAGAATTCACACTTACATGATAACCTTGGGTATTAAAACTCATCAATGAGATTACGCACCAGAAACATGTTTTCTTACTTTCTATTGTAATTTACTTATGACACAAAACACATAAACATATAGCTAAATATTTATAAAACATAAAGACCAGTATGCTTTCCATTTATGTATTTTCAAATAAGATCTAAATGTTCATAAAGCTTAAATAAACATTGGTATATCCTTCAAACACTGCAAAACCGACTCTTAACTCAGACTCTAGTTTTTAAAAGTATTGAAAATATTGGTTGGGGATGGCAAAAGCTTAAAGAGCAGCTAGCTTAAAAATCAATGAACTGAATAAAGAATGATAACTAAATTATAGGCATCACATTTTTATGTGTATTTAATATGTATCTATTATGAAAATCTTTTGGGAAGAAAATCTTTCAAGTTTCATAGAGCCAAATTGGCTTAGTTTATTAATGACTAAAATATATAATCAGTCAATGACTATCCTATAGAGCTTATAAATTCTAATTGCTATCAATAACTTCTGAGGGTTGGTCACATAAGTCATCAAACCTAACATGAGTAGACATAGGGAATAATAATTTAAATATCTAAATCAGAGTTTTATAATATCTTAAGGAAATACATAGGAAATAAATGAGCCTAAATAAAAAAAATATTTTTTTTTTTTTACTCTGAGGATGTCATGTCTATTAGCATCTGGGGTTTTATTTTTTTTCATGTAACATGGTATCTCTGAAAATTTTGGTTATACTGCTTTTCATGTTTTAATATATATAAATATAATACATATATAATTACATATTTTATATATATATATATTTAGAGACTCCTAAACTCCTAGGTCTGTATGTTTTTCATGTTTTAATATATATAAATATAATACATATATAATTATATATTTTATATATATATATTTAGAAACTCCTAAACTCCTAGGTCTATATATAGTTAGAAACTCCTAGGTCTAACTTACATTATCTTAGTGTTAGGTTCTTAATTCTATGACTCCTTTGGGCACAGAACAAAATACTAATTTAATATTTTAAAAGGAGATGCATGAAACAAGTTCCTAAAACTGGACTTATATGGCTACTCTTAGAAAGGGTAAAGAAAAAAGGTTAATTCACTCTTTTAACCAGCATTGTGACACATTAACCTCTCACTCATAAGATAGAAATTTAATTCTGGATTTGGGATTATTTCCTTGAAATATAACATAATAAAATGAATTTATACCTCATTTAGTTTCCCAAGAGAGACAAAAGGATGTTTTACTAAAAATAAATGATATCCTGGAATAGCATACTTAAAAAATGTCATGAACAGGTAGGATAGATGCAACCTCAGTGTGTACTTTCAGAAAATTTTGATAGAGAAGTAGGCTAACATCTGATACAGACTGAGAGGATTATGCTTGTTCACTGAGACCTATTTAATGTTTATTTCTAAATAGCTATTGCTTTCATATTCTATGAAGAAATATGGTTGTATGCAAGAAACTGTCAATGGTATTCTTTAGAAGACTTATAGAAATATATTTTATGTTGTTTCTTCTGTTTCATATCATAGATCAACTCTGTTTTATTTAAATCATTTAACTTACATGTTTATCTTTTGTAATAATTACTATATATTTTTTCGACTTCTTCAGCATGGTTAACAAAAGAGTAAATAATAGGTGCCTTTTTATAGTAATTCCTTTAATGTATTTCTACACAATGTATTTTTTAAATGTACCAAAGGCATATGTGATAGCACCTGTTAAATACGGTTTGTTGTGACATCAGTTTGGACATGTCACAGATATTATGTCCTCAAGAGCCTAACAACTACGTTATATCAAGCGTCTAATACATATAATAAAAGCCATCAAATGACATAGTTTATGTATAAGATGAAGGCAAAAAACTCAGTATCTAGCTTTTTGTGTTGACTATTTACCTGTGGTCCTAAGGGCACCATTCCTCTTGGAGGAGTCATTCTCTGCATTGGCCCACCCATATTTGGATGTCCTTTAAAAAAAAAAAAAGGTATGAAGATATTAGCAATGAGTGCTAAACCAGGAGGTAGTAGCCTCCTCTCTGCTTGGTGTTAAATCTTATTTACTAAGGGACTGGGTCATGGACGTCATTTCATATTGGCTTCCATGGCTACTTTTCTGCCTCTTACCTGTCCACATTCTCCATTCATCGAGATTGAATTTTTCTTTCTACTCTGTGTTGAAATGCATTTCTCATACCATTTGCTTCTTTTACCTTAGAATGGTGTAATAGAGCCATACACATCTGTGGTACCTAAATATCTCTGTTGGAAGGACCTGATTATTGATTCGTTAATCAAACCATTGGTTGCTTAGCATTCTTTTTTCCTCATGCTCATCTTTCAGATGGACTAACTTATCTGAAAAAGGCAGAAGAAATCCTAGGGGATATAATCATTTAAATTCCCACTTGTTAGAAGTTATATCAAATGTTTTAGAAATTATTAGTTAAAATATGGATTTTTAGATTTTTAATACTTCAGTTTCTGATGTTATCACCAGCCTCGTATCACGCATAACTAAGAGTTAGTTGAGGAGCTCCTGGGTGGCTCCATTGGCTTAGCGTCTGGCTTCATCTCAGGTCATGATCTCATAGTCCTGGGATACGTCAGGGTCCCTGCTCAGTGGGGAGTTTGCTTCCTCCTTTCCCTCTCCCAGCCTCCTGCTCATGCTCTCTCGTGCTCTCTCTCCCTCATTCTCAAATAAATAAATAAAATCTTCAAACAAACAAAAAGAGTTATTTGAAAATATAACTTATTTGGCCATGTTACCTGCAAAAATGTAACTGGTATAATTATGGAAGATTTATACAAATAAAATGGTCCTTAAAAAGTAAAGGATTTATTTGAGATTCTGCATATCAGTTTTACTTTCACTTTAAAGTAGTCACCTTGTTGTCGAGTTGGGTCCATTCCACTTGGAAGTAATGGCTGACTTCCTGGGACACCTCCAAGTGCCTAGGATATTTAGTAAAACAAAACAAAAAGAAATATTCTAAATATTTACAAAATAAGTACTTCAACAATTCTCTTTTAAACTTCTTATAATTACAGAATGCATTCAGTATTTCACCAGATTTCTTATATTTTACATTAACTTATAAACTTTATAGCTGTACATACCTAGTATAAGTTCTTGGTTCTAAAAAGATTCTACCTTGCTCAATTTTGTGGTAAATAAAATAAGTACTTCTTGGAAACAAAAATCCTGGTAAAATTGTCCTCTTTCATCCTGAGAAGTATAATGCCTTTCCCTAAAATTAACTTACTATGGGTACTGAAATAACTAATTTTGCTTCTTCAATGTAATCTCTCCATTTTCTACAGATTATTTTACTTATTTGGGATTACAATAGCAGTAGGACTAAGATGCCAACGGGCCAATAAACTTTTTTTTTGTTGTAACATTTTCCCTAAGAAACCATTTAGAAAAATAATACTCCAATTAAGTTCAAACAATTTGGATGAATGGAAAAAAGAGAACTAGAAGTGAAAAAGGTGAAGTTATTAACAGACAGCGTTTATTTTATGAAGGGGATGATACCAGATATATCCTGAATCACAAGTTTCTAACAGTTGTCTGAGCAGCACTCAGAGCTGGACCAAATTAGAAATGATTCAAACCTGATCCAATAGAGTAGTCACATGAACACATAATCCTGACAATTGGCAAAAATTTCTATAGCATTCACTAATTTAACTTAAAGCAGAATAAATCTTGTTTACTTAGCGAAAAATTTCAAACATTTCAAAAGAAATTTAATAATATAAAATTTATATATCCAGATCAGAACCATTTTCTTAATTGTTATCACTTGGGATGCAGTAGAGAGCTGCCATTTCTCAAGCCATTTTTATAATTCTTCAATTTTTCTCTTACAAGTAAACTGAATATAGACATTACTATATGATCTGTTCCCTGGTTACCTTGCCAGTGTACTTTCTTGCTTCTGCCCCTAACATTCTAACTTCCAGCCATACCAAAGTTCCTTCAGGTTTTTTCAGTCCATGGATTTAATCAACAATGCCAGCCATTAAAAACAAAACAAAAGTAAACTAAAACTAAACGATCTCTCATCTCAAGGAATTCACAGGCACTTATGTGCCTCTTGTTGATATTATTTTAGGTCTCAGCTTAGGGCTCAGTTCCTAGCAAAATTCTTCCATATAAACCCAGTCTGGGATAAGTTCTCTCATTTGTTTTAAGATATGTGTATATATTTTCAAACTTACAGAAAAATTACACAAGCAGCACAAAGGAGTCCCATAGACTCTGACACCAACTGCCCACCTGGTTACACCTGCCCCTTTCTTTTCTCTATTTATGCACTTGTTATCATCAGTCTTTCTCAGAACCACCTGACAGCAAGCTTTAGACATTATGCCTCATCACCTCTAAGTACTGCAGAATATAGTTCTCTAAACAAGGATATTCCTGTACATAACCATAACACAATGTTTCAAGACAGGAAATCCACACTGGTACAACACTACCAACCATGCCACAGACCTCAATCGAATTTGCCATTTGTCTCAACATGTTTCTTTTTACTTTCCGTGACCAGGATCTCATGGAACACATGTTGCATTTAGTTATTGTATTTCTTCACCCTTGTCCAAGCAGGAATTATTCCTTAGTCTTGCCCTATCATGGCCTGAACAGTTTTAGAATCTGGGTCTTCAAGTCTACAGGATGATCTTCTGATGCCTTTTCATGACCCCAACTCAGGTCCCATTTTCTTAGAAAGATTCCTGAAGAAATGATGCTGTGCTCTTCTCGGTGAATCACATCAGGGGCCCATGATGCTCACTCATCCCATTACTGGGGATGTTAACCTTTTTCATCTGATTGTGTTAGTGTACATTAGGTCTGTACACCATGGGATGATTACTTTTCCCCTTTGTAACTGATTACTTTTAGTATTAGAGCTTTTCCAAGATTGTTAGTATCCCATTCCTCATCAATCATTTATCAACCCACCAGCATCCCCTGACAACTTCTAAGCACTAAGACAGTTGCCAAATGGAGATATTCCACGTCTATCATTCTATGTGGTTTAGTTGGCATTCCACCATAAGGAACAAATTTTTGTCCACCCTTCCTTCCTATTTCAATCAATGTGTTGTAATCCATTATTATCATTTATTTTAATATTCAAGTATTCAAGATTTGGCCAGCGGGAGGCTCTTCAGGCTGGTCCTTGTGGTCTTTTGACACATCTCCATCATATTTTGAGCATTTTCTTCCTTGGACAGGATGTTCCAAGTTCATCTCATATTTTTTCTAGCCCAGCTCTGAAAACAGACCTTACTCCAAAGGGCCTAGAACCCTGATTCCCCATAGTGGAGGACAGTATTTAGAGATCAAGATCTGAGATCTCAGAGTACTCATTGTAACTTGGGTACACTGCTTTTTGGCCCTCTCAGTAGACGCTGCACTAAAAAACATATGTATATCTGTGCATGTACACACACACACACATATATATGCAGACACATATACATCTATGACTAACTCTATATCTTTGTGTGTGAGAAGGATACATACCCATGCCATAAATTCATATTTCCCAGCACCAAGCAAACAGGTCCAATTCCAAAGTAAAACCTCAGGATTATGTCTAACCTTTTTTATTTTATATTTGTAAATACTTTCTCCTAGTGAGAAACCTGACTTTCACTGTCTTCAATATCTTTTACTTTTTTTCTCAGTGTATTTATTTGCTCAGTATAACAGATCTCCCAACCACAACAACCATTTCTTTTTTCTGTCACTTCTGGATGACTCCTTCCTTCCTAAACATCTTAATATGCCAGGGAGGTAAGGGCTGTTTATGTGCTTTTATAGGATTTTATACCTCATTTTCATATAACTTAAATACAATCATGGCTTATTTTCCTCTCTGCATCTCCAGTAGACTGTAAACTCTGAAGAAGTATGGAACCTATCTTGCCTATTGGCTCAGAGAAATATTTATTGGAGAAATAAGAGAAATAAAATTAAATCGGACAATTTTAGGAATCATCAGTGATAAAGTCCTAAGAATGAAGTTGATTTTTTAAAAAAAGATAAAAAATATAATTCTTTTAAAAATGTTATTTATTTATTTATTTGTTTATTTGTTTGAGAGAGAGCAAGAGAGAACATGAGCAGGGGTAGGAGTAGAGGGGGGAAGAGGGGAGAGGCAGAGGGAGGAGGAAAGAATCTCAAGCAGACTCCACAATGAGTGTGGAGCCTCATGTGGGGCTCAATCTCACAGCTTGGAAATCATGATCTGAGCAGAAACAGAGTCAGAAGATGCTCACTGGACCAAGCCACCCAGGCACCCCACAAAAATATAATTCTGTAAAAATACCAAGATGAAGTAGAAAAGGAAAGTGAAACTGAATAGGAATGAAATTAGAAAGTGGACCAAGACCAATACGTTATAATGGAGAGTTTTAAGAAACAAGAAGTAGTCAACAATGTCAAAAGTTATTTACAAAATGAATTAGGAGAACTGAAATTGTATTACAAATTAGCATTATCTTCAATTTTGAGTCTGGAATTCTTAATTTTTTAGGTCTTCAAGTAGTTGAAGTTTTATTCTCTGGACTTAGAATCTGAATTTCTAACTCTCATTAAGGACATCATGTTTTATCCCTGGAAACCATTTTCTTCAAAATTTTACGTTTTCCTCTTTATCTTGGAATATCAGAATAGTTGACAAGTCTTTGAAGTTCCTATTCGTCGCTTAAAAATACAGCATAATCTCAAAGAAATCATGATCAATATCAGCTTGTCTTCCAAAATAGTGTCCTTTTCCTAAATCTAATTCCTTGGTCATCAATGTTTGTCTTTTTGGTAGGTCAGAACTCTGACTTTTAAAAGATTTTTATCAGTCCTGGGATTACCAGATGTTTGTTTTGCCCACTAACAAGGCTCTAATCACTACACTCCTTAAAAGTTTAACATCAGGAAAAATAAATTTATACATCTTGTGGATTGATATACTTTCATATTTTGAATATTCTAATCACATTTCATTCACTTGTATAACTAGTCACAAATTTTGACATATATTCTCTGTTCTACAAAATATCTTCACCCTGACAGAGAAAATAACACAAATGATGAGAGCACTTAATAATAACAAATACAGTATCAACAATAACATATACTTGTGGCTCCTTATATTTATTATTTCATTCAATGCTTACAACAATCCATGAAGTTATTATTTTTAATCCTTCCTGATGAGAACAGGTTTAATACAGTAGTTCTCCCTTACCCTCACACTTTTCACTTTCTGTAGTTTCAGTTACCCATGGTTTCAGTTAACTTATGGTATACCTCGGTCCTGAAGCAGATGACCCCTCTTCTGATGTAGTGTCAGGTCAATAGCAGCCTAAAACCTTGTCACAATGCCAAAGTCATTCACATCATGACATCTCATCACATAGGCATGTGATCCATCTCAGATCATATAAGAAAAGTGAGTACAGTACAATAAGATATTTGAGAGAGAAATAGAGCTGCGTTCCTATAACTTTTAGTTTTTTTGTTATAATCATTCTATTTTATTATTAATTTTTGTTGTTATTCTCTTACTGTACCTAATTTATAAATTCAACCTTATCATAGATATGTATGCATAGGAAAAAACCATGGCATATATAGAATTAGGTACTATCTGTGGTTTTCAGGCATCCATTGGAAGTCTTGGAATATATCCTCCATAGATGGGGTGGGGCTACAGTTCATAAATAATTTGCTAATTTGTTGATGGTTATACTACTGGTAGGGAGCCAGAGTCAAAGCTTCAAATCAGGTCAATGTATTCCAAAAGTTCTAAATAGAAGCCTTAACTCCTAGGATTTAAAATAAATGAAATAATCTGAAATTTTACTTAAACAAAAACAAGTAGAGAAATGTCTTGCTTCTTAAAAAAATTAGTTCACAAAGGATTCATCATATGATTCCAGTGGTAAGCCCCTCTAGGAACATGAGATTCTGGTACATATTTCCTTGAATACTGATACCTATATTGACTCCTCATAGAGACTAAGTGCTCACTGATGATGATAAAAAAAATAGTGAATTTATCAATGCTTTTATGATATAATTCAGTTAACAATTTCAACCTATCAGCATTTTGGATGGGCCCCCTCAATTATATGAAATGAAGTAGAATCATCTAATTAAGAAAGTATAAAAGTAGAAAGGATTTTAGAAATACTTGAGTCCATCCTCATTTTACAGGTAAGAAAATCAAGACCCAGCAAATTTAAGTGACTTGTTCAAAGTCATGCATTGGTGGGCATTGCTGGCATTTGGACCTAAGGTCTTGACAAAAACGAGGTCCTTTCAACAATATCACAGTCTTTTTTTTTCTTTTGCAAAAAGGCACTATCCATAGAAAATACATTAAAATACAGAAATGTTACAGTCAGTATAGGAAAACATTTGTCTTCAAAGCACAATTCACCATTTGACATATATTTACTTATTTATTTCTCTTTTGTCTATATCTCAACTACTGCAAGTATACTATCATTATAATATACTAGCCCTTTGCTGCATGCAGCCATTTAAATTAAAATTAATAAAGTTAGGGGCACCTTGGTGGCTCAGCTGGTTAAATGACAACCTTCAGCTCGGGTCGTGATCCCAGAGTGCTGGGATCAAGGCCCGCATCAGGCTCCCTGCTCAGCGGCGAGCTTGCTTCTTCCTCTCCTTCTGCCTGCTGCTCTGCCAACTTGTGCTCTCTATCTCTAGCTATCTCAAATAAGTAAATAAAATCTTTAAAAAGTGAAATTAAATTAATAAAGTTAAAAAAAGTTCTATTTGGGTAGTGCTGAATTAGAATGCCAATACTCCACAAGAAGAGGGTTCTCATTAGTTTGTTGATATATGCCTACAAGTATAATGGTGCCTAACACATAGTAAAACTCAACAAATATTTGTCGAATGATTGAATGTTTTTGAGAGATATTTTGTATAGCCCAATGTAGTTTCCAATCAAGTACACAGCAATGGATTTTTTTTTTTTACTTATATCCAAAAAGGGAATATCATGATTAAAAATGTTATAAGGTAATAAGATATGTTTGGCAAAAGAAGTAAACATTGTACCAAGTAATTCTACACACATAACTTGAGTAAGATTGCACAGCATTTACTATGTTCAGTTTTCTTGGTTTGGGAAGGAGAATGAATTTTTGTGCCAGACTTTGAATTTGTTAATTTCCTATGTTTTACAAAGGTAGAAACTAGAAAGGGTATATACCCCAGGATACACTCATAATTCAAAGTCCTAAGAAAATAATGTTTTTAATTGTTTCAAATAATAATTTAAATACATTAGTAGTGTAATTACCATAATAATAAAGAAATAAGAAGATCTCAATGACAGAAAGGGATATTTTCAACTGGCCAAAAAATTACTTTATGCTTTCATTATTAATCACTAATTTATATTAGACAGGTACAACATTTAATTTTTAAAGCTAGAGATTTACTATAGTCATCTTTAAAATTTCAGCTATAAGACTCCTATTATTTACTCAGTGTAGAACATACTTCTCTTTATGCAGCTGAGGTCTTAGTTCTTACATTGATTTCATTAAATAAAAGTAAAATTCTACATGTGGAAAGTTTTATCAAGACAAAATTATTGGGAAAGGACATACTAAATGGCATTCATCCTGCAAAGAGTACATAAAGTGTACTTTAAAATATAGGCACCTTCTTATAGGAATATGTGAACTTACTTTCAGTGTATGAGTAAACATCCCAACAACTTTTTTTCTGCTCAAACGCCTATTGGTATGTTGACAATATGTGAAAAGTAATGAAGGAAAATCCTTTTTAGGATTTGCCTATCCTTAGCATCCATTATGTTTTTCCTTTTATCATGTAAGAACTATATATTCAATATTAATGAAGGATAATCTTATATATTGAATAAGCAGAAGAATAAAACATTAGTACTTTTACTTATCTGTATAATTGACTAATAATATCTTCTTCTAATCACAAATGAATTACTTGTTCGATGCAAATTTTAAATTGCCAAAATAAAAAAAGAAATCACTCATAATTCTATTATCCGGACATAGTCCTTACAGTCTTTGACAAATGTGTGCATGTGTGTGTAGTGAGCTGGGGAAACTATCTGGGTTTGTACAGAGATATAGAAAAGGTGGTATAATCCATGGGCTTTGTGACATCTTTACAGCCGGCAATAGATCGTAAACATTTTATTCTATCAAAAATTTAATTCTCTAACATGGCTTTTAGTAGCTGCATATCATTTTATCATTTGGATATGTCATCATGTATTTAACTACGCATCTACTATTAGAAATACCTTTGAGACTTTCAGTAGAACGGTCACATGCAGTGTGTTTTTAGAATACCAATATCAGCTTTAGAATATAAAATGGTCAACAGCATTAACCATGTCACATACCTGTTTACAGAGTTTCAGAAATGGTCAGAACTCAAGGATAAACTAAAAATTCTGTGGAATCAATAAATCAGTAGTTTATTCTTGGTGTCACTCATTAGCAGTCTCTGTATTTCTGGCTGCCTTGGTTTCCTCAGCACAGTGTTGAATAAACATTGTGAACTTTTCTGAGTAAACTTTTTATCTAAGAGAAGTATAAAGACTTGTTCTACTCCAGGTTCTGGATGCTCCAACACCAGTGACCTATCCTGACAGTTGAGCCAATGTCAATGTAAAATTGTATAGTCAAATATACTTTTTGGACTTAATTTCTATGTTTCCTATGGTTTTATATATATTTATTCTTGCAGTACTGTATATTTTTATAATTCTACTTTTCTTCCATTTTTTTTAGAGACCATTAACCCTTCTTATATTTTTTTTTTGTAGAGTGATACTATACCATCTTCCAAATACCCAGTCCTATAAACATACATCTAGCATAAAGCATTGTGAATTTAGTTTAGAACCATAAAATCCATTTCAGGAGAACTTAAGTTAAAGTCTACAGTCTAATCATTAAAAAATTTATAATTCTGAAAAATCTATTTGTTAAAGGAATGTCTTTTACATATTCAAAATGATTAGTCAACACCATTGGAGAGTATTTCACTCTTCATTTTCTTAGACAATCTATCAGAAAAACAAATTTTAATTAGTTTATGATCATTCTAAATGAAGATGAAATAAAAAATACTTATTTGTGTTGTTTTTATATGCAACATACCAATTAACCATCAAAAATAGTTTTTCTAATTCTACTTTAATGACTACATAATGAAACTGAAGAAACATTCTGCTCCTTGAAAATGTCATGCTCCTGAATAGGTTAAACATTTCAACTAAACCAATGTTTACACTATCAACACAATTAATATGTTCAAAAAATTCTTTTTAAAAATAGTATAAATGTAAATTATTATACATCTGAAACACAGATGCTTGAATTAATGAAGTTTAACTATATAATTGTGGGGGGGGATGAGACACTCAGACAAGAGTATAATTATTTTAAAATACACTTAGGTAAAGACTGTTTAAAATTTTTTAATTTTATCTTTAATCAGGAAAAAGAGCCTGAAACATAATTCTTTATTACTTTTAAAATTTTAATTGTCTCTTTTGAAAATCTAAAGACACCATGTACTTGCTCTTAAAAAGTTTCAAACGATCTAGATTTACTACAACCTGTTCCCCTTCCACAAAGTGTGCTTTCCATTATAGGAGCCTCGGTAGATATGGAACCCAGCAATGCCAGATGCGGTTCCAATAACCCCAACAGATTTTCATCATTGATATGAAATATATGAGCCAAAAAATTTTAGTAACATATTTGGTACAAGAAATTGACATCTCCCTAATTCAGATGTTCAGGAACCCCTTAGATCTATGTAACATATAAACTATGGATGGGGTATCTGAAACATCATGAAGACTTCAGTGAAAGATACAACTTTCCATCCTTGAGAAGGAAATTCTAAAGATTCAGGCACTTATAAGGAAATCTAACTGTCAGTGTGCACAGGTTCACCCACAGAGAAAATAAAATTCCCATATGTTGCAACACTTGACATCTGCGCACTTCCTTTTTCTATTTCATGCCGTGTTTCCCTGGCCCTACATACTGAATGCAGATTCAGTCTGAAGGGAAAAGCTTCTCTAGCTACTAACACTATAACCGTGAGAGGATCCAGGACTGCTGCCTGTTTAAAGTTCTCCCTTGGGGGTGGATGTGGGTGTTGGCATTCCTTGCTGTGTGCGGGAAGCAGGGAACGCCAGGAACCCGGACACTTCAAGGACACTGCCTAATTTCAGCAAGAGCTAGCACAGGAGAAGCTGAATTTTGGTGCTATCAAATATGCTAGGAAGCGCAACTTTCTTGTTGTATTTTCAGTCAGGAAGGAAGTTTAGATAGAAAGACAGTAAGAATTAGAAAATATTTACTGGAATAACAGGGCTTACTTTAGATCTTGGAAAATGCTGAGGCATATAATAACAGAATTAAAGAGAGTAACAAAACAATTACTCTACATAAATATTCCATTAAATTAAGCATTTAATTTCTTCTTGTGTTATATAAATGTACATTTTCTGTATCTTATTCTAAAGTATAAACTCCTTGCAAGTAAAAATTGTGCTTTATTGTCTTTAGCTAATAAATATTTCTGACATTGATAAAAAGCTATGTAAGAATAAAAGTTCTTTTAGGTAAAAAAAAATTGGAAGATTTATTGCTAATGATTTATTTATTAACAGATATAACCTTTCTAGAAATAGCTAATTATATTCTCAATATATCATTATAATTGGCCAAAACTGATATGAGTATTGTAACTGTGATACTGAAACTATATTATATAAAAATAAACCAAAGTATGTTCATAGAAAGTTTTATCACTCTGTTTTAAATAACAGTATTTAGCATTTACCACACACACACACACACACACACACACACACACACACACACACACACACAATTAGGTTCAAAGTATATGGTAGACTTCAAGGCTCAGCAAAATTTTTTTCTGTAAAAATCCGGATAGTAAGTTTTGAGGTTTGCAGGCTACGTATAGTCTCCACCATGACCACTCAAATTTACTGCAGTGTAAAAGAAGTCACAGACAATATGTAAATGAGTGAGTGTTGCTGTTTTCCAATCAAATTTTATTTACAAAAACAAGTCAGCCAACTGACTGGACAGTAGTTTGCCAATCCTTGAAGGGGATTATGTATTACCAGAAGTAACACTAAATGGGATAAAGAAGGGATAATTTAATATTTTTCAAGGAAAAAAATATTGATGACATCTTAAAAATCTTTACTGATTCTTAAAAACAACAACAAAACCCATAGACTTAAGTAGCACAGGAATCTTACCTGGTTAGGTATCCTCAATGGGGGCCTTGGACCTCCAGGGTACCGAGGTGACATAAAAGGCTATTGAAGCAAAACAAATAAATAAACAAAACAAAACAAAACAAAACAGCACAATGTAAAATACGGATCTGAAAATAAACTATTTTAAAGAATTTTCAAATCATACAAAACATAAATCAACTTATTTCCCCATGTGGTTGCTTTCAGGAGAACAAATGTTTTTAAGAAAAATCACAATCCAATTTTTTATTTTGTAGAATATCTGGAATGTTTTCCAAAAAGAATATAAAAACATCAAAGATGACTCAAGTAACTAAAGCAAAATTTCTTTTCAAATGTTAATTATTATTAAGACAATGACATTTAAATAGGAAAAAAAAGATTAAGGAATTTAGGCAACTGAATCTCAGCAAACACTTCAAGAAGAAGCTTATTGGTCACATCATTATATAAATTGGGTTCTGAACCTATACTTTGGTCTTAATTATTCAGTTTGGTTATGAATTTCCTTTAATAATTTTAAAGCTGCCAAATTTCTTTACTTTTTCTTTCATACCTGTTTAAAATGGCAAAGAAATTTCTTTTCCATAGGTTTTATTTACAGTGAAAATAGCTTTGGCTTTCCTTTTTCAAATGTTTGTTATAATTCAAAATTGATTTTAAATTTTAAAGTTGAAATTTCTTGGTGTATTTTGAGCCTAGCTGGTTATGAGCTGTATACTTTTGGCAAAAGAAAAATAAATTGGTCTTACATTAAAATTCAAGTCAATTTATCTTGTTAGATAAATCAGATTCTACTAATGTGCGTACTCTGTCAGCCCAAAAACCATCTGAAAAATATCCTAAAAATAACATTTTAATTATTGTCCAATATGGAGAAGAATATTTTTGATCACTCAGATTCAGGCGTCAAACTTTTCAAAGTATATTCCTCACATTATTCAAAATTCCATTTTTACAGAAAAATTATACAATTTTAATTATGTCACACTATATAATTTACTTAAACTTAAGATTACTCCTTACAGGTAACATAAATAAATTATCAACTCTAAATGGTTGAATATCATGAAGTAAAATATTAAGAGTGAAGTAATACAAATTAAGGATCAATTTAACAGAAGCTTGGGCAAACCAAATCTATAGTACTTTACATAATTAAATTCCACATTTACAATGTATTTTCTATAAACATTTTAGAAACCGAGCATGCAGTTCTTGGCTACATTTTGAAAGCAGGGTTATCTTAAAAAGTAGCGTTGGAAAATATTTATTCTTACGCTACCAAATTTATGCTGTATGGATTGTTTCTATAATACCTTTTGGAAGACTTGACAAACCAACAAGAGGAACTTTCAGGTTAAACAAGCAATTCGGTTTTTTTCTCACTGTGTTCTCATGTGTTAGTCAGACCATTAAGTTTTTACATGTTAACCTTTATGTTACTCAGGAGATCAGTTTAAATGGACAGAAACACTGGATTATTCAGGTAATACTGTCACCTCCAACTGATAAAACTTAAGTGGGTTTTCCAATTTTAACACTTAAAGAATGTTGTTTTCATGTATTTGATTAAAATTGTTTCTCTTTTATCCTTTCTAGACTCTACTTTAAATAGAATTAGTTAACTATACTGTCAACTAGAAGATTATCCCAAGATTCACACTCTGTCTGCTCTATATCTAATCACCTAATTTCATTTATGGAACTGCCTTTTAAATTCTGGACTCATTTTAAAAATTTAGTAATTAAATATTGCATCATTGCTCTTGGAATGTTTGCCTTCCTTTCACAAAGTGATATTTTATGACGTTTATTAATCAGTATATCAATTTAGTTTTTGAAACATGGGAGAAATGAAAATAGATTACTAACAATCCCTGTCTATAAAATTCACTTTGAAATGGAATCCGAGGTAGAAATTATGTTAAAAATACTACTAAATACCAAATGCTGAGATGGATTGAGATGGACCTTATCTGAAATAGAACATGTGAGATTTGCATATTCTTCTGAATGTAAAATGATGTGTTCAGTGTTAATATAATGGACCATCTGAAAAGAGAGATTTCTCTAATTGATTGTACTATGAATAAATGTACTTTAATGGGATTGTCATACTCTCCCATCTGACTGTGAGGCATCATCAAGGGACTACTGGGAGGGAGAGGAAGAGCAAGTGGTAGCTGGGAAGTTATAGGCCTCTGTAGAGGAGGATTGAGAGAGAAAAAGATTCTCTCTTTAGTTCATGTATTTCCTCTTGTATGTCCTCCTCCAAGTTCAAATTTATGTGTTTTTGGCCAAAAAAAAAAAAAAAAAAGAAGAAGAAGAGAAAAGAAAAGAAAACCATGTATAAATCCCCATCTGTATCAATCCAATTAAAGGAAAAATGACAAAAATCTAGTTAATTGGGATAAAATTCTACTACCTTTACCTGAAATACAAAGATTGCTAAGGGTAAAGCACTTTCGATATCAAATTAGTGCTGTTATAACATAAGTTGTTACTATTCAGATGGATCATTACCTTAAGTTACCTAGTTAGGCACAGGTCCTCACTTGCCTCCTTGTTGAGATACAGAGACAGCAACAGAATCCACAAGAGTTTGCATATTAGCAACTGAGAATATTCAACTAATATGTGTACTTCATTCAGAAGTCAATTTCCTTTCAAATATAATTCAAGATATTAAAACTAGTTTAAATTCTTTAATGGTAAAACATTAATCTAAGAGGTTACCAACTAATAATATAGATAAAGTATATCTACTGACAGACATGTTAATACTCTCTGTATTAATAGCTTGTGAAGAATAGGTTCTTCGAAAGTATTTTTGGCTAGGAAATACTCTTTATATTTGGGGGAAAAAGGTTTTTTTTAATAGTTTGGGCATTAAAATTTGCCTGAAGTTGTCATGATGGTGAACCAATATTTTAACTGGAAAAAGCCTTCACCTTGAAAAAGATATTTATAATGTGTGTGAAAAAAACATCTGACTGGAAGCCAGGGGCTGGGTCCTAGTTTTGCAATAACTAATTAGTAGGGCGGCCCTGGGCTAAAAAACCTTTCAGGGCTTTAATTTTATCAATCATAAAATCAGGGAGTTGGACTGGATAATCTCTAAAGTCCCTTAGAAAAATGACAAAAAAACAAAAAAACAAACCAAAAACAAAACTCCATGATGCCGTGTTAATTATCACCAGCATTACTCTTAAGTATACAGCTCTGTATACAGTAAATAGCTATAAATATTTAAAGTGTGTGTGTGTGAGGGGGGAAGATATAGGCATCTGCTCCTAACTCACAAATTGCTTTTATCAAGGAGCTGGAGAAATATATTCCCATGTTTTCCAAAGAAAAGGAAAACCCAGTTAAAAAAAAAAAAAAAAAAAAAAGAATACTCCAACAGTGATGCACTTTCTTCAGATCACAGGTCAATTGGAAGAATAAAAAAAACCCTGATCTTATCAATTAAAATGTATACTGGCAATTCTTTAATTCAACAAATGTGTGTTCAATACCTACAAAGACACTTTGGGCTAAGTCGTTGGACACTGCAGTGAACAATGCAGAGAAAAATCACTGCCCTCTGATTAAGATTTTTTTAAGGTTCCAGTCTTGTAATTAATATGAGAAACAATTTTCTGGAAAAACTGCTTTCTCTATCAGTCCATTAATTTGAAGAAATAGAATGTTCTCTTCACCAAATGGCAAGGATCAATGAAAACCCACAGAAAATAATATTTCAATCTGGTGCCTTCCCTCAGAAGTCATTATTACATCACTCTGACTTGGTAGAACATGTAGTGCTATGAAGGAATGAAAATCAAGGCTATGCTTTGATTTTGCAAAAAAGTTTTCCAAATGAGGCAAAATTCATGGAGTCATGTTCTTTATAACACAAGATAAAATGAGTAGCACTGTTAGAATTCTGACATATGGAACAACATTTATAGGCATAAATTCTCCTTTCTACATGTTTCAGTTTTCTGACCCAAAAGAAAGAGATAACCAAAAGTGAAAGGAATAAAAACATATACAAAGCCTAAGAATTCAATAAATGAATGGGGAGGAAAAAAAAAACCCTAATAGAAATACAAACCAAAAGTCCATCTCATTTCCTCTAAGTATTCTTCTAGGGAAAAGCTCATACTATTCAGAATCATAATTTATTTTAGAATGAATGTCATTCAATCTTAAAGGATTATTATTTTCTATTATCTCAAGAATTATTCATGGAATTTTAAACTTCTGCTTCCCTGAAAGAGGGATTTTCCTTTACTCTTTGCCCTTTTTGCTAGTGGAAGGTAGTCTGTGTCTTCTTATTTGATCTTTCATAAACCCTTAGTGCTTTATCTCAATTCCCTAAGATTCAGAAGAAACCAACTCTTTCCTTATTCTAGCTGAAGTTAGATTGCTCAGCATGATTCTTCCCTTCTCTGAAGACCCCAAATGTTCCCAACGGAATGGTTATATAAATAATTTACCCATCCTGAGAAATAAAGAAAATAGAAGTGAAGGCTGTAGTAATATAGTGTAGAAGAGGAAAACTAAGGACATTAGTGAAAGTAGAATTGACAAGATTTGACAACAAGCTGGATATATGGAATGAGAGAAAGAGAGGAATCAAAGATAAATTCCCAATTTTTGGCTTGAGGTTATGCTTTTACATAAATGGGGAAGATCCAAGATTTAAGTGATACCTGTAATCTGACTTCCACGCTAGACTGGGAGCTTCTCACAGGCTGGTACCATAGTGTCTAATGTGGTATTTAGCACTTAATAGGCATTCAGCACATTTTTTTAAATAAAGATTTTATTTATTTGACAGAGAGAAACACAGCCAGAGGGGGAACACAAGCAGGGGGACTGAGAGAGGGAGAAGCAGACTTCCTGCCAAGCAGAGAGCCCGTTGTGGGACTCGACCAGAATCCTGACCTGAGCCAAAGGCAGTTGCTTAACCAACTGAGCCACCCAGGTGCCCCTCAGCACATTTTTAAAAGAATAAAGAAATATGTGGTATCATTATGCAAAAGGAAATAAGACAAGCAATAAGACACAGAACTTGAGTATTTCAGTTATGGTTTTAGGGTATTGGGATAGGAGAACAGATTTTCTTCCAGCTGTGAAACTTTGTGTTATTGTTGATTCAAGATAAGTTTTGGGGGGACATATATATAAAAATATTCAACTTAAAAAAATAAGATAATTTACTTATCCTGAAACTACAGGTGTTAAGAACCGTTTTAACCCCTTTTTAAATACATATGATCAAACTATACATCTTAAATGACACATTGCTCAAATGTTAACTTCAATATTTTCTTTTAAAAAATATTTGCGAGGGGTCCTGGGTTGCTCAATCTTTAAGTGTCTGCCTTTGGTTCAGGTCATGATCCTGGAGTTCCTCTATCGAGTCCCGCACTGGGCTCTCTGCTCTGCGGGAAGCCTGCTTCTCCCTCTCTCACTCCCCCTGTTTGTGTTCCCTTTCTAACTCTGTTTCTCTCTGTCAAATAAAAACTTTTATTTTATTTATTTTAAAATCTTTTATATTATTTATTTTTTATTTTATTTATATTTTTACTTATTTTTTAGTATAGCTTAACTGTATTTGAGTGTAGTTGATGTACAGTGTTCCATTAGTTTCAGATGTATAACAGTGATGTGACAAGTTTACACAATATGCTATGTTCATTAAGTGCAGCTACCATCAGTCACCATAATATTTTCTAACATTTTAATAGTTTTTAGAAAACATATGACTATGATTTATCAACACCAGAATATTTGCTCTTTCTTGCGATGACCCTGTATTCTCCTTCCTCTGCCAAGTAAATTTCTACTAATCTCCCCAGGGACAGTTTAAATGTCACTTCCTCTTTGAAGAATATAGACTCTGCTCCTTCGGCTTCTTAGTACTTCATTCATACCATTATCCTAGAGGATTCAGTACATTTCAGTATAATGTGTGCCCTGATATGAAGGAAACCCACTCAGAGGAAAGAACACAAAACCATATCAGAGCAATAAATTACCTTAATGTCAAGGTAATTAATCCATAAAATAAAACTGGTATTTCCAAGAATCCTTAAAATTGATGATTGATGCAGCAATATATAAATCAACTTATCTCTCCCTCTCTCCTTTTTTTTTTTTTTTTTTTTTTTTAGAAGGAGAAGGTCAGGGTTGGGGGCAGAGGGAGAGAGAGAATCTTAAGCAGGCTCTACACCCAGCGTGGAGCCTCACACAAGGATGATTTCACAATGCTAGGATCATAACCTGAGCCAAAATCAAAGAGGACACTCAACTGAATGAACCACTCAGGTGCCCAAATCACCTTTTATCTTATTTTAAATATTTCAATATGGATTTAGAGACTATTTATTTATTTTTAAAGACTTCATTCCTGTTAGATTAAGAGTCGCATGTTCCACTGAGCCAGGTGCTCCTGGAAAGTCTTTAAATATTAGTCTCTGAGAATAAATTGATAATAAAAAAAAAATTAAAATCATTAAAAAGTAAGTTTTTTTAAAAATGCCACTTAATCATTTTCTACATACTGTTTATATATGTAACATATATTATTTTCTATGTACTCTATTTTATAAGCACAATTTAGAACAGATCAGTGAAGAGAAGAAGAATACTGGTTTCTTTAGAATGGACAAATGTAACATTTAGAAGTTTACTCTTCTTTTTTTTTTTTTTTTTAAAGATTTCATTTATTTATTTGAGAGAGACAGAGTGAGAGAGGACATGAGAGGGGAGAAGGTCAGAGTGAGAAGCAGACTCCCCGTGGAGCTGGGAGCCTGATACTGAACAGGATCCCAGGAGTAGGGGATCATGACATAAGCCAAAGGCAGTTGCTTAATCGAATGAGCCACCCAGGCGCTCCTAGAAGCTTACTTTTATAAAAGAAGTCTGCGGTATGTTCTAAAACACAATTTTACAGGACTTATTATCGTAAAGTGACTGAAATTTTCTGAGGGCAAAATTATTCAAGTAAAATTTGCTTCTGATTTTGAAAAAAAATAGTAACTTTTAAAAATGACTGAAAGAATACAGTTACCAAGTTTAAGAAAACATGAATTGACAAAACAATTTCAAATATGCTCACTTAAAAAATGATTTCCTCACAGAATTACTCAACTGAAGTTTTATAAGTTTTATATTGTACAATTATAATAAAATCTGACTTATAAAATTTTATTTGAATGTAACTTTTGGACATATTTTATAGCACAAAGTTTTACTTTTTACTAGGTCAACCTCCTTACTATGTAAAAGGAAACCAAAGACCAAAGTTCTTAATTGCCATTTTAGTTTTCTTACAGAGATAACAGCTTACTACAGTAATACCTTTATGGAATGAAGGCAGGTACACATACTGCATTCTTATGACCAAGTGACCATAAATAAATTGCCTGACTTGGCACTTCCTCCTCAGCCCCCCAGCAACTGTGCAACCATTCACTTAATGCAGAATTCTTTACCCTTGCTACCACTCAAGCAGGAAAAGCTGAAAAGGCAGTGGTATCTCAGGTAAGCAAGTTAATTTGCATGTAAAGCATTAATTAGCATATATTCTTTCTTGATTCACTGACTAAAAGAAATGTGATCACTGAAATAAAATCAATGTAGTAAGCTCTAGCTCTCTTTTCTTACATATTTTTGGTAGAGTTTTGATAATATATGTTGTTTTTAGTCCACTTATTAGTGTTTTTAAGTCACAAGCCAAAAGGCAATAGAAGATGAGTAGGATATGGTGATAAGTGAATGTGGTATTACTAGAAGAGTATCATCATTATAATCAAACTGTTCATTACAATCTGATAACTCAGAATGAGGTTCATGAGGAAGGAAAGGAAGCAGTTAGCACATTCTAAGACAGAAGTACAGAGTTGCATTCAATAATTTTTTGGTTGGTTCCAAATTCCAAATTATTTGGTTGCATTCAATAATTATTTGGCTGGCTCATTGACTAAGTGAATGAACGACACTGATGGAAGAAAACAGCAAAAGAGGGAATAAAGTTTGGTTCTCTTGCATAAACTCTCACATGACCAATGTGTCTTGTTAAAAATAGGTGATATCTCGGGGCACCTGGGTGGTTTAGTCGGCTGCCTTCAGCTCAGGTCATGATCCCACAGTCTGGGATTGAGCCCCCGTCAAGCCCCCTGTTAGGCTCCCTACTCAACAGGGGAGTCTTCTTCTCCCTCTGTTCCTCCTCACTGTTTGTTCATTCTCTCTTTCTCCTTTTCTCTCTCTCTCGAATAAATAAATAAAATCTTTAAAAAATAATAGGTGATGTCTCTTGCTATTGTAAACAGGAAGCCACAGGATTAGCACAGTATATCTGGTTAGTCAAATGAGTACATGCTTATCAATTATGTATAGAAGGGAAAATCCTGCTTGCTTCAATAGGATAATTTATATCTTCCAGAGGACATAATAAAAACAGTAAGGAAGGGACGCTTGGGTGGCTCAGTTGGTTAAGTGACTGCTTTCAGCTCAGGTCATGATCCTGGAGACCTGGGATCAAGCCCCACATCAGGCTTCCTGCTCAGTGGGAGACCTGCTTCTCCCTCTCTCACTCCCCCTGCTTGTGTTCCCTCTCTTGCTGTGTTTCTCTCTGTCAAATAAATACATAAAATCTTTAAAAAAAAAAAAACAGTAAGGAAAAAGTGTCGACCCCAAGAAGATACTGAATTATAATTACAATATCCCTGTCAACAACATCTAAGAGAATTTCTCAGGTAGATGACTAATAAGGCCTTTTACCTCCTCCTACTCCTTTCAGGTTTCTTTTGCTATTTCTGGGGTGTCAGGTATGGCAAAAATGTTTCTTAGTTTTACAAACTGGCAGTAGGCAGTAGCCAGTTTTTGGTATAAAAGGATGTCAGGTCAAATTACATCTGAGTTGGCAAAACAAAAAAGAAAAGTTGGTACCTTAACTGAACTTTTCCTGAAGCAAAGACCAGCCTTGAGAAGTTCTACCAGTTCCTCACTGCAGTTCAGTTGTCTCCTACAGTGAGGTGCTTACACAAAGGACCCTACCTCATCTTTTTAGACTAAAATCTATTGAGAGAGAGAGAATCCTGGAGCATGTCGAAGCGTACATATTTTCCTTTCATTAAGAAAAGGCTCAGTATTTGAGTAAGAACATTAAACATTGTCTTATCATATTGTCTTTAGCCCATAACCATCTCTAAAGTCTATAAGAAAATGGTTATTTGCCAAAAAGTAATCTGCTTCCATCATCATTTAGGCAAAAGCATAAGCTGCAAAGTTACATATAGGCAGGAAAATTATTATATTAATTATAGATAGACCAAATATCTAGCTCACGTGGTCCTGTGCTGTTATGGCTTTAGACAGATTTAACCTTTCTTCTGATATTTTTGATGTACTGTTTAAGCAGACAGAGGGAATAAGTAAGAGACAATTCTAGGACATGAAAATTATTGTAGAATCTTGTCAGGGAAAAACGTCTCCCCAACAAAATTTTTTGGAAATGTTAAATATGGCAGGTTCTAATTATTTTTTATAGTCTTGGAAATGTAATAAAAATATGTTCCCTATAAAATTTTACCCAAAGCATAAACATTCCTTGAAACACTACATTTCCTTTTACTCTGTGACCACTTTTTAGTTAATTTAATTCTTTTTACAAGTTTCCTGTATAGATTTAATTTTTTTTTTTTTAAGAGAGGGAGATGGGAAGGGGCAGAAAGAGAGGGAAAGAGTGAATTTTAAGCAGGTTCCACACCCAGCATTAAGCTGACCTGGGGCTTGATCTCACAACCTTGAGATCACAAACTGAGCCAAAATTAAGAGTTGGATGCTTAAAGAAGTGAGCCACCCACACACCTCAGATTTTCCTAGATAGATTTCTATTCTCTATTTTTCAATTCCCTATTTCACTTAGAAGTAAATCTTCTTTCTTAATTGTGTTAACTTTCTTGAACTCATGTGCTATCAATAATAAATAATATAGAGAATATTATTTTGAAAAATCTTTAGTGTTGTAACTTCTGAATTTCATTACAGCCATCTTTCATATAGTAAAAACGTTCACATATTTTAGTTTTTATAATTCCATGAGATGCTTCATGAGTTTTCTGTAGAAAAGTAATGAAGCATAAATTATACATCAAATGAATTTTGTCAAAGTTACTTTACAATTCATGTATCTTAATTTGTTTAGTTTCTTTTCTGTTTTCCATAAAAACCTCCATCAGACATTACTGACACCCCAGTGGATAAGACACTCTTGATTAACACATTTTAATTCCAACTAGTATTAAACTAATTTAGCTCACAAAATGACATACTTGTGCTAGCGCATTCTGCTGATAAGCATAAATATGGAGCTTATCTCCCATACATCTTACATATTCTACCATCATCAACACTTAATTAAAATAACTCATATAAAATAACTGTAAAGTATTACGAGATCCAGTTTCCTAGATGTTATTTTTGTAAGGCTAATCCAATTCAGCACAGTCTTATAAGCAGGTTGATTCTTTTGATACGGATTTAGTCTAAGCATCAAAATTGCTCACTCACATTATGGGCCTTTTCAAGAAGATGAGACTATTTCTCAAGCCTTCATCACATATATTAGAGGTGTGAGGCAATGGACTTCTGGATTGTGAATGGGGACCCTGCTGTCTCCTGGCCTAATAAGCTATAAAAGTTTGATAACACTCTATAAAAAGCTTTACTGATTGTTTTAGAGTAATTTATATTCACAAATACATATAGACACATTTTTGTTGCTGTCAGTGAGGCGAGTAGCTGGAGCCCTGCATAACCTGCATCTGGCTGTGTGCTGCCTCCCACCACTCCCCGATGTCACAAACACATCGGCCCATCTTAATATATTTAAAAAATTACGTATGGGTATGAAAACACATGTTTGGGATTTATAATTAACAAAAGAAGTTATAACAATCATTTTTCAAAACCACTCTTATTTTTCATTAAAGAATGCAAAAGAATTCCATTCTTCCTTTTCCCTATTTTATATTCACACTTCCATGTAAATGTGCCTCAGATGAGAGTATAGGGGAGAGGTACTTTAATTTACCTAAATGTACCATTGGAAAAAAAGAAAGAGAGAGAGAGAGGAAGGAAGGGAGGTAGGCAGGCAGGCAGGCAAGCATGCTACTTTTTTCTTATCCTGCTGATAATATGGTAGAAAAGATTCTATGGATTAAGCAGTAGCCTTTTCAAATTCTCAAATAGCAATAAGAATGTTAAACAAACTGGCCTATGGTCTTGGTCTTCTAATACTAGTGGCAGATTTTATATATACATATATATAAATATATATATATATTTACTTTATTTAAAAATGAAATGATACTCTCATATTCAATTGGTTACTTTTCTATAAACATAGAATCTATACTTAAAGTTATACAGCTCATGTCAAAACTTTATAATCTTTCTACAGAACAGGTTTTTATAGCAATTGTTAATGCACCAAGAAGTCTGTTTTGAAACTAGAGCTTACTAATTTGACTAATGCTAGAATGTATATAAAAAGAGCAATATGAGAAAATTCAAATTGCACTTGGTGAAGTTATTTCTCCATCTCCAATTTAAAATACACATTTTGATATACAAGTCTTGGATAGATAGATATACGCAAAATTGATAAGACAAATTCAAATGGAAAATATATCTGCGGGTGTCAACAGAATGTATAGAATACAAAAATGACAGAAAACGGTAGTATTCACCTTTGCAAGCACTTGAAGGAATTAATTCTACTGTATTCTTTCTTGACGAGCATGGTACTGTTCTGATTACTCTATTCTCTGGCACTATATCTTCTACTCAAGATTATACCTGCTCGCTGGGTATAATGGAGGATACCTGGCAATAGCCCATATGCTCTTCTTAAAGGCACCAGCAGAGCTGTTTTCTTTGTTCCCTGGCAGGGAGGAACAGTTGATAACAGCCAACAGTCCACTCCCAGCAGCACTTCCTTGGCCTCCTCTCCCTCCCCCTTCAGCCCTACTGCCTTATCTCTTGCTTACCCTTTAAAGCAAAACTCTGAGTTGGGTACACTGTTTCTGATTCCCTTCTTTCCACTTTATCCTGAATCTACTTTTATTAGGCTTCCATGTCCATCACTCCATTTCCAGAAACTGGCCTAATCAAGGCCACGAATTACCTCTTTGTTAAATCCAACGGCCAATTGTCATTCCTCAACTAATCCAAGAGCCCATTGTCATTCTTCAACTAAAGTGAACTATCAGTGGCATTTGACACAGCTGATTATTCCTCTCCTGGAAACATTTTCTCTGTGTGGCTTCCAGGATACCACAATGCCTGGCTTTCTTCTTCTCTCTTGGACTACTCCCCCTTATTTCTTCTTTGGTGGTCCCTCCTCATCTTACTGACTTCTTGACATTAGAGTATACTAGGACCATGGCAAAGCTCTTTGTCTCTATCAGTACTCACGATCTTGATGTTTTCAACCAGGCTTATAGCTTTAAATATTATCCACATGCTATTAACTCCCAAATGATTCTAGCCCAAGCCTGAACCACAGAACTGCAGACGGACAGGCTGTTCTCTACTCAACATCTCCTGAATATCTAATAAACATCTTAATCTAACCAAGTTCAGAATAAAGGTTCTGGTACTCCCCCCCATACCTCCTCTTGGAAATTTGACCTATATCAGTAAATGTCAACTCCATTCTTCTAACTGAAGTCACTTCGTGTGACTTTCTATTATCTAGGACTTCATATTGAACTATTCTCCCCAGCAGACACTACACTTTCGCTACTTGGACCTTCTGTCGTCCCTGGAAAAACCAGTCATTCTTTGAACTCAGTAGCTTTACACTTGCTTGTCCCTCAGCCTCTAACATTCCCCCCACCCCCCAGATATTATCTGCTTGTTCCCTCACTTTCTTTCAAGTCTTGCAAACATGGTGCCTTCTGGATAAGTCCTCCTCTGGCCACCCTGGCAACAATGCCTATTTTCCTTTTAGGTTTAATTTTTCTCCCTAGTCCTTATCACAATCTAATATATTATATTTATTTTGTTTCTATCTCCCTAAATAGACTCTAAGTTCCATGTGGGCAGGGATTTCTATTTATCATTTTTCTTTGTTGTTTGTTTTTTAATTCATAGGAAGCCACAGGTGGTCTAAGGTCAGGGTTAGGCAGAAGGCTCTAGGATGGCCCCACACTTATCTACAGGAGCCTGTCTTTCACTGAGCTGCATGCCCGCAGGCTTACTCCCTCAACCTTCACCCCCTACCCTACCCACCTACTTGAGTTGCATAAATTTTTTTTTTTTTTAAAGATTTTATTTATTTACTTGACAGAGAGAAACACAGCTAGAGAAGAAACACAAGAAGGGGGAGGGAGAGAAGGAGAAGCAGGCTTCCTGCTGAGCAGGGAGTCCAATGCGGGGCTCAATCCCAGGACTCCGGGATCATGACCCGAGCTGAAGGCAGATGCTTAAGGACTGAGCCACCCAGGCACCCCAAGTTGCAGTAAATGTTTGGTGCTGTATGTCATCAGCAGTCTTTACCAGTGGTTCTCAAATTTTAGTTTGTAAGACTCATCTTTAAAAACAAAACAACAACAACAACAAAACCACAAGAGTCTTCTGCCTGACTCCCTATCACCGAAGAATTCTGACATACTGGAAGTTGGTTAACGCCCAGGACTCTCATGTCAGTACTGCACAGAACACACTTGGAGGAACATTCTTCTTAGTCATTACTCTTTAGATTTCTTAGAAGCAATCTAGTGGTGGGCAAATTATGGCTCACCCACTAAGTGTGGCCTACCATTTGCCCTTATAGATAAAGTTTCCCTGAAACAGTTTTGCTGCATAATGTCTGATGCTACTTTTACACCACAAGGACACTGCAACAACAGAGTCGAGTAGTTCTAACTTCAAAGCCTCCAAAGCCTAAAATATTTACTATTTGGCTTTTTACAGAAAAAGTCTGTCAACTGCTCATATAGATAAAAGATAAATTATTTCTGAACACCACCTAGTGATTAACTATCTTTTTAAAAAGCTGAAGACAGGGCCGCCTGGGCGGCTTAGTCAGTTAAACGGCTGCCTTTGGCTCAAGTCATGACCTCAGGGTCCTGGGATCATGTCCCACATCAGGCTCTCTGCTCAGCAGGGAGCCTGCTCCCCCCTTCTCTCTCTGAAGCTCTCCTTGCTTGTGTTCACTCTCCCTCTGTCAAATAAAGAAATAAAATCTTTTAAAAAAAAGCTGAAGATATCCTAATGTATACTTAAGACAAATCTATCCCACCCATATAGGGCATTTGTAAATATACGTAATACCCCATCATTATCTTTATTCTTTTTTTAAAGTTTTTTATTTATTTAAGTAATCTCTACACCCAACCTTGGGTTTGAACTCACAACTCCAAGATCAAGAGTGGCAGGTTCCACCAATTCAGCCAGCCAAGTGCCCCATCCATTCTTATCTTTAATTCCCCAAAGAATGGTGACCACTTTGTTTCTGTAACCAACATGAAATAAAACTAAAATTGTTATAAATTGCCTTTGTATATTTGCAATTTACTATACCTTCCCCACCTTCCCCCAAGTAGCTATAATAACAAAGCACTCTAGGGAGAATTTTCAAAATAAGATCTTTTCAAAAGAAAAACTGTAATTTCAAATGAGCTGAAAAATAGATAAACTCTTATCACAGATATAATTTTAAAATATATTTTATGGTTTCATACTAAATATCCTCACACCTTTAGCTGGCAGAAGCAGCATTAAAGTAAAAGGAAAACCAATATTGGTCTATGGTGGCCAAGTTAACTTTTTCTTAAATATTCAGTTTGATAAATAAAAAAATAAAGTAGGGTTTTCTAACAGAAAATGATTTCATTCCATTCTACTGATAAATCCCTTCTAAAGATTCTTTAGTCCTGATACTCTCTTCTTTGCTCTCTGTCCATCTAGTAGGATCTTTAGTTGTCTGAAACTGCAATTTTTAAAAAAAGCTTACTTAGTTACTCAAGCTGAACAGCTTTAATTTGTTCTAATAGTTCAGGCCAGAAAAACTATTACCACAACTGCAGGAAAGCATTATCAAAGTCAGCACCTGTCAGGCACCTTTAATTTTTTTTTTTAGACTGCTTTTATTTTTGGATTAGAGAAAAACTTGCTCTATTTTCAATATTTAGAATCTCTGTTCTTTAAAGATTCAAAATTACATTTTGAAGAAATTAAACTTAATTTTTATGTCTTGAACTTTGATAAATAAACAACCTTCTCCACCTCCACTCTCCAAACTCCGGTGCATTTAATTCTGAAAAACACTTATTTTTAATGTCTGGATTTTTAAACTGTATGTACTGATAACATTATAGTTCGATGAGTCAAGTCTACTCTAGATTTTCAGTACCCTACTCATTCAAACTAAGAAAAGATATACTAACTAATTTTTTGGCTTACTATCTAAGGTTAGAGATGCTATCTACAACTTCCAGGGAGAGGGAAAGGGAGTTTCTCCTGGTTTGGAGTATTTCCTAAAATTAACTCTGCAACAGCCATGATCAGGAAGGATGAGAGGAAAACCAATGGGAATAAAGGCAATATGAAGATTAATAATAAAGAGAATTGAGAAAGCATGTAGACTATTTAATTATATGAATAATTATTTATTTAAAAAGGTGTAACTGATTACAGAATAGTTGCATAAAGTTTTAAATAGGAATAGCAGAGCAGGGGTGCTTGGGTTGTTCATTCAGTTAAGCATCCCACTCTTGATTTTGGCTCCTGTCATGATCTCAGGGTAATGAGATGGAGCCCTGCATCAGGCTCCACGCTCAGCAGGGAGTGTGCTTGAGTCTCTCTTTCTCTCTCTCTTTCCCTCCCTCTGCCCCTCCCCTTCACTCCACCCTACCCCCACTCCACATGCACACTCAAATAAATAAATCTTTTGTTGTTGTTATTTAAAAGAATAGCAGAGCAGATGGGTATACTGGGTTATGATGGCATCTTCAAAATATAGGATTTATTTCCAGAAATAAGTTAAATAGCAGCTCAAGAAATATTTAACCAGGGCTTGTAAATGTTTTTTCATTTTTTGTTGTTTTTGTTTTTTCTTTTCAGTTTCAATATCATTAGATTGCTAAATTAAATAATTATTTTTTCTCATTTTTTGATTCATTTTGATTCTTTTTCTTTTAAAGTATTAAGAATATTGTATTACCCTGAGTTTGGTTTTTATCTTTTTTGCTTTATGAATGTCATTTATACAGAGCTTGTTTTCTGGTCAATAACAACACCATGAAGAAAAGGGAAGATTTCTTTCTGTTTTTCATTCTTCTTATTGCATGATTATTATGTCAAAGCATTAGGTCAGCTTTCTACAGTGCAGTCTTGCTAAAAATAGAACCTATGGAAAATACACTCTGAAAAGTAGAGACCTCTACAAACCACCACTAGATGGCAAAGCAGCTTTCCCATTGCTAACATTGTACCCACAAAGCAAAATGTGACTTACAAACCTGCTGCATGTTTTCACAGTATCAGAGTTTCTATCCTTTCAGACTTTAATATACGGATGACCACCTCAGTCTGAAACTAAATTGCTTGGTATGTTCTATCTTCCACAAACATTTATAACCTTATTGATGTCCAAGTCTTACGTTTATAACCCAACATCAATGTATTATTAGTTTTCAACAATTTCATTAAGAAAACTAAAGATCTAGTGAGTAGAGGACAGCAAATTTATCAAGATAAAAATCACAACAAAATGTAACATGGTGAAAATGAACCAAATGCTACACAGGGTTCAAAATTAGATAGTTATAAGTATAGCCCATATTAGTTATATACTCAAAGATATCTACATTAGCATTTATTAAAATATTGTTTTTTTAATAAGAGATATGGATATGTTGAGTTATAGTGACAAAAAACAAGACAGAGTTTTCTACTTAAAAGTTTTCTTCTGGTAATGACCAGAGAGGAGGGAAAAATAAAGTATTTTCACCCCTGTCGAGTTTTCTTGGTTGAAATAAAAAATCCCCATTTCTTGAATGCAGTATACAAGCTACAGTACATTCACAAGAGCTTTCTTGTTACTCAAATCTATAAAATTACAGAATTTTATAAAGTGACAGTCTAATTTTTTTTTAAACACAAAGGAACGACTTTGTTTTATTTTATGCATTTCACTAAACCATTTGATTGTTATATGTAAGTGAGAAGAAAATCTAATTGGTTCAAGGAACACTGCTACCTATTCAATAAATTGCAGGAATCAAACTTTGCCTGTCTTTTGATAAGAACGTTATGAAAATGAATAAATAGCACACCGATGCTTTTAATACATAATTCATGTTTTTTAGCATACAATGGAATTTTGCATAAGATTCTAACACAGAGACAGGAGACTCAGAGTACAGACTCAGTTCTGATTGCCTAATATGTATACTCACACGAACCACAATAATGCATTTTCTTCCTCTTAAACTGCCAAACTCTAGTTAGATCACTGGCCACTTTGCTTCCCTTTGGTCCAATAGACTTCTTAATTAAAGAAAACTGCTCTATTCACCAGTTCCATGGTAGATAGGTCACTTTGAGAATTTACAGCATTTTGTATACAAATTGCTCTTTTGATAAAAGACTCCAAGTAAATAAACATGTGTCTTACTTTAAATGGCTTTATTACACTAAACTGATACCTCCTTTTGCATGACCTCCTATTCCCATTGATTTTACTTAATTGGTCTACAATTCAACAACAGAAGCTCTTGCATTTCAATAAAAATGTCAAAGTTTAAGTACGAACAATGTTAATATCTGTCATAAGTAGACACTAAGCTACATTTTACAATATGATCATATAGTCATTAGAACTCAGAATTAGTGAAGCCTTTATGTGCTAATTACAAACTCTCCTCCCTCCTTCCTTCCTTCCTTTCTTTCTTTCTTTCTTTCTTTCTTTCTTTCTTTCTTTCTTTCTTTCTTTCTTTCTTTCTTTCCTTTTCTTTATTTCTTTCTCTCTCCCTCTCCTTCTTTCCTTCCTCCCTCCCTCCCTTCCTTCTTTCCTTCCTTCCTTCCTTCCTTCCTTCCTTCCTTCCTTCCTTTCTTCCTTCCTTCCTTCCATTACATTCTGATAGGCTCAATCCTTTTCTGGCCTCATCCCATTCCAGCTGACCCCAAATAAGTTTTGCAGGTCCTCACTAAGAACAGGAATTTAAAACTATTCTCATACTTTGGATAATTCTTGAAAGTTAGTATCTTTTGGAATTAAACTGGAAACTGGTGTTCAGACTTGAATTATGATTGTCTGCTGCTATTTCTATTTATATAACTCAGCTACTCTTCGTTAACAACAGTTGACTATTGTATGGCATTATGGCTAGAATTACACTGAGGTATAGACCAATCCCTCTAGGAAACCAATGCTGATATTTAGGAAGTTCTTGAGTAGACCAGTTCCATCATTATATATACTAAAGATAATAAACCCCATTTCTTTTTTAAAAGTTTGATAGTATGAGTTGTTCAACATTTCAAAGAGGTATTTCTAGGAAGACTGGACATTAAGCTTGTTGAATAGGGAAAAAGAGTATTTGGGATTAGCTAGAATGGTCTGCCTGGATAAAGAGGAATGGCATGTATCAAACATATCTAACTTCTACCTTCTATCTTTTCTAACTCAGATAAAGACATTATAACTTCCAAGAGGTTCAACCCAGAGGTTCAGAATGATCCTTGATTCTTCCAACTCTTTCTTTTCTAACCCTTATTTGGATAATCAACTAAAGCCTATCAAACATAGCTATGAATTGCTTCTTCCTTTCCAATCTTACTGCCAGTACTTTTCAATAGGTCCACAAAGTCTCTTCCTTACGCTACTTAGAATAGTCAACTGACTGATTCCCTTGTATCCATTCTCTTTAACAAGTTCTTTGTTATTCTTTCCAGTGTTAGTGTTTTTGGAGTTCATGGCGTACCCTTTCACTCTTTCATTCTTTACTTTCTCGCTAGAAAATGAATCTACCCCTGTGGATTCGAGTGCTCTTAATATGATAGTAACCCTGCAATTTTTATCTCTAGCCTGTATCAGTCACTGCCTTAGGCTTCAAGACCATATGTTCACTAGTCTAAAGGGTATCGCTAACTAGAGGTCCCACAGGAAACTCATATGTCCCACCTCAAACCTACTATTCATTTTGTGGTCTCTATCTTGAAAATAAAAACCCCCATCTGCCCAGGTTGAGACAAAAACCAGGATTTTATTCTTAAATTCTTTTACTCACACCTCTGCATTTATTTGCCTCTTAAATCTGTTTATCTCTCTCCATACCCACTGCCACTCTCTTAGCTCAGGCCATCATTAAACTCTCTAGATCACTGTAGCAGCCTCCTCAATAGCCTTCCCTACATTCAGACCTGTCCCTCTGCAATTTTAGCTACCTTAGAATGAATTTTCTAAAAGTACAAATATCAACATGCCTCTCTTCTGCTTGAGATCTTTCAATAGCTTATTCCTGTCCTTAACATCAAGTTCAAACATTTACCTGACCTACAAGCTCCTCAACGCTCCTCTGGAGCTTCATCACCAGTCACTCTCCCTTTAGCTAAGTAAGCTCCATTGTTTTGTTTTGTTTTTTAAATACTTAGTTACTCTTCTCTTTCCTCTGGGCCTTTGGAAATTCTTTTCCCCCTTCCTGGAATATTCTTTCCCTCACTCCTTGCC
Organism: Spilogale gracilis; assembly: GCA_004023965.1. Taxonomy (NCBI): domain Eukaryota; kingdom Metazoa; phylum Chordata; class Mammalia; order Carnivora; family Mephitidae; genus Spilogale; species Spilogale gracilis. Next base: position 149,150 of record PITA01000761.1, read on the forward strand.
TCTTTGCCTTCAGATGCCAATTTGGATTTCATTTACTATTTTGACAATATTTCCCTGATGATGACCTCCCAAGTTTGGGTTTGGTGGCCTTCTGATTTACACACACCCTACTCACTTGATAGTCATTTTTTTTTTCTAAACTCTAATTGCCTGTCTTCCTCTCCTTAACCACAATGTATGTTTTTCAAGGGCCGCTAGACTTTTGCTTACATTGTTCCTACTTTCTGGGATATCATTCCCCTGCTTTTTCTCTCCCTGGAAAACTTCTTCCAGACCCTTCCCAGCTTCAATTCATGCTGACTTATCTGCTCTTCTCTAGGTCATCACTGAACATTACACTTAACTCTGTTACAACATATAGCTTGTTACATTACAGTTACTTATTTTTAATAATGTCTCTTGGCTAGACAGGAGAGTCAGGAAGGTACATATGAACATTCTCATTTTTAGATGCCTACCGCAGTGTCTGGTTGGTATGTTGTAGTTCTTAAGTATGCACCCACCAGAATAATAAAACAACATTAACTCTGTTTCAACTGCTCTTACCAAGAATTAGGCAGGAGACAGGTAAGAGGAGAATGGGTCATTTTACAAAATGTGAAGATGAGAATGTATGGGTTTATACATTTTTGTTAACCCTAATAGCATTCAGGTTCCTTCCTGACCCACCCTCCTCTTTAAAAGTGCCATTCAGAGAGCTTCTATTAACTCTTATATATAAATAAACCCTTTTGATTTACTTCCTAACTCTAATTCGTTATTGGCAAGAGAAATAGAGCATAGGAGAAAAAAAATTAAATGAGCTAAAAATATTTTATGAGTAATGATCAATTATGAATTTTAAGAGGTAAATTCTATAGCAGAAGTCCAAAAAGTCTTGATTTGAATCCCAATCCTGTCACTTTCTGACTTTGTGCATACCACTTATATGTATCAAGCCTTTATTTTTCCATCTGTTCAATAAGAACTGCAATAATACATGCTTCATACCTAGGGTTATTGTTGGAATTAAGACTTTATATATGTAAAACATTTAGAACAAAGCACGATATCCAGTAAGCAATTAATAAGCATTAGCTATTATCTTAAATTGAGAATGTTCAATTAAAAATCAAGAGTTATAATATGTTGTTATAGGAAAGGGCCCTCAAGACAGAATATGAGTTATAAAAGACTTTTGAATATTCTAGACCAGCTGGGTATTAATATAGAGTCGCAATATGAATAAGCACATCCTAACGGATTTTACATTTCAGAGTTGGTACTAGGTTCTAATTAAGACCTTTGTGTTCACTTGCTGTAACTCTGGAAGATTTTATTTCTCTATTTTCACATTTATAAGTACACTGATCTACCCTGTAATGATTGTATGGATTAACTAACAAGGACTTTAAAAACACAAAAACACTAAAGTGACAAATCTGTTTATAAGTACCTAATGTAATTCACTAACAATACAGCATACTACATTAATTCCCATAATGCCTTCCAATTCTAGTTTTCAACTCCTAAGTTCTTGTTAATTTTCTCAAAGGATGTTATAAAATTAACTATGTAGAAAAAAAATAAACTTCAGAATCTGTATCAGTTTGGGTTAGAAAACTCTCAGAATTAAATGTAGATGCAATAAAATTTAAAAGTGATGTATTGTAATTCTAAAATCATTATCATTATTGCTAAAATAAATGGTCTTGTTGAGATTTTAAAATACTGGCATATGCATTTTAATATCTGATTTTAAAATGTCACATAATATTAATAACAATTCTAGCTTAAAAGCCAAAAAGATGATTATCAAAATATTTTGATACAGCCTATCATTCTGATGAATGAAAAGGTTACGATTTAGCCATATCTTGAAAGTACAGCCAAATCTTGATTATCTTTGGTCTATGGAGATGGGGAAGCTGGGGTAAATAAAATCCATCTTTCACTCCAGAACTTCATCTTTAGCCTCTTCTCCCATCGCATCTTTACCACGGTTAACTTAATGGGCCAGTTTGCATTTCCACTCCCTTTCATCCTTACTTGAACAAGGAAATGGCAATATAAATACATGAATGAAAATTTGACAACCAAGAAGACATAGGAAGGAAGGGCTAATCTATATACTAGATAACCCATCTCTGAATATCAAGAGTTGGCTGCACATATTACGTTGATCTTAAGAGTTAAAACAGCCTCATTCTCCTTCATGTCTTTAAGTCAAATCAAGCAGGAGTTCCTATGCCTTAACATTCCTAGTCAGCGTTTCTCTGAGTACCTGAAAGAACCCTGGTGGTACAGGACCTACTGGCATGCCATCTCCTGGGGGAATGTTTCCTAGCACTGGGCTGGGAGCTGCTGCAGCACTCTGCAAAGAATAAAGCAGAAACAAACCTCCATCATTACAGCGAAGGCATAAAACCAAAGACTAACGATCATAGATTGTAGGAAGGGAAGCTTTTCATTCCCAGGAGTAACTATTGGTAATTTTCCCCACTCCAGAAATAAACTAAGGTACAACAGTTAGTTTAGTAGGTGACTAAGTTATTTGGTTTAAACAAGTCTTTTAAAACTGTTTGAATCATAGGATTTTAATAAGATGGTATGTTTGAATGATATATAAAGGCAAATAATAACATGACAAAAAGATAAAAGTCTAAGTAAATCCTTTATTGAAGGCACAGGCATCTGAAATGGTAACATCAATAAGTATGTAAATATGTAGGTAACAAGTTTGAACACAGTAGGTACAGAAGTTGGAAAAAAGAACTCTTTTAGATTACGCTTTTCCTCATCATCAGCAAGAACAATAAATTGTTTGCTTATAGGTGGTAACACCTAAATCAATTTCTGATCTACTACCACCGGAAGCCAAAATATAATTGATAGCAAAAACAGGGTGGTGAGGGTGAAAAAGTAATTAAGAGACTGAATAAAAGAAAAGAATTAGATTTAGAGAGATTAGTCTAATAGAAACAGATTACGAAAAAAAAAACAGATTGAAAAACTTGGTCTATTTCACTTCCAAATTATTTTATGGAACCCTAGAGCTTCATGAGATAGGAGTACTAAAAATTTTGGCGTAGATTCTGTAATCAAATCTAGGTTTTAGATTTAATTCTTACATACAACAGTAATACACATCACTCACTATTCCACAACCATGGGTTTCATCCTTCTACCTAGACATATTACAAACACTAAGAAGAACAGTCACAAAGGGACCAGAAATGTGCTGAAGAAAGATCAGTATGAATACAACAGTTCTGCTATGAAAAGAACTCAAAACAAATACTGGATCTAGCTTGTCTGTTGCACTGTCCTTGTCCATATATCACTCATTCATACATTACTATTTAAATAGAGGATGAAAAATCAGTATATTTGTAGCCTACATTTCCTGGTACATAAATTGATAAAAATACTAAAACATGCTTATTCTATATACTGGCAGTTTTTAATAATGAAGACCAATGATTTCAGTATTTCCTGAGGAAATCTAGATTTAAATGCAGTTATCTAAAATGTTGCTTACCTATGAAAGCCAAAATTCTAAACTTCTGATAAAGTATATAAAAGGACAAATAAATTTTTCTTATATATGAAGATGAAACATTAATCTGTTATTTTATTTTGTTTATTATTACTAGTTTTTTAAGTATGCTCCACACCCAGCATGGAGCCCAATGCAGGGCTTGAACTCACAACCCGGAGACAAAACCTGAACAGAAATCAAGAGTCAGATGCTTAAACCAACTGAGCCACCCAGGTGCCCATGTTATTCTATCTGAAGCAAAAGCAAAAAAATCACATGTGATTTAATTAGCGTACATTACTTGAATACCTACCATTTGCCAGATATTGTTCTATTTTGCTTTAAGTATCAACATTCCTTGTTTTAAAAAATGAAAGGCACATTCCTTTTTTCGTTTTAACTAAACTGGTGTAAAATTTTAACATACAGTGTTACAGTAAGAGGAAAATTTGCCACCAAACATTTATCCTCTTTTAGTTTAAATATAATTACCATTGGATCTGAGAAAAAAGATTTGATTGAGGTCCTTCGACAGTCAATTACTGTCATGGGGAAGTTGCTCTCAGTACTTAGAGCTAGACATAGGATGTCACTATTGTTCTAATTAATTGCAGGACAGAAACTTTTTTTAAAAAAGGTTTATTTATTTATTTATTTATTTATGAGAAAGTTAAAGAGAGAGAAAGACAGTGAGAACCTAAGTTAGGGAGGAGGGGGAAAGAAGCAGTTTCCCCACTGAGCAGGGAGCTGGACATGGGACTCGATCCCAAGACCCAGAGATCACAACCTGAGCTGAAGGGCAGATGCTTAACTAAGCCCCCAAGGCGTCCCAATAGAAACATTTTTGAGACAAGTTTGTAAACTACTCTTACCTATACTTTTACAGAAATGTGTGCAACTTGGAGCAGGTTTATAAAATCAAAATAGAACTCAGTGAATGATTGCAACTTCATAATGTAATTCCAAGATGTTATTTCTCCCTCAATCGTAGTTGCCTAGCATGTGATGTGATAAGCACTGGACGTTATACACAACTGATGAATTACTGAACTCTACATCTGACACTAAGGATGTACTATATGTTGGCTAATTGAATTTAAATTCAAAAATAATAAAATTAAAAACATTTCAAAGCAAAAAACAAACCAAAACAAACAAAAACTTCTGCCTCCCCAAAGAATAAGAAAAAGTTTCTTTGCATCTAAATTAAAATTCCACAAAAATGCCAGGTCATCATTGGCTCCTTTATTTTTTTCTTTTTGGTGACCACATAGCTTAAAGGTATATAATATGCTAGCTTTTTCTTCAAAATTCTTCATTATATACACTTCCTATGGTATTTTTCAGTATTATTTGAAAATGTAACAAAATGTATGACTCAGATAAAGATTTAAACATTAAAATTTTCAAAATGGCTTCTGAGTGTTCACTTCATGACTTTAAAATTATTGAATAAATTCAATCAAAATATATATTGTCAAGAACTCTTTTATGCTCTGCAACAGAGCAGTTAACACAATAGGGGAAAAATCCTTAAAATCCTTGCCATTTGGAAATTAACATGCTAGTGGGAGAAGAAAGATAATAAGTTCTATGGAGAAAAAAAGAACAGGGAACAGGGAGTTCCCAGTAAAAGGGATAGGGATTATAACTTTAAATAAAATAGTCAGGAATGAATGAATAAACCATACATACTAATGAATCACGTTATGGTAACTAACTGAATTACATATGCCTCTCTGTTGTTGAGACTGCTTCCCTACATTTCAAGAAGTACCAAATTCCTATGGTTTGCACCTATTCACTCATGGGGGCACAAGAATTTTGTGGAAATTTTTCTTTCTTAATAATCGTTTTGGGCAAAGAGTATTCTTGAAAATAGAAAAGAATAGAAGAGAAAAAAAATAGAATAGAAACGGCAAACTGTTTCTTGAAAAGAGACTTTTATAGCTAGATGATTTATGATTTCGAGCATGATGATGTAGTTTTCTGGTGTGACAGTAATTTCTAGCCTTGGCTTAAGGACACAAAGTGAAATGAACAGAATCTTCGTAATTATCCAGTTTGTTTACCCAGTACAAAGCACTACTTCAGAGCATTTCAGCCTAAACTTCATTCTGTGGACCACATTTTTGAGCTAAATCATGCATCCATTCCTCGGGATTTATTGACAAGGGATAATTCACCCTTTATTGTACTGTGTGGACTCAAGCTTAGGGTACCATTTGGTACACCATGTTAATCATAAATAAATACTAGTCTGATAATAAATACTCCAGAGGAACTGAATTGCACTGCAAGCATTGGAAAGAGTGTACTTCTCAAATCGCTTAACTTGCTCATTTATATACAGTAGCAATATAAATAATATATGCTTTGAAATTGTAAGCAAAATGAGAATCAAGTTTTTGGGATTAGGGATTTATGTAGAATGAAGTACAAAATTTCTTGGATTGCATTGCTACAATTTATTTAATTTTATTTTTTCTTAGAGAAAGAGAATGCTTGTGGGGGGAGGGGGCGCGGTGCAGAGGGAGAAAGAGAGAGAATGTCAAGCAGGCTCCATACCCAGCAGGAAGTCAGCTGTGGGGCTTGATCTCATGATCCGGAAATCGTGAACTGTCATTGTTAACAATTTCTGGGACTTGTTTCAAGTTTACTTCCAACTTAAAAGAAATGTACCTCTTGACTTGAGGATTGACAGAAAGTTGTTGGCTCTAATTTATAAAGTATGTATTATTTCAGAGAGTTGTGACTAAATCACAAAACAAGAGCAAGTATTTTAATTATATTAAGAACTACCAGAAAGCATTAGTTTCACTGGATTTGTGTCAATTCCCATTAGAATACCATGAAAAATCCTTTACTATGTAATATATGCATGAATATTTAGGGTTGACTTTTTATTTTATCTCTCATTAAAAGAAAAATATGTAAACATTATGGCTTTAAAATATTTCTTTAAACTGAATACATAAGACTTCAGGGAAAATGTGAAAATATTAATTGTCATTAAAAGTGTTTTGCCTCTCTATAGGATTAACTTGTATGCTTTCAATATATACTTTCAGATATGTATTTTCTAACTGCTCTTAAATCATTTACTTTGTTATAGTCTTAAATATCAAGGGTTTTTGACAGTGATAACTTTACCTTTTTGTATTTCCCCAAGTCACTAATATATTTTAGCTACTTTTTATATATGGGATATATTGAATTTGGTGAATTATTTGTTTTCCCAAGGACAGAACAAAGTGAACTTTAAAGAGTCACCATGAAATTTTTACATGTTACTATATATATATCTTCGCTTAAGTCTGTGTGGCCATCTTCCTCTCTTGGACTTCCTATATTTATATAATTCTACCCTTTCCAGAAGGCATAAGTCAATCTGTGCCCCTTCTTTTTGTGTTGTTTGTTTTTCCCTTGTATATATGCCCAGCACCATTTCCCATTTTCTCCTTTCTCTTAAATGCTATTACATAACTGCATTTAAAAAATATTTTCATTCACCTTCTAATTCCCTATTTCTGAATTTAAAGAACAGAGAGATATATTATTTTATATAAATAAAAAAGAAAATTCTTATTTTATCTTAGTTATTATTACTGATGGCCTCTGATAGAAAAAAATTGCATATACTTTTGTATGGACATTTCAAAACAGCAGGCATATAATAAAATTTTGCTTAAAAATAAAATTAGGATACAATTGATAACTAAATTAGTAACTATCAAGAGTCTACATGTTAAATAACTAATAGTTTTATACACTAAGGATGTTAGAGAACTAGTTGCCTAATTACACTCCAGGGAATCAAGACATAATGTCTGTGCAATTGAAAAAATATTTTAAGTATATGTAAAATTGTTAAGGTAATAATAGATCTAAAATAGTAACATGATTATTAGAAATAGAAAGGACTGATTAAAGGGAAGGTGAGTAGGAAGAAGTCGGGCAGGGAGTTATTTTTACTATTAAGCTATCTGTGCTTTAAGTCATGTGCAGGAAGTTTTTTGAGAAACATTTAAAATGGTGATAATATCTTACCTTCACAATTTTAATGCAAAGCACAATTAAATATTTGGCTGTTGGTTGAAGACATATTCTTTATCATACCAAAAAATATTTCTATGCCTAGTATTCTAAAAACAATTTTCAAAGAAATCAGAAATCAAAAGAGATGTTTTGCGCCTTTTTATATTTGATGGATACTTTGTTGTTGTTTTTCTCGGAAGCATGATAAAGTAATCATATATTGACATTTTTTTTTAAACTTAAAGCATCATTGTATTTCTGTGCTAAGCCATGCTTGATCATCATAGGTGATCCTTTTAATAGGCTAATGAATTATACTTGTTAATATTTTATTCAGGATCTTTACATCTATATTCTAAATGAGACAGGTTTAGAATGTTCCCTACTATATTATATCTTTCAAACTTGAACATCCAGATTATTTTACCTTCTCAAAATGAACTGGATGTCAAACTATCTCTTATAATGCTCTAAAGAAGTTTTATAATACGGTGTTTGTCTGCTTTTAGAAAGTTAAAAAATATGCAGCAGTAAAACTGCCTGAATACAAAGGCAATTTTGGAACTAATTATGATCATTATTCTTTTTATATTTTCTAAACTTCTATTTGCTTCAATTCTGTTCATTTACATTTTCCCCAGAACACTTCATTTCATTGAGATTTTTAGTTTAATCCATATTCACACTACTTTCACATACTTAAAAAAAGTCCTTTGCAGCAGCTGTGGGAGAGACTGCTAATAAGACCACAAACATCTGTTTTTTTTTTTTTTTTTTAAAGATTTAATTTATTTGACAGAGAGAAACAGAGCTAGAGAGGGATGACAAGCAGGGGGAGTGAGAGAGGGAGAAGCAGGCTTCCCGTCTGGCAGGGAGCCCGATGTGGGGCTCGATCCTGGGTCTCGGGGATCATGACCTGAGCCGAAGGCAGTCACTTCACAACTGAGCCATCTGGCGCCCCCAAGCATTTGTTTTTCCCTTCTTCCCTGGTAATAGAACTATAGTCATATGCACGGCAGCCCAACTATACCATATTTTCTGTCTCCCTTTTTCTCACCAAGAATCAAGGTTCGTACTAATGGAATGTGTACAGAAGAGGTATATGCCACATCCAGGCTTTGGTTTTAAGAGTTTGGGATGTAGCCTACCTAATTTCCTTTTTTTTTTTTTTAAGGCTTTATTTTTGAGTAATCTCTACACCCAACATGGGGCTTGAACCTGCAACCTCCAGATCAAGAGTAGCATGCTCTGCTAAGCCAGTCAGGCGCCCTATCCTGCTTCTTTTCTTTCTTTCTTTCTTTCTTTCTTTCTTTCTTTCTTTCTTTCTTTCTTTCTTTTTTTTTTTAAAGATTTTATTTATTTATTTATTTGACACAAAGAGAGATCACAAGTAGGCAGAGAGACAGGCAGAGAAAGAGGAGGAAGCAGGCTCCCCGTGGAGCAGAGAGCCCGACCGTGGGCCTCGATCCCAGGACCCTGAGCTCATGACCTGAGCTGAAGGCAGAGGCTTTAACCCATTGAGCCACCCAGGTGCCCATCCTACTTATTTTTAATTAGAGATCTAATTGCTGTCACACTGCTAGCCTCAGTCTCAGTCTCTGGATCATTTTGTGGAGCAGAGCAGCTCAGCTGCCCTGGACTGTCTTACCTAAAACAGATGATGGGGATTCATTTTCTCTCTTCTCAACTGAATTAGCATTGTCATCATTATCTTTGCCAGACACTGTTTACTTCTTTTGCTTTTTTAAAAATTATCTCTATTCTCATGTTTTATTTTTAAAAACAGGCTTTAGTGTTCATTTTCAAACTTCTCAATTACATTAGTAAATTATTTATTTATTTATTTATTAAATACAAAGAACATAAAACTATAAGGTTTGGCTCTGAATTTACCTTTGATTGAATCTGCAAGGTTTGCTGTTGATGTTCATGCTTTTTTCCCTAAATCATCTCATCAGTATAATTTTGATTACTGGATATAACTGGAAACCAAAATTATACTGATGAGATGATTTAGCAAAAAAAAAAAAAAAAAAAATGAAAACACCAACATGAAACCTTGTCGATAAAAGCAAAGATATACTTTAATTTACAAATGATTGGAGGTTTTATTTTTATTTTAAATTTCTAGCTTTCCCAACTGTGTCTAGATAAGATGTAGTATACAATTTCTATATTTAGGAATTTGTTGAACAATCTTTTTGTGGTCTAACAAATGGTCAATTTTTACAGCTTCCTATAAAGATTTAATAAAATAGCCATAGTCTACATTTTTCTTTTTGAGTAATACCTTTATATTGTCTCTATTTTTTATTCCCTTTCTTTCACATATATATAATGATATAATGCTCTACAATTCTTGCTTGTCCATTTCTCCCTTATTTTTCATGTTTAATAATCACTGCCTTGAATCTACTTTGTCTGAAATCAGTATTGCGAGCTCTTCTTTCCTTGTGTTTGTGTTTATTTTATATCTCCCATCCATTTAGTTTGAAATTTTATGCATATTTGTTTCACTTGTGAGCAAGAAAAGTCTTCTAATATGCATCTAATAAGATGTTCTTTAAAACTAGAAAAAAGAAACAAATTGTCTTTATTGTCTTTACCCTAAGTTTTAAAGGTACTAAAATTAAGGCAAACAGTATCATTTATCTTTTCCTGAAGAAAAATGAAGCTAGTTTACGCTTCCTATTCTACATCTCCCTCTTCTATTTCCTAATTCTTACTATAAACATCTAGAATTTTAGGCACACTTTATTTTCATCATCTCTTCTTTCAGTAGTAACTTTGGGCCTCTTATTCAGTTTTGTAACTATATTGTCAGCATCAAAAATAAAGAACTCCAATTTTATCTATTGTTTTCCCTATCAGCTTCCTTTTATTTTTTTTAAGATTTTATTTATTTATTTGAGAGACAGTGAGACAGTGAGAGAGAAAGCATGAGCAGGCGGGAGAGGAGAAACAGATTCCCCGCTGAGCAGGAAGCCTGATGCAGGACTCTATCTCAGGACCCTGGGATCATGACCTGAGCCGAAGGCAATTGTGTAAGGGACTGAGCCACTCAGGTGCCCCATCCCACCATCAGTTTCTTAAAAATAAACATTTGCTTTCAGGAGTTTTAACTTTTATAGATTTCTAGGTTGGCCAGAGGATACATACAAAAAATGTCATTTTCTAAACCCTTTATATATGCAAATGTCTTTGTTGACTCTCATCAAAACTAGAAATAACACTGTTGGCTGGTATTTAGTGTTCCAGAAATCTGGTCCTGTCCCGATTTTTGTTCCTATGGCTGTAATCTGTTTTTCTCTTCTAGATATTTGGAGGATGTTTTCTTGATATTAATAATTCCTGAATGCTTCCATTCTGTAGCTAGGTACTGATTTCTAAATTACTTGCCTAAAATGATATGAACCTCTTCAGTGATTATTCCTGAGTTATTTTTTCAAATGTTAGAAAGCTGGTGGGGCAAGGGGAGAAAACTTTTCACTTAACAGGTACAAAAAAGATCTGACAAACCTTAAAGGGTCATTTTTTGCTAATGTTATTAGTAACTAATAGTCAAGATATTATTGATAAACTAGGGAAATATGCTTAGGAATCTTGCCAGGAAAGGATTTTCCTAAGTTATTGGTGGCATGGGAAATTGGTACACTTGTATAAAGCACTTTACATGTATATTATCATGCACAAAAAAAATTAATAAATTTTGATGAAGTGATCCTTCTTTTCAGATACTATTCAAATATAAATCCTGAACTATGAGAAAAACAGTACACATAAAATATGTTCACTGTCATATGTTTATGGTAAGACATACTCAGAGTAACCGAAAAATTCAGCAATAATGTAATGCTTAAATAAATTGTAGTACATCATGACAAAACATGATCAACTATTAAAAATAATGGTTACAAATGGAATTATTGGGAAATACAGGAATTTGTTTATGATATAATGCTTTGTGAAGCATGCCAAATATACAATTGAGTGTAGAATATCTATACTATAATTATGCAAATGATAAAAAATAATCTATGAGGGACAGTGGGTGGATGTATAAAGTTAACTGTTAGAATTATATACATGAGTTTTTAACAAAATTCCCACAAACTTTCTAAAATATCATTTTATTTCTTTCTATAACATAAGAGAAAATTATTATACACACTGTCAGTTTTGTCAATAATGGGACCAAATTCTAACTTTACTTAAAACAAACCTAATCCCTAAAACTTAAGGTTAAATTATATGAGGACATCTCTAACTCAAATAAGAACTCTTATTTAAATAAAATAAAATATAAAACATTTTAATTTTAATGCTACAAAGTACAAATTTGTCTGTTTTGGAAATTAGATTCTAACAATAATCTAAAAATCATTTAACATTATTTCTGGGCATTTGTTTGCACTGACTACACAAGTTCATTTTTAGCACTATATATATTCAACCCCAGCCAACCCCCTTCGGTCACCCTCTTACAGTCTAGAGAATCAGGATCATTGACTATTGTGTTTCTTTTTAGACTGGTTTTTAAATCACAAAAATATTCTTATGTTGCTTTCACTAAACTTTATCTAAAGAATAGATTACAACCCGTTTGGCTCCTAAAAGAGGGGCAGACTCAGAAATAGCATTAAAAACAAAACAAGTAACAAAAACCAAACATCAGTGAAGAAGTAGACCCTGGACCCTGACACTTAGAAACAGAGAAAGTGATGAGAGTTGGGAAAATAAATATTATAGCTGGTGTTTGCCATACAGAGGAAGAAGAGTGCTTTGATTGCATGGTAATTTCTACAAAATACTAATTTTTTCATATGAAAGCCAAGAAGCATGGGAAATAAGATAGGCAACAGAAGGGAAGGAGCTACTGGTGCTAAAAAATGTTTTAAGTGCAAAAGAAATGCAGAAGGACTCTGATAAACACACAAAAAAACGGTATCATTCCTAAAGGATACTTTCAGGAGGCAGCCTTTAATTTAAATCTTAATTTGAATTTGAATTTTCAGAACAGCCATGTCTCAGAAATCCGGTTCCTGGAATTCTGTATTCGGCTTTATTAGAAAAGGTAGATTATAAGAAAAAGAGCTGATGTAAGAGATTCATTTTGAGATAATGAAGTTTTTGGTGGTATCTTTACGTCTGTATCTACATCCCCAATAGTAGGTGCTCATTATGCGCCTGGGGCTGTTCGAAGATTCATGGATTCAGTTTGATCATACAAAGTTTTGAACTTGGTGTGATTACTCCTCAAAATGATAATTAGAAGTTAAGAAAACTTACATAAATAGCATATAAAAATTTTGTTTAAAACAAAATGAGGATATTTATGATGAACATATTTAGCATTCATATAAGATCAGTCCTTGAGAAGTATTAATTGTCTTCATATGAATGTCAAGAGGTTGGGTAAGTTATTATTAAAGCAACAAGCCTGCATTATGACCACCTGGCAAACTGTAGGCCTAACTTTTGCTAGCTCACAGAGTTGGTGGATTTTTCCATTAAACACCACTCCTCGCTACTCACAAACATTATAGTCACTTAATAATGTTAACCTTCAACAGTATTTCAAAACGCCATAGTTTAAAGACAAACACAAGGAGAAGATATTAGAAATATTAATGTTGTGCCCTCTTTCACAAGTTTTTAACCATTATAGATTCTAGTAGATCCTTTTTGACCTAAAAGATGAAAGCCTTTGTCTCGTTTTTATACTACTGATTGAGTATAAAAATCCCTGGGCTTCTACTTGACTGAGAATTTAGGTATTTTAACTATTCCTACTAGCATCTAGTAAGAGACTTTGAATTATCAGAGTTATCCCTTGGAAAAATAATTCCCTCTGCGGTAGACAGAATGGTCCCTCAAAGATCCCCATGCTCTAATCCCAAGGGCTTGTGAATGTAACAGCCTCTACAAGCTAAAAGCAGCCCCTGGTTAACTCCAGCACAAGAAACTACTGAATTCTATGAAGAGTCTACACAAGCTCGGTGTGGATGCTTCCCAGAGGCTCCTGGGTAGAGCTGAGAAGGCCCCCACCTTGACTGCAGCCTTGTGAGACCTGGAGTAGAGAAACGGGCCTTCTCACCCAGACTTCTGACCTAGAAAACTATGAGATAATAAATTTATGCTGTTTATAGATGCTAAGTTTGTGGCAATTTGTTACAGCAGCAACAGAAAAGTAATACACCTATCCCCCAAAATAACTATTCATTTTGAAGAACATTTTTCATGGGTCATCTATAAATTGGGGAACTCTAAAGATCTTTAGAGGTTATTGTACTTGACCTGGTGCAAAGTATGTATGTGTTAATGCTACATTTTGATTAAATCAACCTTTCTGATTAAAAACAAACAACAGAACGAAACAGGTGGTTGCCAGAGGGGTGGTGGCTAGAGGGATAGGCAAAATAGGTAAAGGGGATTAAGACGTACAAAATTCATTTAAAGTCAGTCAGTCACAGGGTTGGAAAGCAACAGAACAGAGAACAGAGTCAATGATATTGTAATAATTTTGTATGATGACAGATGGCAACTACATTTATCATGGTAAGTACCTAGTAATGTATAGAATTGTGGGTCACTATGCTGTAGACCTGAAAAAAGTATCAATCATTGTATGCCAACCGTACTTTGATAATAAATTCCACACACATATATATTTATACAACACACACACATATTCCCTAGGTTATGTTGTCCGGTTTCCTGGTCTCACAGTTCTTTTGGTGGCTTTGAAGCCTATCGCACGTGAATTTGTTTTTTCCCCTCAACAGTAGGGAAGCATAGCAAGGAGAAAACGGCCAAAGCAGTATCTCTTCTTCAGTTATAATTGCTTGCCAGGCTCCAACTCTGCCAACCTCTTCTTTATGAAGAAATGATTCCTTAACTGCAGGTTCCACCAACCCCATTCTAGAGTTGAGCCAAGCTAACTAGCCCTTTGGTAGAGAAAATAAAAAGACAGCTGAAACCAAAATTCAGGATTCACCGTGATGACTGTTCTGACCCTGCACACTGATTCAAAGTGACTAAGATCCGTCCTCAATCCTTGTGGTGAAAGGTCTATTTCTTTCTTTTTTTTTTTTTTTTTTAAGATTTTATTTATTTATTTGACAGAGAGAAACACAGCGAGAGAGGGAACACAACAGGGGAGTGAGAGAGGGAGAAGCAGGCTTCCCACCGAGCAGGGAGCCTGATGTGGGGCTCGATCCCAGGTCTCCAGGATCATGACCTGAACCGAAGGCAGTCGCTTAACCAACTGAGCCACCCAGGCGCCCCGAAAGGTCCATTTCTTACTTCCATTTGCTGGGTTTCTAGCTCAGTTCCCATTTAACAGCAGCTTAATGTCTCGGAGACTCAAACAAAACATTCTATTGAGTTCCTTCCTCATATTAATTCGGAAGGAATGTGTTCTGCCACTGAACTTCCACTTCCACAACTGAGTCCTCATTATTTGCAATTGCATTCCCTAGATACAGATAGTTCACCGGTTTAGATGTTCGCCCATTATTTCTTGCCACGCACTCCTGATGCATACCATTTGCTACCTGCAGGGCATTTCCATTAATCATTCCGTATCAACCTAGTGATAACCACTTGCACATACCACTAGGGTTTGCCTGCTACTAGCCTCCAAGATCTCCTAGGTGGACCTACTAACTTTTCTTGACTTGCTCTCAGTGGCCTGCTTTAGGACCTCTCCCAGTTGCTTACTCTTTCACCCTAAATGGCCTTGTTTTAGATTCCAAGGTACATGTATTTTACTCACATGACTAGAGAACCTCTATTTTTAAGTCCTTTTAAAAAATCTTTGTCACAGGGCACCTGGGTGGCTCAGTGCGTTAAAGCCTCTGCCTTCGGCTCAGATCATGATCTCAGGGTCCTGGGATTGAGCCCCACATCAGGCTCTCTGCTCAGTGGGGAGCCTGCTTCCCCCTCACTCTCTCTGCCTGCCTCTCTGCCTACCTGTGATCTATCTCTCTGCCAAATAAATGGATAAAATCTTTTAAAAATTAAAAAAAATATTTGTAATGGTACAGATTACAGTCATGGAGGTACAGCTCCGTATCAATGGTATGAATCATTTTAATTTTTGGTTGTGTGTTTGATTTTTCCAGGAAGAAGGTAATCATTATATACACATCTTTTAAAAAGTCCTATCACTTATAAGTCACTTAAAAGTTTTGCAAAAAGGCATATCTCCTCTAAAATATTGCTTTTGAAATTTACAGCTTTGGTAGGAAGAAATTTGAAGTCAATAAATCTCAGTTTTTTAATAGCATTATTGGCAGGGACCTGAAACAAGATGCATCTAGGGTAACAAATTTCCAAAAGTTCTTAAATTTTATCTAGAATAGCTAAATATGCATAAGCAGAATTTTAATAGGTTTAAAAAATAAATTTCAAGTTATTTCATGATATCATAATATTTTTGGATGATTTCTACACTAAGATTAAGCTTCAAACTTTAGTTGTCTTCAGTTATTTAAAATATCTCATATCCTCCCAAAGCTAGTATGAATAAAAAGAGAACTTGATAGCGATTTGAACAGAAATACTACTGTTAGGTTTTAAAATATATGAGCTACTGTTTTCTTAAAAGTGGCATAACAGAGGAATTATAAAAAAGTACAAAATGAAAATAAAAGTAAAATATTAAACAGAAATACTTGTTTACATAGACTGCAAATTGGAAACGGGCTAGCTTTCTAAATCTTAATATTGAATATGCCTCTGCTTAATTCTGTTACTGAGCTTGAAATTATTTAATTGCTGCCACAAGGCAAAACAAAACTATACATTAACTATATATTAGCACATATAAACATACAGGTTAAAGATACCTGCAAAGGATGCTTTTCCATCTGTGTAATGTTTTGGTGGAGAGGTAATCTAAAAACAATGCCTTAACAAAGATCCCAAAGGTAGTACATATAAAAATACAGTTAATTAGACTAAAAAAATGAGAAATTCAGAAAATAATTCATACTGTCCATTAGAACAGAGAGGCAAAAGTAAAGAAAATCATGTTAGAAACTTGTTTTAAAATAAAAAGTAATAATAAATCTCAAGAGACATTGGTTGAGACACATGTGGCCAAACGTCATTCATTAGTTCTTCTAACCTCCAGCTACTTGCTCTATGGTAATCACTGATGTTCACCAATCTGAAATCTATAACATATTTAGTCAAAAAGAAAGACGGTTAACTACAGTTTCAACATAAAGAGTTAATGTGACTTTAAAATAAATAAATAAAGATAGATAGATAGATAGATAGATAGATAGATAGATATAATCTTAAATTACAAAGCAGTATTGGGATCCAGAGTATGGTAACACCCCTCAAAACACCTGGATTTCCTATTTTGCAACTATCTTCCTTCAGACACTGTACCACCTTCTTTTGGGTATTCTCTAAATAAGAAATCTTTGTCTTTTAACAGTCAATTCGTTTGTTGGAAGCAGGTAAACTCCATTTGGTACAGTTTATTGTGAAGTGGATTTTAAGGAAGGATAAAACGATTTCAAATTAAAAAAAAATTAGCAGGAGAGCCTTTTCATATAAACTGGCTTGAAATTCAATCACAGGGGCACCTGGGTGGCTCAGTTGGTTAGGCATCCGATTCTTGATTTCAGCTCAGGTCATGATCTCAGGTTCGTGACATTGAGCTCTGTGTCAGCTCCAGACTGGGAACAAGGCCTGCTTAAGATTCTCTCCCTCTCATCATGTGATGTCATGTGCACTGGATATTACATAAGACTGATGAATCACTGACTTCTACCTCTGAAACTAATAATACATGTTAATTGAGTTTACATTTTAAAAATTAAGAAAGAAAAGATTCTTCCCTTTTCCCTTTGTCCCCTCCCCCAGCCCCCCAGCTTGTTCACTCATGTGCTCTCTCTCTAAAACAGAAGAAAAAAAAAGAAATTCAATTATAAAAATTTGAAATGACAACATGATTGAAATGTTTTAGGTTTTTATATATTTTTATTTATTTTAAATTTATTTTATATTTTTAAAAGATTTTATTTTTAAGTAATATCTACAGCCAACATAGGGCTCAAACTCACAGCCCCTGAGATCAAGAGTCACATGTTCCACCAACCAAAGCCAGCTAGGCATCCCAAGTTTTTATATATTTTAAATCAATTTTTTTACTTCATAATTTCATTCATGAGCACATTTTTTTTAATCCAACAAATACTTGTGCCTACTATATATCTGATACCACACCAAGTAAACCTTATTTTTGTTGCCAAGAGTTTATAATGTTAGAAGAGGAAACATAATTAACACATATTTATTTACCAATATGATAAATGCTAGAAGAAAAAAATAGAAAGAAGGAAAACATACTTTGAAGGGTTGCATAATGTTTCCTAGAAGTAACACTTAGGCTGAGAAGCTAAAGAAAGAGTTATTGATAAAGAAGCAAAAAAGAAAAAGTGAGGTAACAAAACTAAAATATTATAAACTAGAAGAATTAAAAAGTAAAGGCCCTACGGTGACCAAGAGAGTGACGGGAGTATAAGAAATGATAAGAAAGGTGTGCATGGCAGAATCACAGTGATTCCAAAGTGTGGCATAAGATGATTTTAATTTTATCAGAGGATTAATATGAAGATTAAAAAGTTGAATTTCCTTTTTTTTTAAAGATTTTATGTATTTATTTTTCTGAGAGAGAGAGAGAGAGAGAGAGCAAGCGCACAAGCAAGGGGGAAGTGGCAGGCAGGGGGAGAGGGAGAAGCATGCTCCCTGCGCAAAAGGGAGCCCAATGTAAAGCTCTATCCCATTGGGATCATGACCTGAGCTGAAGACAGATGCTTAGCCACTTGAGCCACTGAGGCACCTCTGATTAAAAAGTTTTGAGGAAAAACACATGATCCCAAATCTCTTGTTTTAAATAGATTAAGTGTGGTAGCTCCCTGAGAAAAGGAAATAAAAGGGGCAAGGGAAAATGCTTTCTGGAGTTGCACAGTGATAGGCTAAGTTGTTTGGGCAGCAGTGGAGAAAAATGTGAATGGATAAAAAATATGTTTCAGCTGGCTCAGTCAGTCAAGCATGGGACTCTTGATCTCGGGGCCCTCAGTTTGAGCCCCATGTTGGGTGTAGAGAATACTTAAAAATAAAATCTTAAAAATAAACAAACAAACATGTTTCAAAATTTAAAACTGCCAGGATTAATGAAGTAAATCGAAAGTGAGTAAGGAAGAAGGGCAGGTCATAGAGGGCTCCCAGATTTCGAGCATAGTGCTGTTCTGGTGCAGTGAGACCACTAACACTGAAGGTACATGAAGTGCAGGAGTGGAAGAACGGAAAAGTATAAATTCGCTTTAGAATGGATAAAACATTAAAAACATTTAGTAACAATTCAGTTCTTAGGATTTCCAGAAAGAAAATTCCATACCCCCTAACTTATCTAACCATCTTACTGACTTTATATTTTAAACGTATTTCCTTTCATTTAAGTCTTTCTTTTCTATTTTTCCTACATTGACAGAGAAAACCACTGACCACACTTTAGGTATATAATTTTAGCAATATATACCTTCATCAGCAAAAGATAAATAAGAATTTATGGCTTCTGTAACTCTTGTATAAATTCTATTGTAGCACCAACCATATTATGATGAGATTTTTCTCTGTTCCGACTGGAAATACTTAGCCTTAAAGGAAAAGGCCTCTTTTCTTTCTTTGTATATGCGGCATTTAGTAGTGCCTGGAATGTGGTCAGTAAAAATAGGCTGAAATGAATCAATGCTATAAATGAGGACATGTTTTGTTTCTGACTAAAATAAATGTTATGTCATTTATAAAATTAGTAAGTATCTTAAATCTAAAGTGGATTTTGTATCAAGCAAGCATATCAAGCTCCTGCAAGACTAATTGACAAAAGTCAATGTAACTGATTCTTGCATCACTATTTTTTAAATAGGCTTGGATAGGTTTAAAGGACACTAAAGCAGAATAAATTATATAGTCTTCACGTGAACATTCACTGCAGGTGAATCAATGATGCTATTACATAGGAAATGTCAACTTATTTTTAGTATCGTTTCATCTGAATAGCAATTTGACTACTATAAGATGGCCACATAATTCATTTGCAAGATCAAATTCTAACATATGGTTGCCAATCACATATAGCCATTAACTTAACTTCATTTTAAACACCATTTTGAAAATGGAGCCATAAAATAATCATTTCTTTCACTGTGAAATCACTATCAGTGATTATTCAACCAGATAAGACTAGATCTAGATAAGACTAGATGTTTTGTCTAACAAAGTAAAATTTAAGACAAAAAGCAATGGTAGATATAAAGGTCTTTACTTAATAATAAAAAGAACAATTTACAGGAACCAAGCTATATTTCATCCTCAATATACCCAATAGTATAACTTTAAAATAACCATAGCAAAACTGACAAAATTACAAAGAGAAATGAACAAACCCATAATCACAGTGAAAGATTAAGAGACTTCTCAAAAACTCATATACTAAACAGACTAAAAATTATATTTGGCCACAAATAATAAGTTTGATTTAAAGGACACTTATCAGACCCAGTACCCACAAATAGAAAATATGCATTTTTTCAAACACTCTTAGAATATTCATGAAAAATAGATCAAAGTAGGTCATTAAAAAGGCATCAAAAATAGCTAAGAATATTTATGGATTATAGTCTTTGAATATAAAACAATAAAATTAGAAATTAATAAAACTTTTATTTCAAAACTGTATACTTTCAGAACTAAAAATACATTTCTCTAAATACATAAAATCACAATAGAAAATTATTAGGTTTGAATTACAAAAACCTTCTGTATCAAAATTTGTAAAGTATAGCTAAAGCAGTACTTAGAGAAAGTGAATACCTTAACTGTGTATATTAGGTGATGGAAAGGCTAGAAAAATTAAATTTTCTGGATTTATCCCTGAACAGTAGTAAATATTGGGAGCTCATTGTGCTCCATTGAAATTTACAAACAGGGGTACCAGGGTAGCTTAGTCAGTTAAGCAGCCAGCTCTTGGTTTCTGCTCGGGTCATGGTCTTAGGGTCCTAGGATTGAGCCTCTCCTCTGTCCCTCAACCCCACTTCCTGTGCTCTCTCTCTCTCAAATAAATAAATCTTTAAAAAAAATAAAATAAAATTTACATACATATTTATTATGTTTTTCACTTGGACTTGGCACTTGCCAGATACAGTTGAGTGAAGTGGAATATGAGTCTATTCTTGTTTATTGTAGAACAGAAAAAGAAATGACTATTTCATAGTGTAAGGTAATACATACTACCAAGTATAATATAGAATGGTAAAAACATAGCTATAGGGTAAAACCAACCATACTGTGTGGTTTCTAACCCCTGAAACTGCATTAAAGTGAAAAGTAAAGAGGAATATCTTAGAAGGAAACAAATGCTATTACACTGGGGGGGAAAAGTTATCATAAATTGTAGTATATTATATGGCCTTGGTAAAAATATTACCTATTCTTCATGTTTGTGAAAAATTTGAATATTTATGCCTAAGCAGAAGCATTGTCACCTATCCTCCACAGATCAATTCCCTGATACAGTTCATGTTAAGTTGATCCCCAGAGTATCCTCACCCCTTCTGCCTAAGCAGAAGCATTGTCACCTATCCTCCACAGATCAATTCCCTGATACAGTTCATGTTAAGTTGATCCCCAGAGTATCCTCACCCCTTCTGCAATACCCAGGAGACCATCATCTCACCAACGACACAGGTTATTCAGAACATAGCTTACTGTAAGTTCAATAGGAACTCACATTAAGAGGAAAACAACCAGACATTGGGGTGATCTTCACAAAAGACAGTGCTGGTTGAGCTGAATCTTAAAGAAAAGCTAATATGATGGAAAGGAATAATAATAATAATTTGGACTAGAATAAGAATGGGGGAAAGGCACAAAGGAAACAATGAATTACAAAGGGACTATAGAAGATAGGAAACCCTTTCCTTCTTGGTTGTCAGGAACAAAAGAATTGTACATATAAGATAAGAACACATGTTGGGAATTCTTGAACACCAAGATAGATTTTATTCAACAAGTGATAGGAAGTTATTTTATGTCTCCAAGATACCAAGCAACTTAATAATATGATGATACTGATATTTCTCTCACAGTAAAAAGAAGAAGAAGAAACAAGGAAAAACTGAAAGCAGATGCCAGAAAGAGTGATACAGAGAAACTAAAGCACTTAGAAGAGAACTTAGGAGAGAAACAATCATTCAGGTTTCAGACAATATAGCAATATGGGTTAAAAAAATAACAACACCAAAAACCAGAAGAATATGGATCCTATGTGACATTAGTCAGTCAGTTCAAAGGTTCCTTCTTCAGAAACTGTGTATAATAGAGCGCCTGGGTAGCTCAGTGGGTTAAAGCCTCTGCCTTCAGCTCAGGTCTTGATCTCAGGGTCCTGGGATCGAGGCCCACATCGGGCTCTCTGCTCGGCAGGGAGCCTGCTTCCTCCTCTCTCTCTGCCTGCATCTCTGCCTACTTGTAATCTCTCTCTGTCATATAAATAAATAAAATCTTAAAAAAAAAAAGAAAGAAACTGTGTATAATAATAGTACTTACTTTTTAGAAGTGCTGGAGGAATACTGAGTTAACTTAGATAAAGCATTAGAATGATGTCTGGCACAAAAATTAGGAGTCAATAAATATTAGTTATTGTTACTATCATTATTTATTTCTAGTTTGAATTGATATACAAGTAGAGATGTCTGAGAGTCTAGTGGGAAAGCACACAAATGAAAAGACAAAACAGAATAAATATTTTGTTATTTTTCCCATCTCCATCCCAAAATCCTTCATCTTTTACAAAAGGCTGTTACAACAGCCCTCTGTTTCTCTCACATCTCTTTCCCCTCAGGTCCACCTTTTAGGCTGTCATTAACCTTTTATTTTTTTTATTTTTTTATTTTTTATTTTTTTTTTTTTAAAGATTTTATTTATTTGACAGCGAGAAACACAGCCAGAGAGGGAACACAAGCAGGGGGAGTGAGAGAGGGAGAAGCAGGCTTCCCGCCGAGCAGGGAGCCCGATGTGGGACTCGATCCCGGGTCTCCGGGATCATGACCTGAGCCGAAGGCAGTCGCCTAACCAACTGAGCCACCCAGGCGCCCCTGTCATTAACCTTTTATAAGCACAAAAGTGCTCATATCACTTCTTCACATGAAAACTAAAACAAATGAAGACATCTCACTTCCTATAGGAGAAAGCCTAGGCTACTCATCATAGTGTAATGTATAACTTTTATGATTATGAGTGCTTTTCTCTCATTGAAGTCAAAGAAATTCTCAGTTGAAAGAACTTTCCCTAAGTAATCACTGAACTTTCTGCACCTAGCACCTAGATGCATGGAAGGTGTTAAAGTTAGTTTCATTCAAAGCTACATAAACATATATAATAATTTTATGGTGTCAAAGAAGTATTTGCAAATAGTATGCTCTCAGAAAAGAATGTTGAAGGAATAAACCAGAAAGGTTTAGAAGGCAAGAGAGAAGGCGATTTCAAGTGGATGGTTAAAAATATTGAATGACACACTGACCAAAAAAAAAAATTAGGAAGGGAAAAGATACTGACTTTCAGTTGAATTAAAAAATTAATTATGAGCTTATATATCAGAGACTGCCAATGTAAATAAGATGTGATTACAGATTGAAAAGAATAAATATAGGATAAAGTGGGAACTAGATACACAAAGTAATAAAAAAAGATATTCATAAGGAGTCCATACTGGTTATCTGGAAAAGGCTTCTTGGAAATGACTATTCTGGAACTTAGTGTTGAAGTAAGCAAGCATTCATCAGGCCAAGAAATATAATTACAGTGAGGTTGTAGTATGGAAATTACATTAAAAGATACGAAGGATTAAGAGTTGCTAAGAAATAGAGGTCGTAGCTACAGACTATTCATTTAAAGGTGTTGGCTAAAAAAGATAGAACAGACATTAAAAAGCAGTTAAAAAAACAAGGCAGTCAATTGGAAACTTTGTTCAGATGGGAGTTCAAGATGATGATAAAATATGACAGTAGGATCTCCAGCAGACAAAGAAATTAAATTCAGGGTACAATCAAAGAAGAGAAGAAATGCATCTCTTCTGAGACTGCAAGGAAAGATGGGATTATCATCACTTTCTGTTAAAGAAAACAGGTGGGCGCCTGGGTGGCTCAGTGGGTTAAAGCCTCTGCTTTCTGCTCAGATCATGATCTCAGGGTCCTCAGATTGAGGCCCGCGTCTGACTCTCTGCTCAGCAGGGAGCCTGCTTCCTCTTCTCTCTCTGCCTGCCTTTCTGCCTGCTTGTGACCTCTCTCTCTGGCAAATAAATAAATAAGATCTTTAAAAAAAAAAGAAAATAGGAATTAGGTGAGGTGAAAGCAGTGTCATGGAGCTCATTCCAGATGGTCTCACTCTTCTCTGTCAAAAAGGATATGAAGTTATCAGCTATTATCGAGAAGAAATGAAATTGAGAGCATTTAGAAGGGAGGTATTTGAAACAGTTGCTATCAAATGTAAACTATCAACTAATGGGTGAAGGCTAGTATTGCCAAGTGTATACAGAGCCAAGTTTCTCTTGAGAATGTACACCTGTAGTCTATTTGATAAAAGGAATGCTCCTTAATACAAGGAAACAAGTGGTAATACAATCAAAGCCAAATCTGGAAGATTTAATAAGGAACTTTATAAAGTAGTGCTCATTAATTTTTGCTTTAAAATTACCACCTTCAAACTACAATCTCATTAGTTTAAAATTTTGGTAATTAATCAATGATGCACATAGTTGACATGAGCAATAGTTTTCTAACTTTGAACTTTGAATATACAAAAGTATACTGTAGATATTGTAACCTCTATAGCATCAAAAAAAAGGGAAGGGAAGGAAAGAAAAAGGAAGGGAAGGCAAGAGAAGAAAAGGAAGGAAAAAAGAAAGTATTCCTAACAGTGGTGTACTAGTGAAGATAAAGTGGAATATCAAAAAACAAATGTTAAAAGATGAAAAAAATCAAAAAAAAGGTCAAATTAAAAGAAAAAGGACAAAGATTGAATAAGACACAAAAAAACACAATATATAAGACAACCCCAAAATACGGACCATTACACTAAATATAAGCAGTCAAAAAAAGCAACAAAAATACATAGGCTTTGGAAAATAAAACAAGATCCAGAACATGCTGCCTCAAGAAACATATTTTATATACAAAGATATATATGTTAAATGCAAAGGTATTGAGGGACATGCTTGTAAATATTATCATAAGAAAGCTGGAGTACCTATATAAATATCAGATGAATTAGACTTCAGGACAAGGAATATCAGAGATAAAGAAGGATAGTTTTATAATAATAATAAAAGTCAATGGATCAAAAAGACAAAACAATCCTAAAATGTATATGTACCTAGTTAATGAACCTCAAAGTACAATGAAACAAAGACCGTCAGAACTGACAAGAGAAATAGACAAGTTCACAATTATAGGTAGAGATTTTAACACTTCTCTCTTAATTTTAATTGATAGAATAAATACATTGAACAGTAGGATATAAAAGACTAGAATAAATCTATAAATCAACTAGATCGAATTGAATTTAAAAACCACTATCACAACAATAGCAAAATACACATTCTTTTTAATGTTTATTTTTGGAACATTCACCAAAACAGACCATGTGCTGGACCATAAAACAAGTATCAATAAATTTAAAAAGATAAAATACAACATATGTTACCTGAACACAATAAAATTATATTAGTAATTATAAAGATATTTTTTAAATCTCCATACATGTGGAAATTAAACAATAGTCTCCTAAATAATATGAGTAAAAGAAGTCATTTCATGCAAAATTAGAAAAGATTTCATACTAAAAAATAAAATATATATATACTGAATATATATATACTATATATATACTGAATGGAAAAAATATATCAAAATTTGTGAGATGTAGCTAAAGCACTGTTATAAGGAAAATTTATAGCACTAAATTTTACACAAGAAAAGATTTAAAATCAATAACCAAAACTTCCATGTTCAAAAGCTAGAAAAAGAAAAGCAAATTAATGCATAAGTAAGCAGAAGAAAGGCGATAATAAAGATAAAAGCAGAAACTGATAGCATAGAACACAGGCTCTTTGAAAATTCAATAAAACTGATAAACCAGACTCAAGAAAAGATAGAAGATATAAATCACAAGGTGATAGTAGTAGCTACCCTACCGATGTGAAAAGGGAATATTATGAATAACTGTATGCCAATAACATTGATAACATAGAAGAAATGAACAAATACCTCGAGAGAAAAAACAAGGATCATAACTGGCCTTAAAAGATAGAAATTGAAATAGAAAATCTTAATATGTCCATATTTAATAAATACATTGAATTCTTAATTAAAAAAATTTTCCCAACAACATTCCTGGCCCACATAAAACTTTGAAACTCATTTCATGAGACCTATATTATTCTGACATCAAAAACAGAAAAAGAAAATACCAGGGAACAGACCAATATCTCTCATAAGTGTACAAACTATTATATAAGCACTAATATATAAAAAGGTTAGTAATAAATCATAACCAAGTGAGATTTTTTTCCATAAACTCAAGATTGGTTTAATATTTAAAAATTAATAAAGAATAAAGGTGTAAAACCACATGATCAAGAAGTATAAAAAAGCATCTGCATTTGACAAAATTCAACATCTATTCATAATTAAAAAAGAAACTCAGCAAAATAAAAACAGAATGGAACATCCTAAATCCAATAAATTTCTATCTATTAAAACTTATAGTTAGAGTCATATTTAATGATGAAAGACTAAGAGCTTTCCCCTTAAGGTAAGGAACATAGCAAAGATGCCTAACATTACCATTTCTATGTGACATTTTATGGGCAAGTCCTAGTCAGTGCAATAAGGCAGGATAAAAGAATTAAAGGCATAAAGATTGGAAAGGAAAAAGTAAAACTCTTACTTCACAGAAGGCATGATTGCATACATAAGAATCTTCAAAAAAATACCTAGAAGTAATAAGTGAATTTGGCATAATCAAAGGATACAAGGACAATATACAAAACCTGATTAAATTCAGTATGCTGTGAACAAATAATTGCAAAGTAAAAATTTCTGCACCCTTTCTCTAGTCATGGAGCTCCCTCTTTAATGCTCTAGATGTTGTGATAGATTAATGAGTCTCTTTGGGACACACGACTGGGGTAGCCAGGGTTCACTCACTGACTCTTTCCTTCCAAGAAGAAATCACAGATTCTGTAATTTAGCCTAAACTGTGCCATCTTGGAGGAGGGATGATGTCAGCAAAAACAAGCTGTTACTCCTTAACTCACTTCACTGTGTCCAAACTTGATTTTTTTCCCCCTTTCTCCAATGGAGTGTTAGAACTTCTCTGGAAAACTGCACTTCTACAAAGGCTCTCTCATCCAAAAGTGACTACTCAAGTCACTGTTCTGCAGGTACTCCAGGAACACAGATGAGAGGAGCCAGAAACAGTTTACAGTAGGTTCTATAGCCACTACCTATGTCCATTTGCCTATTACCTAATGAACTAGTGGCTGAAGCTCCTCTCAGATCCCTTGGCATATGCTACTAGGTTCCAGAAGACTCACAAAAAAATTTTTATTTGTGGATGTCAAATTTTCATTGCTGAAGGGGTGGAGGGGACAAAAACAAGAGTTGTCTTATGTTGCCATGATATTAATATCCCTCTCCCTGGGCATCCTATATTTTATCTGGCAATCCTAGCCACACTAGATGGACATAAGTAAGAAACATTTATTGTATTAAGGCACTGAGATTTGGGACTATTTGTACAACTATTTGCCTACCTTGACTAGTATAAAACATAAAAATATTTTAAGGAATTGTCATAGAAATAATTAGTAGCAATAACACTCATAGAAGTCATAGAATTAATTAGATTTGTGAATGAGGTCTGAAAATATCACCACATAGTTTATTATGGCTAAACTGATAAAAAAAAAAAAAAAGGCAAAAAAACCCACATGTCTCTCACTCTCAGACACAGTATATGAAATAACTGAGAGTCAGGAAATTTATTTATGATACTTGTTGGGAACCTATTAGGTGTAATATACTCTGAGATATATAATAATAAGACATATTTTGCATTTCCAGAGACACAACAGGGCAGCTTATACAAGTGTTAAAATAATCCACACATTAATGCAAACAGCAGTACATGACAAATAGGAAGGAAAACAATGTTAGTGCAAAATCTTTAATTCCGATAGTAAAAAAGGTTACCAAAGTGTCAAAAAGAGAAAAATTGATCTGTAAGAAGGCAGAGGATATTTTCTTTTTAATTTATCATAAATTTATGTTCCCAGACATAAAATTATTTATGTCTATTCCAGTTTTGCCAACTGGCAAGTGAAATTTCCTTCCTTTTGCTTTAATAGTTTTTGTTTGTTTTTAAAGAGTTTATTTATTTTAGAGAGAGGGAGAGAGAAAGAGAGAGCACACAAGTGGGGACAGGGGCAGAGAGAGAGGAGGAAGCAGACCTTGTGCTGAGTGCAGAGCCTGAAGCAGGGCTCCATTTTAAAATTCTGAGATCATGACCTGAGCCAGAACGAAGAGTCTGATGCTTAACTGATTAAGCCACCTAGGTGTCCCTTTAAGAGTTTTAAAGGAAAATTTTTTTTTTTAAAGATTTTATTTATTTGACAGAGAGAAACACAGTGAGAGAGGGAACACAAGCAGAGGGAGTTAGAGGGAGAAGCAGGCCTCCCGCCGAGCAGGGAGCTGATGTGGGACTCGATCCCGGGTCTCCGGAACCATGACCTGAGCCAAAGACAGTCGCTTAACCAACTGAGCCACCCAGGTGCCCCTAAAGGGAATGTTTAAGTGTAAGCTTAGTTTGGGTCGCCTGGGTGGCTCAGTCAGTTAAGTACCTGACTTTAGCTCAGGTCATGATCCCAGGGTCTTGGGATCAAGCCCCAATTTGGACTTCCTATTCAGCAGAAAGCCTGCTTCTCCCTCTCCTCCCTGCTTATGCTCTCTTTTGCTATCTCTGTCTCTTTCTCTGAAATAAATAAATAAATAAATAAATAAATAAATAAATAAATAAAATGTTTTTTAAAAAAGTATAAGCCTAGCTGACCTTATTAAAAACAAGGACAATGTCTACCATTTATTGAGCATCTACTACCAGGTGATAGATATTGCAGTGGCTGTATGTGATCTCATTTAATCATTGTAGCAGCCATAAGTTTTATTTTTATCTATTTATCATTTCTACTTGCTATGGCACAAATACACTACCTACCTTGTCTAGGTCACATGTTAGTAGTTAGTAGCAACGTCAGAAGTCTAAATTCATTTCTGCTTTCAAAGCTTGTGTTCATCATCTCTAAGCTATGTGGCATAATGATCACTTTCAGACTGATTAGTCTATACCTAAACCCAACCAAGTCTTTAATTCATGTTGTACAGTTGGAGTTACTACACTGATATAGAAGTCAATATTTAGGTAAAACTTGAAAATGTCTTTTTTCTATGTTTTTTCCCATTCCTAAGTGGAGAAAGAATGCTGGTATTACAAGACAAATACTTTCTCAGTCATGAAACTTAACTTTCAAGAGCTTTAGTCCTTTTAAGCTTAAATTATAATAATAGGGTTTTGAAGTCAAAGGGATAAAATTCTTTATTAACAGAATTCTTCATATATCCAAAGATAAAACTATGAGTTTTTTTTTTGTTTAAAAGTCCTTGATTTTCTTAGAACTGTCATTTAATTTTCTCCTTTCCATTAATTTTAGTATATATTATAAATCCACTGTAACTAACAGTTGGGTAGGCTACTGGCAAACAGCAAAATCAGACTTATTAACTATTTCTATGAAAATGACTTTTCAAAATTAATTTGCCTGCTAACATATGCCAATTTTATGAACATAAAATTTTAAATGTCACAATAAATTCAGAAATCTGAATATTGTCAAAAATCACTCAGAGAATTCTCTTGAAATTTACTGGAAGAAAATGATTGGTAGGAGAGTTAGCTACACTTACAGTTTGGGTTTTTAGAGTAAAGGGCAAATCTTGACTAAAAAAAGTAAATGGGGTCTTTTAAGAAATATATTTATTAAGAAATAAATACAGCACTATTACGCTTAGAGCACTTAAGGAAATGTTTTAACTATGGTTCTAATGCTTTGTTTTATTTTTATTTATTTATTTATTTATTTATTTATTTATTTAAAAGATTTTATTTATTTGACAGAGAGAAATTACGCTTAGAGCACTTAAGGAAATGTTTTAACTATGGTTCTAATGCTTTGTTTTATTTTTTATTTATTTATTTATTTATTTATTTATTTATTTATTTATTTATTTATTTATTTATTTATTTAAAAGATTTTATTTATTTGACAGAGAGAAATACAGCCAGAGGGGACCCGGAGCCCGATGTAGGACTCGATCCCTGGTCTCCGGGATCATGACCTGAGCTGAAGGCAGTCGCTTAATCAACTGAGCCACCCAGGCGCCCCTAGTTCTAATGTTTAACATGGATCTAATCTATAATACTTTTGCCCAAATTGGCACTTCATGACATTTGCATGAACTGAAGGGAAATGAGTAAAAAATAGTCTTTGTAGCTTCTTTGTCCACTAGATTTACTACTGGGGGTCCATGAAATGTTGTAAGATACATATTATTAGGAAAGTAGTTTAATCTTTTATAAACTGAACTTTTGTACATAATCAGCATTGCATGAATTTCTTTTTATCTAAGAAAGAGCAAACTAAAATTTTAATAAGCATTTAAAATTTTTTAAAAATTATTCAAGTAAACTTCTAAGTGATAAGTTACTATCTGGCTTTAAGGCTTAGAGTATTTGAATTTTCAAATTTTTCAAGATCATCTTTCTCTTTTTAGTCTATAATACTAAAAAGCCCTCGTTCAGTCATTATCATACTTTAACTATACCACTGAAATACAATAGCATTTGATCTACTTTTATCTTTCTCTTCATCAGTCAGTCTCTCATTTTGTTCTGACAATGTCCAACCACACTGTCAAATCCCTCTGCCCCAATCATATCACTGATATATTCAAATATCTTCCATGAATCCCATTTGCCTAAATTGATTCTACATTTCTTAACCTTATAATAAAACCCCCATCCTCTGAATATGAACTGGGTTTCCAGGCTTTATTTCCACCACCTTCCTACATGTATCCTCTTATCATGTCAGTTTTGTGATAAGTGCATTTAAGTATGCATCTGTTTCACCAAGCTAACACTGTAAGCCCCTTGGAAAGAAGAAGTGCCTACTTCAGTATTCTTCATATACAATGGGCTATAATCGTACCCTTTTGGAAGACTGAATGTACAAAAAAAATTATCTCAGAGAGTTTTAATTATGATAGTAATTTTACTAAATATTGATCAGTTGTTAATATGGCATTATGATATTTTAAAGTATCATAAGAATTCCTAATCTTAAGGTCAACTAGGTTGACCTTATCCATCCTCTCTGTGCCCTCTTTTCCTAAGTACCAATCTTCTCTCCAGAGGATATCATATTCCCTTCTTCTTTTATATTATACTTCCCATACTCTCCTTCTCATCCCCAATCTTAAAGACAGATGTTCAGATTCACAGATCAAAGGAATAAGAAGATCTCTGTACATAAACTCCTGCTTGCTAATTAACTGTTTAAACTTCAGTGTAACTGAATGTTAGCCAATGTTGCTGTATTTGAACATTAATTAGTACTTACCTATATTTTATACTCTAAATCTACTTTCTGATATTTGAAAAGCATAACAATGCTCCGGATACTGTTTTTTTTGTCTGACATTGTCTAACATTCATTTATTTGTTTATTTAACCTTTCATGTGTTTGGGTCTTGACTTTCTATCTGAATTGAAAATTCCTTGGAGACCATAATAATGCTTTATAATCTCTTATTATCTCATGAAACTTCATTCAGCGCCTTACATCTAGAAGGTAGGTGTTCAATAAATAGTATTACAAAAACATATGAAACTACCCCCAAATTTCTATCAAAATAATTTTATTAATGAGAAAATGAAAAGCAACAGCTTAAAGGTTTTAAAAAGACGGAGATGAAAACATCACATTGATTCATTATTTAACCTTCATTTTGAATTTTCACAAATGGTCGAAAACTTCAAAATAACCTTTAATTGGCATTAACTGAGATGCACAGGACAATCTGATTCTCTGCATAAATCTAACATGATCAGCAAACCTCTACTTGACTTAACCTATAGATATAATTTCCAGGATTGGCTTATTTATATGGAATCATGGCTGAGAAGTTATCAAGCTAGTTCTGAGCTCCCAAAACACAGGCATTTTACTGTAAAAGAAGTATAGCAATGGTAGAAAAAAAGAAAACACATTATTACCACAATTAACGAAGAATCTACTTTATTTTAACGTTAAAACATCTAATAAGCTAATCTCTGAGATACTTCTTCTGTATTATTTCATTACATTATAAAATACATTTGGTCTTAGGAATTAGAAAAATAAGACCTTATTTTTCTTAAGTATATGTATCTGCTTTGTAACCACAAATTTGATAATGCTGTATTCAGAAATATTTAACATGTGCATAGCATAGGTTTCCTAATTAATGGTATTTCAAGTGAAGTAAAAGGATGTCTTAGGTACCTATTTCTGGAGTTTTATTATACTCATAATTTTAAAACTTTTAGAAATGCAAATGCTGGCTTTATACACAGTTAAGCTATAAAATTCTGGAAGTGTAGAATCACTCTCATTGGGAAACTTTAACAATAAATGACTAACAGAAAATTTCTACTTTTATCTACTATTTATTGAAAGTATTTTTTATATAAAGGAATGTGATAAATTTCCTCCAGGGAAGTTCTCAACTTGAATCTTAACTTAAATTTTGTGATGATTGACCATCAGATATAGTTAATAATTAATTACATTCAGTACTCAAAACAGTATAAAATTAAATTTTCTAAAGTTAAAAATCTATTTTATCAAATATTGAATTTGTTAGAACTTATGCTTATTTTGTGTCATTTACTTTGATGTCATACGTGCTTTTTAAAATACCTACAAACTTTCCTTTTAAAATGTTGATACCTATAAAATATTTCTAAAGTAACTGTACTTTTTGTGCGAGTTATACATTTCAGGGAAGTTCCAAGAACTTGGAACGGGCACCTTAAGGAAATAATTAATTAAATATTAAAAGATTTGAGTTGTCATCTCACATTTTACTAAGCACTTATGAGAAGTATTTGTGATCTTTCTCACATTCCTTTTCCATTATTCTCATTTGGGACTAAGAAAAATTTGGATACAGATTTATTTTGTTTTGTAGCACAAAGCTAATAACATTAGCTGGGTTAGTCCTTGAAGGTGTGAATATTTGTGTTTATTCTGTATTGAGAAATATATAAGCAACTAAGAGTTTACAGAATGTGTTTAGCAGTAGTTGTCATCTCCTTATGATTTAGCTGGTTTCACACAGTCCATTTTTAGAATAACGATCCATATTTAAGAAGCAAGATAAATCACATATTTAATAACATTCAGAAACAGTATGAAGAAAAACCAGAGATTTATAGAGTCAAAATAAAGTAAAACAAGATTTACAGAAAATAATGTAAAGGTATGTATGTTGAGAGGTGGGGGCAGAACAAAATACAGTTTGGGATAGTTTAATTTTTTAGTTAACTTATGACTCAAATGATGATAGACTTTTAGTTATTATGAAGAGGGTAAAAATGCCACGTAGATTTGGAATTTGTAAAATTGACTTCATCCATTTTTAACAGCCATGTATAAAATACAGCATGCAATATTGTCTCTTCACTTGGGAAGGCAACTTTATTTTTTTTTTTTAAAGATTTTGTTTATTTGACAGAGAGAAACACAGCCAGAGAGGGAACACAAACAGGGGTAGTGAGAGAGGGAGAAGCAGGCTTCCTGTTGAGCAAGGAGCCCGATGTGGGGCTCGATGCGGGGCTCCATGTGGGGCTCCATGTGGGGCTCGATGTGGGGCTCCATGTGGGGCTCCATGTGGGGCTCCATCCCGGGTCTCCAGGATCATGACCTGAGCTGAAGGCAGTCGCTTAACCAACTGAGCCACCCAGGCGCCCTGGAAAGGCAACTTTAAAAATAGGTCACAGCTTCTAATGGAGGGATACAAACTGCCAGGAGAACTATAAGCACAGCAGGAGTTCAGGAAATGACGATGGCAATGAGACTGCATTACTGCAGAGAATCAGACAGGAGGGCTTCAATTCTCACTCCAACCCAATCACCCATTTTCTGTGTGGCCTTGGGTGAGTCACTTAAACTCTCAGTGATTTGATTAACAGCAACACGGAGTTTACTTTCTTAGCGAAATGTACCGTAAGGTCACAGAGTGTGATGAAATGTGAATATAATCCATATCCTTCTACTCATGACCCTAGTCTTTTAACCACTTTTTTCAGTTTCATTTCCTCTAAGACAATTTGTAGATTTACATAAATCACAGAAGCTGAGAGATTAATTCTAAAATAATAAGACTCTTTCAGGAAAAAGATTTATTTTAGAAGGAAAAGGAGGAGAAAAACCCTCTAAAATAATAAGACTCTTTCAGGGGTGCCTGGGTGGCTCAGTTGGCCTTGCGACTGCCTTCGGCTCAGGTCATGATCCCGCAGATCAGGGATCGAGCCTCACATCGGGCTCCCTGCTCGGCGGGAAGCCTGCTTCTCCTTCTCTCACTCCCCCTGCTTGTGTTCCCTTTCTGGCTGTGTTTCTCTCTGTCAAATAAATAAAATCTTAAAAAAAAAAAAAAAAGACTTTCAGGAAAAAGATTTATTTTAGAAGGAAAAGGAGGAGAAAAACCATCTAAAATAAAAACCCTCTTACTTTTTCTTCACTTCATGTGTAACAAAGCCTGAAAGAAAAGCAGTGGGAATGGACTAGACACTTGCTCTCTCACAAACAAGAGAGGGATGCAACTTAAAACTTGTACCATTATAATAATTTGGAAAGACTACTCAAATAATTATGTTGTAAGACTCTAAGAATGACTACCTCAGGGTAGTGCTTATCAGCCTTTTAAAATCTATCTCCTACAGAACCTTTTCACTCTATCTTGTGTATATCCCTATCAGCTAAGATCATTGTTAAATTTTATCTTCTATAGCTTTTAATATAAAAATAGTTATATCAAATATGTATTTTTAACTGCCTACACTCTTTCCCAACCAGATTTTGATACATTACTCCCTGTACCTTTCCACTCACTCCTATGAACCACCCTCCAAACCCCTGATTTGAGAATTATTTTCTTTACTTATAACATTAATAAATATCATTATTGAAGTAAACTTAGAAAATTCTATGTGATTCCTAGCTATTTTCCACTAGTCATATAAAAGTTCAGAAAAAATGTATAACCAGAACAACTCTCCTTTAGGTCTCAATTATTTAGAAATTCAGTAACAGCAACATTATCACCAAAAATATACTTGTTGCTTCATTTATTTATATATGAATACAATTATATCATCAGAGCAGCAGGGATAGAAATAAGACAATGAAAGGATCCTGCTGTTTTAGTAAAACATTTTATGATTTCTTATTTATTTTTATACAAGTGAACTAAATAAATGTTCACTAGCTAACTTTATTTTCCTTTTTTGTTTTTTTTTAAGAGATTTTATTTATTTATTTGAGAGTGAGTAAGAGAGAGAGCGCGGGAGGGGGGGAAGGGGAAGAGAGAGAGAGAGACAGAGAGAGAGAGAGAGAGAGAGAGAGAGAGCGCATGTGCACAAGTGGTGGAAGGGGCAGACTCCCCACTTAGCAGGAATCCCTACCCAGGGCTTAATCCCAGGACCTGATCATGACCTGAGCCAAAGACAGGCAGTTAACCGACTAGTTTACCCAAGCACTCCTCCTTTTTGGTCTTTTCTTCTTTTTTTCCCTATCCCTTCCACCCATCATGCTTCCCTATCTCCCACCCTTCTTTCCTTACTCCTTTCATCCATCCAATATTGGTTTCTGGCTGAGCTACAATTTCAATAAGAACTAAAAGCTGCATTACTCAGGGAGGAAGCTAATAAGTTTCCCCTTCCCCAAATGCCATTAGAAACTTCCTGAATAAATGAGAAACACATTAATTAAAAAAAAAAAAACAAAAAACAAAAAACAGAGGGTGCTTGCATACGCAATGGAAACAGTTTCTGGTGTACATTAGGATTAAAATCAACTTGAATAATATGTCTGATATGAATATGATCTATCAGGACATCTTGCATATCTATGGCCAGAGATATTTGCTCCTAACAATTATGTGCATTTTTTCAGTGCAATGTTAAGTAATAAGCAGTGGGATGTCTACCACTTCCTTTTAAGATAAATTCATAACATAATAAATTTCATTAACAGGATATTTCTTTTAAATATTACTGAGATTTTTCATTCAAAATCATTCCATTATTCATTGTGTCATACTAGTTGGTGTAACAGATGGATATAATTATACACATTCACACACCTATATATATATATACACATGTCTGTGTATGTGTTTCATTATAAGTATATATTGAATTTATTTAATTTTATATGATTATTTACATATTTGACAATGGATTCAAATTTTACATTTTACGTAAAAAATGCTATGTATATCCATATATTCTGAGACTCATTCTCTGATGATTTAATTTTTTTCTTTTAAAGTTTACATAAAAATTCCTCTTACAAGTGACATTTTATAGCTAATGAATTATCAACCTATTTAATGCATATTTAAAGGACAAACAGAACCAGGGGATTTTTTGGCTTGCTTTTTTTTTTTTTACCATGGCAATTTACTGGCAAGTCAGTAATTTATATCCTAAGCTTCAATCTTGGGATTCCTCTCAACAATTGATTTGGTTATTATAGAGATAATAAATACCACTCATAGTGACAATTTAAATTAAAAAAATATGTTGACTTAAGAGATGAGGCTTGGTAAAAACTGGTTTCTCTTCTGTTTCAATGGCTTCTAACATAGTACAGCCACTAAGATCAACTTAATGCTTGTCAAGTTCCATTGAACTTTATAGTGAGCATCTACGTAGTGCCACAGGACAGATGTTGGACTAGAATACCACAGTAAAACTACTTCAAGACTCATCTGGATAATAACAGTAGTTCATTGAAAAGATTACTTTCTGCAATTTCTGACTTATTTTTGCCCAAATAAAAGCTGCTTAATTTTTTTTAAGGCATAGTTGCAGCTTAACAAAACAAAGCTACAACTTCTATCATTTATTAAAGTATTGGTTTTATTTATAGCTAAAGAACTGAATTTAATTTTTTGAATTATAAGCAAAATTTGAGAGGCTGAGCAGGGAGTTGTGGGGGATAGGGAAGGAAAAAAATTAAACAAGATGGGACAGAGGAGGGAGACAAACCACAGGAGACTCTTAGTCTCAGGAAACAAACTGAGGGTTGCTGGGGAGCTGGTGGGGAAGGATAGGGTGGTTGGGTTACAAAAAAAATAAAAATTAATTTAAAAAAGACTAACCAAAATCCAAAATAAAAATCAGCAACACTTAAAAAAAAAAAAAGGTAAGTCACTAATACAAAGCATTATCTACAAGTCACAGAAATTTAAAAGATCTTCATAAACCTTAAAAATTTGTATCTTTGGAAATGAGGAGCAAAGCCTAAACGTAAGTCATAACTAACATAACTCTTTTTTGCTTTTTTGGTTGTTTTTTTTGTGGGAAATTATATTTTTGGACAGTGCTCATATCAAATACTAGTTAAATATAAGGAATTTGCCAAAAAATTTCTCCATCTTTCTTGGTAACCAACAGGAAGGATTTTCTTTATGTATCTTCTAGGATGTCTTATCTTTGCCTGACCCTGCCAAATACCCCATTCTTCATGTTCTAATTTGCTTTGAATTCTACGTTCTCATCGCAGTCTACTAATAGTTGGTTTTACTATTAACACAGGAACACAGGTACATTGTAGAAAAATCAGAAAACATGTAAAAAACAACAAGAAAATAAAAAAATCAAGTAATATCTCACTTTCAGAAACAACTACTGTTAACATTTTAACATAAATTTTTAAAATAAAAATGAGATTAAGGTTTAATCTATATAGGTTTGTAAAGGGATATTTTCATTTGGCAATATATCTCCTACTTTTCTAATTCCCTTCACATTTTTATTTATCTTAATTTCTCTTTCTCAAAAAAATTTTTTTGGGCACCTGGGTGGTTCAGTGGGTTAATCCTCTGCCTTCGGCTCAGGTCATGAAGAGTTGGGTCCTGGGATAGAGGCCCACATCAGGCTCTCTGCTCAGCAGGGAGCCTGTTTCCCCAGCCCCCTCTGCCTGCCTCTCTACCTACCTGTGATATCACTCTCTGTCAAATAAATAAATAAAATCTTAAAAAAAATTTTTTTCTCCAAGTCTTTAACTGCTTTAGTATTTTAAACAAGAGGTCAGGAAACTTTTTCTGAAAAGGGCAAAACAGTAAATATTTTAGGCTTCACAGGCCCGGTAATCTCTGCTGCAACCATTTAATTTCATTATTGGAGTGCAAAAGCAGCCACAAACATACATCAAGAATGGATGTGGTTATGTCCCAATAACTTTACAAACCAACATTTTTTTCAAATAAAATTTTAATTACAAAGACAGGCAGTGGGCTGTAGTTTGCCGATCCAATAGTCTATAGACAATGGTTTGTAAAAAATACTGTATATCATGATTACTATCACTTCTAACTGAGTATTTTACAGATTATACTCGACTTTTTCTCTGTCAATAAAGATTTACCCCGGCACACAATCCCAAGGAGTATGTTCATTTCTGTGGTAATTTGCAAATATGAGTCTTTAAAAGTGGCAATAAATCCTCCATGCTGGAATGGTACCAGAAAGGCTTCCCCAGCTCAGTCTGTGTCTTAGAAACCTGTATTTCAATAGCAAAGTAAAAGGATGCTCTTCCCTCTCCCCTTTAGCCAACAGAAGTCCAAGTTAAATGGGTAGTAACTTGCTGACACAGAATTTTCATCCCTGTTTCAAATCTATGAAAGAGAGAGAAATTGACATTGAAGGAGTTGGAATAGCAGGAAACTTATGACAATATGCATCCACATCCATGCTCTCCTCTTTCCCCACTGTGATAGCAAAAGGGGTCTTCCTCCTCCTAGGACCCCTATATTTTTATTTGCTATAGATTCTATTCTGTACTGCCTTTTCACCATGGTTCCAACCTCTCTTGTTTTATTCCTTCTCTCCCTCTCTTACGTGTCTTCCACCTTCTCCTTCTACTTGCTTGTTCTCAACAGTATTTAAACTTATCTAGGATTTGCCTATCTTAAGAAAGCCTTTCCTAAATCTGAAATAGTACTCTCCTACTGTTCTCCTCTTCCTTTTCACACCCAAGTTTCATGAAAGCATTATCTACATTTCTTTTTTCTTGATCATTCCTCATTTCACTTCAGTCAGGTTTTGTCCCAATGATCCACTAAAACTGACTAAAGTTATCAGTGAAATCTTTATTGTTACGTGCATCTGCGACTTCATCTTTTATTTTGCTTGTCAAGAGTGCAAACGATGCAGTCAAATTGCATGAGTTCAAATCTTGATTCTATCACTTACTGACTATGCATTTTTTTGGGCAAGTCACTTAAGATTTCTGTATTTTGCCTCTGCAAAACTGAGGGATATAATAATACCTAGCTCAAAGATCATTGTGAAAATTTAAATAATTAATGCATGCAAAACTGTTTATAGCAATGCTTGGTCCATAGTAATCTCTATATAGATGTTAGTTAGCAGCACATTTGACACAATTACCCTCTCTCTACTTTCCTTTTTAAAAATTTTTTAAAAGATTTTTTTTATTTGACAGAGAGAGAGAAATCACCAATAGGCAGAGAGGCAGGCAGAGAGAGACAGAGAAGCAGGCTCCCTGCTGAGCAGAGAGTCCGATGTGGGACTCGATCCCAGGCCCCTGAGATCATGACCTCAGCAGAAGGCAGAGGCTTAAAGCTCTGAACCACCCAGGCGCCCCCCCCCCCCACTTTGTGAAAGCATCTTTATCCATAAAACATTACCTAGGTTTTTTTCCTTGCCCCTTTGATTAATTCTTCCTAATCTTCCTAATCTCATCTATTATCTCCCATCAAAACTCTCCTCCTTTTCAGGACATCTGTACAAAATTGGCTCCAGTACATCAATACTTAGCTATCAAAAAATACTTGGGTTACACATATCTAAAACTTACCTCATCTTCTCACCTCCCACCTAGCTCAGAGAATAGCACTGCTACCCAGCCAGTTTGCCATGACTGAAACGTGTGAGTTGCCATGGGTTCTTTATTCCATTTTTAAGTAGTTATCAAACCTTTCACATCTCTCCATCCTTACTGTTAACTACCTTTCATTTACATTATTCCTTCTTTTCTTCATCTACATTATTTCTATGTTTCTAACTGAAGTCTCTGCCCAGAGTCATATGGCCCTCTTCAATACATGCTCTACAATGCAATCAAAATATACTCTGATTGCAAGCCTATTAATGTAGAAAAAAAATTTAATGGTTATGCACTGTCCTTATCAAATTCTGGCACTCCTTAACGTGAATTTAAAAAGCCTTCATGGCCTGCCCCTTAAGGACCTTTCAAGTCTCACTTCATATCTCCACCTTCAACCCACTTGGTTTTCTACATAATCATGTCCTCTACAATTTTACCGCTTCATTTCTATTTGCTTTTCCCTTTTTCTTGTCAGTGCACTGGCTAGAACCTCTAGTACGACAAGCAGAATAAGTAAAAGTTGACACCTTTGATTTATTATTTATCATAGAGGGGAAATAGTCAGTATTTTACCCTGAAATAATATGTCAGTGATAGGATTTATCAAATTGAGGTAGTTCCTTTTATTCTCAGTTTGCTATGAGTGATAAAGAATGAACGTTGGATTTTGTCAATGCTTTTTCTGTGTGTACTGAGATGAAACATTATATTGACTAATTTTCAAATGTGAAATCAATCTTAAAATTCTTGGGATAAACTCCACTTAGTCACAGTATATGGTCTTTTTATTTTCTCCCTGTTGGATTCTGTTTGCTTGATATTTGTTAAGAGTTTTTGAATATATATTCAGTTGGAACACTGGCCCTTAGTTTCCTTTATCGGAATGTCATCTCATTTTGGTGGCAGGATTTTAAAGGGGGCATTTTTTATGAAATAAATACTTATTATAAAATAAATGATTATATCCCAGGTTATATTTCTTTGCTCTGCAATCTTTTTCTGACATTATTATAGCCACTCAACTTTGTTTTGAATAGCATTCTCTATGCATTTTACTTTTAATCTATTTGTTTCTTTATGTTTAATATGGGATTTTACAGGTGACATATAGTTGGATATTGCTTTTTCATCCAATCTGACAATCTCTTCTTTTAAAATGAGGTGTTTAGATCTTTTATATTTAATGTGACTCTTAAAATGGTTAGGTTTAACCCTATCACTTTGCTATCTGTCACATCTATTCCTTGCACCCTTTTGCCTCTTTGATGTTCTCTTCTGGATTAATTGAAAGTTTTAAGTGATTTTTTTTACTGTCTTAATATGTTATTAATGATAGATCCATACTTCCTTCTAGTGTCATTTTCTTTCTGCCTGAAGCACTTCCTTCAATATTTCTCTTAGACAAGTCTGCTAGTGATGAAAACTTTCAGTTTCCATAGGTCTCAAAAAGTTGCTACTTTGCCTTTGTTTTTGAAAGATACTGTCACAGATTACAGAGTGCTAGAGTCTTACTTTTTTTTTAAATATTTTATTTATTTATTTTTTCGACAGAGAAATTACAAATAGGCAGAGAGGCAGGCAGAGAAAGAGGGGAAAGCAGGCTACCTTCTAAGGAGAGAGCCCGATGTGGGGCTAGATCCCAGGACCCCAAGATCATGACCTGAGCTGAAGGCAGAGGCTTAATCCTCTGAGCCACCCAGGAACCCAAGATTCTCACTTTAAAGACAAAATAAGTGAGACCAGAGTAGCAGATAGTCTAGGAATAATTATTCCCCACTAGTGCAGCAGGGCCCTTCTGAGTAGGTTACACTATGAATGGCTTGTAAATTAAGAGGTTTTGTATTCTTTCTGCCATGTGTTTCTTCTAGAGCACCTTGTACTTTTTCCTAAATAAAGGACCTCATACACTTCACTGAAATTGCTTATCTGGTTGTCTTTCCATTAGGTAGCTCTTTCTCTACACTGTAGCTTTTAAAGTTCATATTTAAGCAATGCATATTTTGTATTCTTCACACTTGGCACAGTCCTGGCACGGTAGATGTTAGCTGAACACATAAGAACATTCATATGAGTATATTGACAAAATACAAAATTTTATGTGTTTAAATTTGTAACAGGAATCCATGGTTTGATACTGAACTATCCCTTCTCTAATTGACGTGACTTTCTAAACATAGTAGTATACTTTAATTCCTTAGGAATCATAACCACCTGCATATTTGCATGTAAAAGCTTGCCTCAACTTGTATTTTCCTTTCCCTTTCTTTCAAGATACCTTTTACTTCCTGTCTTACCTCTTTGACACAAAGTTTCAGACCAAAATAATGGTCAAAGTGAAAGATTTATCCTACAAAATGGTAGTACTAACTATATTAACTTGGCTTGTCAGAACTAGATATCTGGTCTCAAAAACAGTATAATGATGCCTAGAATTATCAGAAAACAGGCAGGAAATTCATGCTAGGAAGATGTTTTAAAAAATGTATTTATAATGTTCTAAGAAACAATGGAAGTGAACTGCAAACTACTAATGATTTCTGCCTTAAATAATCAACTTGCCTTACCAAACTTTCACTTAACCACATTTCTAAAATCGATCCTTTAATACATATCTCTATAGTAATAACGAAACTCTTTATATAGTCAAGTCTGTACATATATAAAAAATGTCTTTATATAAAGCAACTATCAAAATCCTAAAGTTTCCTCAAATAAGATTAACAAAAAAAATCATCTATTCTGGGGTGCCTGGATGGCTCAGTCATTAAGCATCTGCCTTTGGCTCATGTCATGATCCCAGGATCCTGGGATCAAACCCCAGTCCTGAGGATCAAGCCCCTCTTCGGGCTCCCTGCTC
Organism: Spilogale gracilis; assembly: GCA_004023965.1. Lineage (NCBI taxonomy): Eukaryota > Metazoa > Chordata > Mammalia > Carnivora > Mephitidae > Spilogale > Spilogale gracilis. Next base: position 191,942 of record PITA01000761.1, read on the forward strand.
AGTGAGAAGTTCACTTCTCTCGCTATCAATAAATAAATAAAATCTTTTTAAAAAATTTATTCTCACAGAATATTGTGTAAGGTATCCACAAAGTCTAGTTTTATTTGCCCATAGCTAACCTAAAATTCTTAAATAACCTTTTAATTTGCTTTTGAAAGAAAGCAAAATTATCTTGATTATACTAACATTCAACTTCTTTAAATTATTTTGTGATTTCAACATATACAATATAAATTCCATTATCAGCTGGAAAAAAAAAAGACTGTTTTTCCTGAAAAATAAAACTTTAATAAACTATAGTAAAAAACAGAATACAATGGAACATCAAGTGAGCCTTTTACTACATACCATGGTTAAATGCATAACACTTATTATTTAGTTAGAAACATAAGAGTCATGTTGCTACTAGATTCTTATATTTTCCCCCCTTTTTCCAAGGTTGTGTTTTTATTTCAAAAGTATCGATAATTTTCTTGAGTTTTAAAACATCAAGCCCTGAGATTAATAGTGAGGAAACCTTTATATTTCAAGACTCTGCTCCCTGTTTAGAGGAACAAAGATGCAACCATAAACTCTTAACTGCCAAAGGGTTTGAGGGGTGGGGATAAGGGAGACATAGACAGAGTTTAAGAGTTTGCTGCCAAAACAAAGGAAAATAGCTTTCTGAAAGAACTTCAAAATCAACTGGTAGACAGAGTGGGTGTTTCAACTATGCAGGTAGTGTAAGTACTATTCTAGGTAGATATGAATAGAAGGCTACCACAGTGTATAATTTTCTACCCCGACCCCTTACTGTCATCATACTCCATCTAAAGAGAAGCTGCATTACAAAGCCTAAGAATTCTTAGAAATGGTAAATATACATTGTAGCAGACTTGACTATGAAATCACATTTCATAAATAAGTTATATTTTCATTATGTATTTCAACAATGTGTTTAAGAAATTTTAGGGCTTTTAAGCACCACTACAACTGCTAGAGATAAACATCTAAAAGTGCCAGAATAAAATATCACACCAAATAATATAATCCCGTGAAAAATCCTTCCCCAAGAATGTTTCTTTTCTGTTTTAGTATCAGACCAACCAATGATACTGGACAAGGAAAATAATAGATTGAGAATAGGAAAAAAAAAAAAAAGGAGAAATTTTGCTAACCATCTCTTAAATCCTAGGAAACAACAATGGCTATTTTCTCTAAATCATGACAGAAAGTATCTTTAAAAGTCTTATCTCTTATTTGGGGAAATGAGATGGCAATGTCTGAAAAAGACAGTCCGTTCTTTTTCTTTTATCAATCCTAAAAGAATAATTCTATTTAATAACTTGTAGTCCAAACCAGTTGGCTTAGGATATATGCCCACAAACAAATATGTCTATTAAATTTAAAAAGCAGGTAATAAACGAATGGATGAATATGTAAATAAATAAGCAAGCAAAATTATTAGATAAAACTCTTCTACTAAATACCAAATATATGAAAATCCTTGGATTGAGGAGAGGCAAAACTAGCCAGAATGAACTGCATTTTGTTTTCAATGACCCTACAAAACTGAGAAGAAATCCTGAGTTGCAGCAATGCAGGAGGAAAAAAATCAATAAAACACTACAGAGTAGAATTGCATCTAGATGGCCACTGTACATGATGGCCACTGCCATCATAATCTGTTCAAATTAAAGATTCATTTTTAAGGTCTTGAGAACTCACTAAAGCAATATCACAACTCTTTTTTTAAAATCATAAAATTATGAAGGCAGTCTTGAACATGATTAAAATGCTTAGACTTTTTAATGTTTATATAACAATGTTGACTAAGTAGTGCAAAAAGAAATACCACCTTAGCAAGAAGGTATTTTCCATTTTTGTTATTTTATGTAAGTTGCCTAATATACACATTCTTTCAAAACCCACTAACAGAGAAGACTGTAAGAAACATGCACTGCTTTATGTTACTTTTCATTCAAATACTATGTAAGAGTATGGCATTTTGTATTAGACAACTGATTAAACTGGTTTCTGATAAGCAAATTGTTGACACTAAAAACAACCAAGCAGAAAAAAAAAAAGAGACCATAAGAATTACCTAACCATATGGTATATATACCAGAACAAGCATCCCATTTCCTAAGGATAACATCATGAATAAAACAAACCAAAATGCACTCTTTTTTTGGAATCCTAAACAGGTATCATTGCTTATATACAAATTTTAAAATAGACTACAAAAAGAGCTACTGAAACTAAAATTTAGTTGCTTAGCAAGGTAGAAAATCAATAGTCTATATATATGGGCTAATAACAACAAGAGAGTGAAATTTTAAAAGTACTATTCACTATATCAGAAAAATCATAAAAATATTTTTCTATAAATTTAACAGAAATATGTGCACTGAAAACTACAAATCACTAACAAGAGAAATTAAAAATTACTTAAACAAATGGAAAGATATACGTGTTCAGGAATGGGAAGACAATATTGTTACTATTTCAATTCTCTTAGACTATCTATAAACAACACAATTCCAACCAGCATCTCAACAGGTCTGTTTTATAAAAATCAAAAGCTCACTGTAGAATTTATATAGAAAGGAAAAGAACTCAAATAGGCAAATCAACTTTGACAATGGAAAGCAAAGTTAGAGGTCTTATGCTATGTGACTTCAAGACTGACTATAAAGCACAGCAATGATGATATGGTAATGGAAAAAGAAAAAGGATCCACACACACATGATGATTTTGACCAAGATGCAAATGCAACTGAATGGAGGAAGGAGAGTCTTTTTAACAAAGGGTACTAGAATAACTGGATATCAATATACCAAAAAATAAAAATAGGGGCATCTGTGGCACAGTTGGTTAAGCCTCTGACTCTTGGTTTTGGCTCAGCTGGTGATCTCCAGGTTCAGAGATGGAGCCCAGGGGTGGGCTCCAGGCTCAGCACAGAGTCTGCCTGAGATTCTCTCTGCCTGTCCCTCTGCCCATCCCTACTCATGTGCTCTCTCACTCTCTCTCAAATAAGTAAATAAATCTTAAAAAAAAAAAATGAATGAATGGACAAATAAAATAAAAATAAAAAATAAGAACCTTAATCCAAACCTTGGAGCACATATAAAAACCAACTCAAAATGGATCATAGAATGACATGTAAAAACAGGAACTATAAAACACAGGGGAAAAATTACTCAGATATATCACCAAAAGAAAAAGAAAAACTGATAAATTTGATTTCATCAAAAGTATACTTTTCTGGAAAAATAAATACATAAATACACAAATAAACAAACAGAAACACTTTTTAAAAAAACGTATATCTGATAAAATGCTTATATCCTGACTATATAAAGAACTCTCAAAACTTAAGAAAACAAACAACCCAGTTTTAAAAATGAGTGAAGGATTTTAATAGACACCTTACCAAAGATAAAGGGATGACAAATAAGCACATAAAAATACGCTCACCATCATTAGTCAATAGGGAAATGCAAACAAAACCATAAGGAAAATGCACTACCTGTATATTAGAATGACTAAAATAAATGAACAAACAAAAATTCGGAAAATACCAAGTACTGGTAAGGATTCGGAGCAACTCTCGAATACATCCATTTGGAAATGTAAAATGATACACACACTTTGGAAAACAGGTTGGTACTTTTTTTCTTTTAAAAATTTATTCAAGAGAGAGAGCATGCACATGGGGAGTAGGGGAAGGGAGAGAGAGACACTCAGGCAGACTCTCTGCTGAGCAGGAAGCCAATGCAGGTTTAGTCCCATGACCCTGAAATTATGACCTGAGCTCAAACCAAGAGTTGGATGTTGAACCGACTGAGCCATCCCAGCGCCCCTTGGTAGTCTTCTGTAACTTCAAACATGGCACCCCTATGACACAACGATCCTTATCCTTTGTACTTTTCCAAATGAAAACAAACAAAACAAACCCCACCACAACAATCCTATATTTACATGAAAACTTGTTTGAGGATGTTTATATTCCTAATTGGAACACCTCAAATGTTTCTTGCGTGAGGAATGGATAAACAAACTGTGCTATATTCATACAGTAGAATACGGCCTAGCAGTAAAAAGAACACATGCTACACAAAGGAGTAATCTCAAATACCTTATGCTAGTGATTGAAGCCAGACTCAAAAGGTTACAGAATGTATGGTCCAATTTATATGACATTTCAAAAAAGCAAAAATATAGGGACAGAAAATAAATCAGTGGTTACCAGTGGCTGGGGATGGGGGAAGAATTAACTACAAAGGGCTGGAGGAAATTTTCTTAGGTGATGAAATTGTTCTATATCATCATTACAGTAGTGATTATGTTACTTTATGTGTTTGTCAAAACTCAGAGTCATACACCAAAAAGGATAAATTTTACTATCATACATTAATATAAAAATATAGGAAAAAAATCCCACTACATAAGGCAATGAAAAATATTCAACTGACTGTAGGTTCTGATTTATTATTAATAATTACAATGTAAGTTAAAGCATGATCTCAAATTTCAACTATTATAAATATAGGTTTAAAAACCTGACCTCAAATTTTAACTAGTCCTGGATACTGTTTAAGATTTTATTACCAGTGAGGCGCCTGGGTGGCTCAGTTGGTTAAGCAACTGCCTTCAGATCAGGTCATGATCCCGGAGACCTGGGATTGAGTCCCACATTGGGCTCCCTGCTCTGTGGGAAGCCTGCTTCTCCCTCTCTCACTCCCCCTGCTTGTGTTCCCTCTCTGGCTGTGTTTCTCTCTGTCAAATAAATAAAATCTTAAAAAAAAAAAAAAAAAAAAGATTTTATTACCAGAAGGCAATATTCTATCACTTAGTAGGTGAACCAACATTTAAAATAATAAAATTTAAAAACTGAGAAACTATCACATACACAGATTATATTCAAGAGTGTATAGGACATGTATGCTCTCTATTCTCAAGACCATCTCATATATTAAATTCCTACCTACTTAAAGTAACAACAAAAAGCAAGATATGTTACCAATGTATAATCGAAGTAATAAGACATTATGGTATGTTTGGGGAAAAATCATAGATTCTGGGGACAGACAGATAAACAGGCCTAACTTCAGATCTTATTTATGCTACTCATTTAAATTAGGAATGTCATTTAAATTACGTTGGCTGATTATTCAAGAAGTAATAAAACACCTAGATCTGGGCGCCTGGGTGGCTCAGTGGGTTAAAGCCTCTGCCTTCAGCTCAGGTCATGATCTCAGGGTCCTGGGATCAAGGCGCACATCTGGCTCCCTAGATCTGGGCGCCTGGGTGGCTCAGTGGGTTAAAGCCTCTGCCTTCAGCTCAGGTCATGATCTCAGGGTCCTGGGATCAAGGCCCACATCTGGCTCTCTGCTCGGCAGGGAGCCTGCTTCCTCCTCGCTGCCTGCCTCACTGCCTACTTGTGATCTCTCTCTCTCGGTCAAATAAATAAATAAAATCTTTAAAAAAAAAAAAAAGGCACCTAGATCATCATCTGACTTTTAAATATCCCATGAATATTCCCTCCTTTCTTCCTTCTTCTTTCTGACAGCCAAAGTTTTTCTAAAAGTATCAGATCTGAGAATGTAAAGTAACTAGTTCTCAAAAGAACAGTGTTCTCATTTAGAAAATCCACATGAATTAGTTTCACCAGCCTCCCCATCTCACTTATATTGCCACAACCCTCAACTGGCAATGCACCATTGATCCATCATTGTCGGAGTAGTTACTGTCTCAAGGGTGGACAGTCTTTAGGCTAATCAGCAATGGGTGAAGTGGGCCGGCTTAAAGAACTCTGCTTAGAAAAAGTGATGGTAATTTGTTTAGCCAGTTAGACAGAATATTCTCAGATATAAACAAAAGAAAACTGGCTAATTCGCAGCAAAAGAGAAGACAAGAGGCGTGTGAGTGATGATGGACACGGAGGAGAAACGGGTGAGTGTGTGTGTAGAGAGAACACACAGCCATGAGACTGCCTGCACTGAAACATGGCTGAGTGATGAGACAAAGAAAGAGGCTAGAACCCAGAGCGGCCTTGGTACCCAACAGATTTTTAGTTTCAGCTCTTTATTCAATTTATGAGAACTTTAATGCAATTCTTTTCTTAAAATCGTGTATTAAACATGTTTCATCGCTCGTTCTAACCTTAACCACTTGAAGAAAAGCTTTCTGCTGAGATAAAGATTCTATGTAACTGACTGTCTCAAAGAAACTATTTGATTGAAAGCAGCCTACCTATCAGATTCTCTCTGATGATTATGAGCCAAGTTATCTGTACTCACGCAGACAATGGTTGGTTCTCTAGCAAGAAAATGATGCAGAGTTAGGGTTGTAGTAAGCATCTTAGAAAGGCAAAGACTCATGCGAATAAGGCTATCAGAGAAATCCAGAGCAAGCTGGACCTAAGAATGGGCCCATCACTTATAAGCGTTGGTATTCAAAAGTGCTGTCCTGGTTTCCTGCTCCTTCTAATGCCAAACATCACCTCACCAGATTCTTTCAATTGAAGCAGATTAGTTAGAGGAACATCTGGCTAGCTGCTGTCAAAGAAGCAAAACTCTACATACTTCCACTTTTGTGTTCATTGTTTACTTAAAATTTGAAAAGCAATACCACAGCAGCTGAAAAGAACCAATTACTATGATTCTCACCCCTACCCCCATCAAAGTGAGCTTTGCAAGATGATAAAGTATTATATACAGTTTTCGGTGTATGTACTCCTCTCAATATCCCTTTCCATATATGATGCTTAATGATTCTTTACTATATACTATGAAAATTTTATCAAATTTTTCAGTTTGTTCCAGGAATATATTTCTAAATTTAAAAACTTGGAAATTTTTTTTTCTTCACGCAGTCCAATTATGGAGCACAATATCTGAAACTGGCCTCTTAATCAGAAGTTGGTATCTGTCAATTATCATCCTATAACAACTATCTTAAATATTTAGCAAAGGTAGCCTAGAGAGTGGGGACATAACTACTTTTAGTTAAACTCTTAAAAATCATTTGTACAGGAGATACATTTATATCTCAGAAGAAATGCCTCCATGATATTCCAAAGCAAAAAAAGAAAATACAAAATCAGACTGATGATTTTCTCCAAACGCCTGACTGCCCTCCTAATATTGAGAGCCTCCACTGTGAGTACAGCCATAAAAGATCTACTTTGTTTGAAAGAATTAAATAACTGATATCCCCACCTCCCAAAAAAACTCCACAACTAAAGTCAACCTCTACATACATAAACAACAACTGATACAATGATCATTTTTTGAAACATATTTTACTTAGTTGAAAGAGAGAGAGCGTGAGGGAGAGAGCCCAAGCGGGGGGATGGAGAAGGGTAGCAGGAGAGGGAGAAGCAGACTCCCCACCAAGCAGGGAGCCTGACACAGGGCTTGATCCCAGGACCCCAGGATCAATGACCTGAGCTGAAGGCAGACACTTAACGAACTGAACCATCCAGGTGCCCCAATATGCAGTAATAATTTAAAAGGCATATCAAGCTGCTCTTTTGCTGGAAATTTTTTAAAAATCTTCTCACAGGTAGAGTGACAGCTGTTACTGAACAGTCTAGTCACTGGAGAATTTCTTTTAGCACAGTTTGACATCATGGCTTAAATTCAAAGTGACATCAAATTAAAGCCTGTTATGGTAATAATCATGGCAGTGTAAAGTGGTTTAAGAAAACCTAAAGTCTGCGTCTTCAAATATAATTTCAGTTATGTCACTGTTGATTCTAGCTAGTCTCAAATCTTACTTTAACATAAAACTATCATGACTTAAAATGTTTAAAACTTTGATTTAAAAAAAAAAAGACATTGCATAAACAGGTAAAAAGTTAACAAGAAATGATACACTTGTTTTACAATAGAGGAATGAATGGAATAAATGTCTTCTCAGAGACCAGGTACCTAAGTTTATAGTTTTCTTAAATTTCCATCAGTTAAAAAATAATACACAGAGTGACAGCAAGATGGAAGAATAGGAAATCACAGTCCTCTTTCTGACACAAAAACACTGATTTAAAAACCATATACTGACCGGAATACTTTTATGAGAACCCCAGAATCCCAGTTAAGAAGATGCAGCATCCTAGAAGAGCACAAAACCAAGTACAACTGCATTGGAATGGGTAAAAATAGCAGTTTCACTTTACCTGTGTCTGCTCTCCCATGTGTCAGTGTAGGTCAGTGATGAAAAAATACTTCAACTGCAATTTCTCCCATTGGGAAAGAGAAAGCCAGAGGTAAATCCAACATTATCAGCCCTTTAAGCAATGCCCAAGAGAACTGCTCCCATCTCACCTCATTCAGAGAGTACTAAAAAGATCCAGCCTAGGTAGAATGCCTCAGGGCAGCTAAGAATGAGACAGAGGGACAGGTGGCTCTCAATAGACTCCAAGGCCTCCAGTGACTGGCATAGATGGTAGCACACAGCACAGACCTCAGCAACCAGTGTGGACCTTAACAGCAGGCAAAGATCCCAGCAGCCAAGAGTGGCGAGGGTGGGGGGGTTGGGGGGAGACTCGGTGGATGGTAGAAATTCAGAATAGATTTCAGCAGCTGACTTGATTCTGTGAGATTCAGAGAAGGTACATAATTCTAAAACTTCCTCAGGGAAGACAGAGAGGAGAGAGAGGTGGAACTTACATCTAATATCCCAATTATCTCCATGCACTGCTCTAGGGGCAAGGGGCAGGGGTTCTCCATACCAATGGCTCTGTGGATTTCAAACAAAGTATAAAATACTAGAATTCTCTTCCAGGAGAGAGGAAGAAGAATGAAATATATATATTCATAAAAATGGTCAGGAAGGGAGCCTGGGTAACCCAGTCGGTTGAGCATCTGACTCCTGATGTTGGCTCAGGTCATGATCTCGGGGTCATGGGATGGAGCCACATACCAGGCTCTGCTCAGCAGGAAGTCGCATCTCTCCCTCTTCCTCCCTTCTATCCCTGCCCCCACTCACATTCCTGCCCTCTCTCTAAAATAAATAAATAAATCTTAAAAAAAAAAAAGTAGGACAGACTCCCAGAATTTGTAGCTACACTGATGATGAAGATCTTTTCCAGCCGACCATTCCATGAAGACTGAAAGAAGTGGCTCTTTCTTCAAATGTGGAAATGCCAATGTAAGACTTATGAAGAACACAAAGAATAAGGGAAACACAATACTACCAAAAGAACAAAATAAATCTCCAATAACAAAACCTAAAGAAATAGAGATCTATGAATTGCCTGTGCAAAAGAATCATCTTAAAGCTCAGTGAGCATAAGAAAACACAGAGACAACAAAACTGCAAAAGGGACACATGAAAGAAAATGAGAATATGAGCAAAAACAGAAACTATAAAAGAAACCAAACAAATACTGGTGCTGCAGTATAGAATAACAGAGTGAAAAAATCTACAAATAAACCTCTTATAAGCACACAAAAGATAGAGAAAAGAATCAAAGCAAGCCAGTATAAAAATTCAACAAATTACAAAGGAAGACAGCAAGAGAGGAAGACAGGAACAAAAGAATGGCAGAACAGCCAGAGAACAATTAACAGAATAGCAAAGTAAGTTTTTTTTTTTTTATAAGTAATTACTTTAAATGTAAAGGGATTTAATTTTCTAATCAACAGACAGGGTGTAGAAAAAGTGATAAAACAATCAGGATTAAACAATTTGCTACCTATCAAGAGATTCATTTTGACTTTAAAACTACACATAGACTTACACAGACACACAGACACACACACACACACACAGACTGAAACAAAGGGATGGTAAAAGATATTTAGCTAATTGTAGCCAAAATAGAGCAAGTTTGGCAATACTAATATTAGACAAAATAAATGTTCAGTCAAAATCAGTAACAAGAAATATAGAACTAAAATAAACAAATGGGATTACATCAAGTTAAAAATCTTCTACACAAAGAAGGAAACCATCAATAAAATGAAAAGGCAACCTACCGAATGAGAGAAGACATTTGCTAATCATACATCCAATAAGGGCTAACATTTAAAATATACAAAGAACTTATACAATTTAATATCAAAACAAAAAAACAAACAAGCCAAACAAAAAATGAGCAGCGGACTTGAATAGACATTTGTTAAAAGGTGTTATTTATTTATTTGACAGAGAGAAACACAGCTAGAGAGAGTACACAAGCAGGAAGAATGAGAGAAGGAGAAGCAGGCTTCCCACTGAGCAGGGAGCCCAATGCAGAGCTCGACCCCGGGACTCCAGGATCATGAACTGAGCCAAAGGCAGACACTTAATGACTGAGCCACCCAGGCGCCCCTGAATAGGCATTTTTTACAAAAAAGACATATAGATGGTCAACAGGCACAGAAAAATGTGCTCAACATCGCTAATCATCAAAGAAAAGCAAACCCAAACCACAATGAGATACCATCTGTTACGGGTCAGATTGGCTAGAATCAAAAAGATCAGAAATAACAAGTGTTGGCAAGAATATAGAGAAAAGGGAGTCCTCATAAACTGTTGGTAGGAATGTAAACTGGTACAGCCACCATGCAAAACAGTATGAAGTTTCCTCAAAAAAATTTTAAAGAAAGAACTACTATATAATACAACAATTCCACTTCTGGGTACATACCTAAAAAAAAAATTTGAAAACACCAAGGCAAAGAGATATATAAACCCCTATGTTGACTGCAGCATGATCTATAATGGCCAAGATATGGAAGCAACCTATATTCATTGGTAGATGAATAAATAAATATTGAAGATATACTACACACATGTATGCACATACACACATACTGGAATATTACTCAGCCATAAAGATAATGAAATTTTACCATTTGTGACAATCTGGGTGGACCTCGAGAGAGTATTATGTTAGGTGAAATAAGTTAGAAAGAAAAGGCAAATACTGAATGATTTCACTTATATAGGAAAACTTAAAAACAAAACCAAAAATGAAAAATGAACAAACCAAACAAAACAGAAACAAACTCATTGGTATAGGCAACTAACCATTGCTTACCAAACAGTGTTCAGACTGGGGGGACAGATAAAATAGGTGAAAAAGATTAAACCATACGCTCTTCCAGGGGCCACCTGGGTGGCTCAGTTGTTAGGCATCTACCTACCATTCGGGCCACAATCCTGGAGTCCTGGGATCGAGCCCTGCATTGGGCTCCCTGTTCTGTAGGGAGCCTGCTACTGCCTCTCTCACTCCCCCTACTTGTGTTCCCTCTCTAGCTGTGTTTCTCTCTGTCAATTAAATAAACAAAATCTTTAAAAAAACCCCATACAATCTTCCAGTTATAAAATACACATCCTGAGGATGTAAGCTACAGCACAGGGAATATAGTCAATAAATCTGTTTGGCAATTAGACTTATTGTGGAGATCATTTCTGGTATATAAAATATTGAATCACTATGATGTACACCTGAAACTAATAGGATACTGTATGTCAATTATACTTCAATTAAAAAAAAACAACAAAGAAGGTCACTGTATAATGACAAATAGGTCAATTCATCAATAGGATATAGCATTTTAAGTATATATGCAATGAAAACTGGAGCAAAAATATATAAAGCAAATATTAATAAAAGTAAAAAGAGAAATAGACATAAATACAATAATAGAAAGGAACTTCAATATCCTACCCTCCTCAATGGATAGATTATTCAGACAGAGAATCAATAAGGAAACAACAGACATGAATAACACTATAAATCAAGAAGACCTAATAAAGATATACAGAACAATCTATCCAAGAGCATCAGAAAACACATTCTTCTCAAGTGCACATTGAACATTCTCCAGGACAGATCATATCCTGGGCTAGAAAACAAGTAGTAACAAATTTTAAGACTGACATCATATCAAGTATCATTTCCATCCATAGTGGTATGGAACTAGAATCAGCAACAAGAGGAAAATTGGAAAAATCACAAATATGTAAAAATCAAACAATTTACTCTTTAAGAACCAAAAAAGAATTCAAAGAGAAATCAAGAAATATCTTGAGACAAATAAAATGAAAATAAAACATATCAAAACTTAATGGGTTGCAGCAAAAGCAGTTCTAAGAGAGAATTCTACAGTAATAAATACCTACATTAAGAAAAAAATATCAAACAGCTTAATATTACACTTCAAGGAAGTGGAAAAAGAACAAACCAAGCCCCAAATTAGCAGAAGAAAGGAAGTAATCGGGATTAGAGCAAAAATAAATGAAAGATGACAAAGACAATTTTAAAAATCAGTAAAATTATGAGTTTGTTTTTTGAAAAGATAAACAAAATTGAAAAACCTTTACCTACTAAGAAAGAAAGAGAGAAGACACAAATAAAATCAGTAATGAAAGAGGAGACATTATGACACCACAGAAATAAAAGGATCCTAAGAGGCTACTATGAACAATTATATGCAAATAAATTGGATAATCTAGAAGAAATTCCTAGAAAAATACAATCTCCCAAGACTGAATCATGAAGAAATAGAAAATTTCAACACACCAATAGGTCTGGTAAGGAGTTTGAATCTCAGTAATTAAAACTCTCTTAACAAAGTAAACCCCAGAATCAGATGGCTTCACTGGTGAATTCTACCAAATATTTAAAGAAGAATTAATACTAATCTTTCTCATATTTTTCCAAAATCTTTAATTGAATGGAGCACTTTCAAACCTTTTATAGAAGTCCAGCATTACCCCAATACTGATGCCACATCACAAGAAAAGAAAAACATAGGCCAACATTTCTGATAAACTTAAGTTCAAAAATCCTCAACAAAATACTAGCAAACCAAATTTAACAACAAATTTAAAGAATCATACACCATGATCAAATGGGATATAAGAATGGTTCCACATATGCAAATCAGTAAGTACAATACACTACATCAACAGAATGAAGGACAGAAAATCATATGATCATCTCAACAAATACAGAAAAGCAATTAACAAAATTCAATACTCTTTCATGGTAAAAACAAGCCTAACAAATTAGGTAAAGAAGGAATATACCTTAACAAATGCAATACATGATAAGCCAACAACTCACATCACACTTAATGGTGAAAGACTTAAAGCTTTTCCATCAGGGTTAGAAACAAGACAAAGATACTCACGCTTATCACTTTTATTCAACATAGTACTGAAAGTCCTAGCTAGAGCATTCAGGCAAGAAAAACAAATAAAAGTCAGACAAATTGGACAGGATCAAGTAAAATTAACTGTTTGTAAATGATATGATCGTATATAGCAAACTTAAAGACTCTACCAAAAACTGCAACTAATAAAATAATTCATTAAAGTTGCAGGATACAAAATCAACATACAAAAAATAAATTATATTTCTGTATACTAACAAGGAATTATCCAAAAAGGAAATTAAGATAATCCTCTTCACGACAGCTTCATAAAGAATAGTTAGAAATAAACTTAACCAAATAGTTTGTGAAAGACTTACACATTTAAACTAAAAGAAACTAAAGAAGACACAAAAAAATTGGAAGATATCCCAAAGACTTAATATTGTTAAAATGTCTATAAAAACCCAGTGATCTACAGATTCAGTGCTATTCCCATCAAAATTCCGATGGCATTTCTTACAGAAGTAGAAAAGATAATCCTAAAATACATATGAAACCACACACACACACACACACACACACACACACACACACACACACAAAACCCAAATAGACAAAGCAATGTTAAGGAAAAAAAATAGCAAAGCTGGAGGCATCACACATCCTGATTTAAATATATTACAAAACTAGAATAATTAAAACAGTATAGTACTAACATAAAGACGGACATACAGACCAATGGAATGGAAAAGAGAGACCAGAAATAAACTCATCTATAAACAATCAACTTATCTCCAACAAGGATGCCAAGATTATACCATGGGGAAAGAACTGTTTCCGCAACAACTGATTTGGGAAACTGAAGATCCATACACAAAAGAATGAAATTAGACCTTCAACTTACACCATACATAAAAATCAATTCAAATTGGATTAAAGACTTACACATTAAAACAGAAACTGTAAAACTCCTAGAAGAAAACCTAGGGGAAAATCTTCATGACATTATTCTTGACAATGATTTCATGGATATAACATCAAAAGTTCAGGCAACAAAAGCAAAAATAGACAAATGGGACCACATCAAAATAAAAGCTTCTGTTCAGCCAAGGAAATAATCAATACAGTGACAAGTCAGCTTAGGGAACAGAAGAAAGTATTTGCAAGGCATACATCTATCTCATAAGGTGTTAACTTCCGAAACACATAACTTCTACAACTCCATATCAAGAACCCCAAATAAACCAGTTGAAAAAATATATAAAGGGCTTGAATAAACATTTCTCCAAGACATGGTTAAGGGGTATATGCAAAGGTGTTTATAATCAGGGAAATGAAAATCAAAACTACAATGAAATATCACCTAACACCAGTCAGGATGGCTATCACAAAAAAATATCATAAGATAAGTGTTAGCAATGTTGCAGAGAAACGGGAACTCTTATATACTATTAGTAGGGATATAAAATGGTACAGCTGCTATGGAAAACAGTATGGTGGTTTCTGATATTTCTGATATGGAAACAATTCACATGTCTAATGACAGATGAAGAGATAAAGACAATGTGGTCTTTGAGCTGGAGGAAACTATGCTCAATGAAACAAGTCAGTCATAGAAGGACAGATAATGCACAATTATACTTAAATGAGGGTTCTAAAACAGCCAAACATATAGTAGAAAATAGAATGGGGGCGCCTGGATGGCTCAGTTGGTTAAGTGACTGCCTTCGGCTCAGGTCATGATCCCGGAGACCCGGGATTGAGTCCCACATCGGGCTCCCTGCTTGGTGGGAAGCCTGCTTCTCCCTCTCTCACTCCTCCTGCTTGTGTTCCCTCTCTGGCTGTGTTTCTCTCTGTTAAATAAATAAAAAAATCTTTAAAAAAAAAATAGAATGGTGGTTTCCAGGTGATGGGGTGGGGTGGGGGGAGCAGAGGAAATGGAAGTTGTTTTATAAAGTTATCACCATATAAGATGAATAAAGTTTCTAGATATCTGTGATATAATATAATGCCTAAAGTTACTGATACAGTGTTGTGCATGTAACAACTTAAGAGAATAAACAGATCTCATGTTAAGTTTTCTTACCAACAAAGGGATACAAGGAAAATTTGAAGGTGATGTATAGGCTTATTACCTTAATTGTGGGTAATCAAAGTCATATGCATTTATCACAACTCATCAAACCATATATATTAAATATGTGCAGTTTTTGTATATCAATTTTACTCCAATGAAGCTGTGGATATCAATATATTTGTAAATATAAATATATACATATATTCATATACACATACCCTGTACACATATATGAAGGAGCAGGAAATCCCTGCAGTTACCTCTAATATTATGTACTATAATTGGTATAAGAAATATTATAATGAAACATAGTAGCTTGGGGTCCCTGAGTGGCTCAATCAGTTAAGCAATGGACTCTCTTTTTTTTTTTTAAGATTATTTATTTATTTATATGACACACAGAGAGATCACAGGTAGGCAGAGAGGGAGGCAGAGAGGGGGAAGCAGGCTCCCGTTGAGCAGAGAACCCGATATGGGGCTCGATCCCAGAACCCTGAGATCATGACCTGAGCTGAAAGCAGAGGCTTAATCCACTGAGCCACCCAGGCGCCCAGCGATCATCTCTTGATTTAGGCTCAGGTCATGATCTCAGGGTTGTGAGATTGAACCCTGCATGGGGCTCCATTTTTGGCATGGCATCTGCTTAAGATTCTCTCTCTCCTTCTCCCTGGACCCCTCCCTCCCACTTAAAAAAGTTTAAAAAAAAAATCATAGTTCAATTAATATTTTTTGGTTGATCAGTAACATGAATTAATACCAGGGTTCTTTCTAATTAAATCTTCCAGTTATCTGAAGTCAGGAAAATTTTAGAACTCTCATTAAAAGACAATTTACTTTAGGGACACCTGGGTAGATCAGTCAGTTAAGTGTCTGCCTCTGGCTCAGATCATGATTCCAGTTCCTGGGATCCAGTCCCATATCAGGTTTCTTTTCCAGTGGGGAGCCTGCTTTTCCCTCTGCCTGCTACTCTCCCTGGTTGTGCCCTCTCTCTCTTTTTCTGGCAAATCTTTAAAAAAAAAAAAAAACGAAAGAAAAGAAAAGAAAAGAAAAGAAAAGAAAAGAAAAGAAAAGAAAAGAAAAGAAACTTTACTTCATTCAGAGTTCATTTAAAGGAAACAAGTCCTTGAGTAAATGATACTTAGTTATGCTATTTTTTAATTACTCCAACAATAAGAGGAGCAATCAGTGACATTAACAAGATCACATGATGCCTGTAATCAGTTTACAGAGAAACAATCTGCATTTCCACGTTGACCACCAGAGATGCTGTGCACAATCCTTGCACAAGGGTATCTGGCTGAGGAAAGGGAAGAGCCTGGAATTGAACTCACTTCACTAGTTATGCCATGTTGCTGCAAGGTAACACACAGAAAATGTAAGGTAGAACATTATAGAAAATCTTTCAAAAGTATTACATTGCTCATCATTAATACATCTCAATGTAATATTATTGGAGGAAAGTCTCAGAATCTTAAAGCCAGAATTAATCATAGGTCACTGTCTTTCCAATTCCTTCCACTAAAATCCATCATATTGGGACATACCCACGTCCATGAACAGTCATAATCATTAAGTAGTTCTATGCTGTATGCCAAGCTGTATCACCCTAAAACTTCTGTCCTTTGTAATTATTGCTCTTATAATAATCACCCTAAAGGATTTTTAGAGGCAACTGTTATATCTGTTTTTCTCCTCTTCTTCATTGCAAATAAGTTCAGTTCCTTGAATTCATTATTATATGACATACTTCTAGGCAGTGGCTACTCCAGAGTTCCTATGTAGGACAAGTTAGGAAACTTGTCTGGAAGTTTCTTTTGCAAAGCAAATATACCAGTTTCTACTGAGCTTTCATATAACACTATATTTGTCTCCTTCATAGTTACCCATTTATGCCAAAGACAGATGATAGCATTTACTTGCTTTCTGCCACAAATCAAGCTTTGAGGCATTGGCTTCTGCATTTTAAACAAACTTGGTTGATTTTATTTATTTTTCTTTACTTCCTTTTTTTTGCGAAGGATGGTTTTAGTGAGGCTTTGGGGTGCAGTATGAGGAACAAAAACCTATTTTGTAATCCTCTAATAGCATCTGGGCTAATCTCCTTAAAAGTTCATGTCCAGGAGGAAATCAAAATAAACAAAAACAAATTAGTGTGAAACTAATTCTTCATACAGTACTGATCTACTACATTGTATTTAAGTTATAACAATTGAAAACTGTTACAACTTTCCTAACCAGCTGCTGTCTACTCAGGTCTCTAGATGTATACATTTCATTTTTTAACTTTTTTTTAAAGAATTTATTTATTTATTCATTTGAGATAGACAGTGGGAGAGAACACAAGCAGGGCGAGTGGCAGGGAGAAGCACACTTCCTGCTGAACAGGGAGTCCAATAAGGGGCTTGATCCCAGGACCCTGAGCCAAAGGCAGACTTTTAACCTAATGAGCCACCCAAGCACCCTTTCAGTTTTGTTTTGTAAGATCTAATTTATTTATTTGACACAGAAAGAGATCGCAAGTAGGCAGAGAGGCAGGCAGAGAGAGGAGGAAACAGGCTCCCTGCCGAGCAAAGATCCCGACGCGGGCCTCGATCCCAGGACCCTGAAATCATGACCTGAGCTGAAGGCAGAGGCTTTAACCCACTGAGCCACCCAGGCGCCCACCCTTTCAGTTTTTAATTTAAGTACAAACTTGGTTTTATTTATATAACCAGCTAATGTTGGATTAGCTATATTTTTAAAAAATCAAATACATAAGTTCAACTAGGTATGAAAGAGTCAGTTTTTTAGTTAATAGAATAAAGATTCTAAGGGTAAATAAAATAAACTAAAATATTCAATAATATTATCTGCCAGGAAGTCCTGCAGGTAGAGCATTTCCTATTTTCCTGACTGTCTTTTCTTACTAGGGTTTTAACAAACTAAAAGGGACTTAAATTTTAATGATATACAAACGAAAAATGCCTTTGGGAAAAAAATTAGCAAACTTAGTTTTTAAATAACCATGGCAATTCATCTTATTTAAAAGTAAACATTTATATTTCTCCGGGCTTTCTAACTCTTCCACCTCAATAAAAGTGATTAGTTGCATAATAAAAAAGATATTAAATGTTTTCAATTTTTAAAAACTTCCAAGAAATAACAAATCATCAATTTGGGAAAATCAATTATAAATCTCAGCACATAGTATCATATGAGACATTTTAAGGAACAGGTATTCTATTTCTCATATCATTTTGATGGCAAGTACATATGTACTTTCTAAAGGATATTAATTAATGGGTTTTCTGGAAAATGTTGAACAACCAATTAACCTGAAAATAAATCTGGGTAACTATAGACATGTTTGGAGTTTACAGTAACATTTTAGAGCCTCAGGGACAAGAACTGAGGAGTAAATCTGTTCTGGTTTCTAATGCCAGTGAATTCCTTTGTGGTAACTTTTAAACCACAGGAATTATCCTAAATGGAGACTATAATTTTCTTATAAGATGTGCTTTCCAATTAAAAACCACATCACAGGAAGGCATGTCAGTAAACATTACGGCTCTGTGCATGAATCTGGGGGAAGATTTAAATGGTCATTTAGAAGGCAGCTTACTTACATTAGATTTACAAATTAACAAGTAAGTTCTAGCAGTAAAGGAATGGCCTATCATAGTAAAAAAAACAAGCAGCAAAATCTTCAGATGAACCATATGGTCAATGTATTTTGGAGCTGAAAAGGAACTACAGAGCTCATATAAAAGGTATACAGAAACACCTTCATTTTATAGAGGTAAAGTGACTTGTCCAGGAACATAACCATAAATGGAAATTGGACTTCAGCAATTTTCCTCTTTCAATTTGCCTCATCTCTCAGAAATATAAAACACCATCCTAACAAGACAATGCTATCCTCAGAGACCGTGTCACATACTTACTTTTCAGTATATGAATGTAACATATATACCACCATCATCCCTATCACCTCAATGAGTTGGTAGCCTGAATATATGTCCCCAGGAACAGGGAATGGGAAAAACAGTCATAATGACAGCCTCTTCCTCTTACTCCCAAACAAATCATGGTGCTATACAAGGTCAATCATTTAATTATTAAAAAAAAATTTTTTTTAAGTACAGTCTTATACTTCGTGGACATCAACCTAGCATACATATACAGCTGGCTGCTCTGAGTAGCCAAAGAAACGCCTTTGCTCATTTTCCCCAGACAGATGTAAACAAATGTACTGGGGGCCACTACTAAGATTATCAAAAGATTCAACAGTGTTCTTTTAAATGTTTTAGTATTTAATTACTTTTACCAAAAAACTAGATGGAACATTTTATCAATACCTATAATGCTTGGATTCTCACCTAGAAGATAAATGCATACTCCCTGAGAGACTCCAAACGTGTGGGTTAAGGAGCTTTTTCAGACCTACAGCATCTAAACATAAATGTTCCACTGCCATGTCCCACAAAAACTTGCACCGAGGAATATCTTAAACTTTTAAGGGAAACATAGGGAATACTCAACATATATTGTATATTGTGTGAACTAGTAGCTTAAGGTAGTTGCCAGTTTTGATGTTATACTGCATGAAAATCAAGGTGAAATAGGAAATGAGGGTGGTGTGTACAATCTGATTCCAAGATTTGGAAAAGTTGTCCAGTGCTTAATAGATGCTCAGATTCTATAAGTAATTATTTTAAAAAGAAATTTAAAAGAAAGAAATTAAAATTTTTTCTTTCAATTAATGTCTATGTCTTTAATGGCTGTAAGTTATTAGAATCATAGACACTTACTTCATTGTTTGGACCTAACTAAATAAACAGAACTGTTATGATTTTGTTTGTTTTTACAAAGGGGCTCCATAAAGAAATAACTAAGAAATCTGTGAACTGAGACAGTTTGGGAACCACTGTGTTAATGTAAAGTGAGGTATACATACATTGAATGGCTAAAAGATTACATAAAAACTCAATAATAAAATAAAAAGCCTAGAATTCCTAGTATAAACACATATATGCCTGAAATTATAAATGAGAGACTCACTACTATCACAGTTTTAGGTAGCTGGTATTTGTAATCTGTAATATATAAAAAGCACAGGTTCAGACTGTGGTTTTAAGAGTTAGACAGCTTTAGGTTCAAAACTATTTTGCCATTTATTAACTCTGCACCTTTGCTCTTTAAATCTGTTTCTTCATATATAATAATGGGAATAATAACAGCACTTGTTTTATGGTAAGTACCATAAAGGTTAAATGAAATAATGCATGAAAACTGTATCTGGCTCATAAGTGCTCAGTAGGGTACTAGCTATCATTATCACACTCGTCATCATTATTAAGATACACTCTTCAGAAAATTATACTTCCAGATTAACAAATTAGGTCTGTTAATTTAGATGGAACCAATCCCACCAAAAGTATGCCGTAAAACATCAGACAGAGTATTTTAAAAAATATTTTTTTAAGGAACCGAAAGCTGACGTAGTAAGCAAGTTATGGTTAGGAAATGAAGTCAACTCGGAGAGGCACTTGAGAGCAATTTTGTGCTCAAGACTTTGGTCAATGTCAAAAGCATGGCTGAGAGACTGAAAGGGGGAGCAAAGGTTTTAATCAACGTTTAGGGGCATGAAAATTAAAATTCAGAGCCTTCCAAGGAGAAGTCAAAGGATGGTATGGGTTGGAACCTCAGGTTATACCCTTGTAAGCAATATAAATCTGTATACCATCACTCACAGGAGATAAAGCCATTTGATACCATTTCACTCCATTGGTTGATTACAATGATCTGGGCTGCTGGTGCCCCTAGTCTGCTGCCTGCAACAAGCAAAAATAAATCTTCTTGGGAATATTATTGAAATTCTCAAGTTATCTCTATTATTTCTCATATAGAACATATGGGACACAATAAAAAAATATTCAGGTATATGAGATGACAATAACACCAAGTATCTGGAAGCCAAAAAAAACAACAGAAACCAGATCAATGCAGAGAATTCAGAGAACAGAGATTTCAAAGATGAGCTTAAAAACTATTTTATTTAATAGGACCAACAAATTAAGCAATAAATTAAACAATATTGAGAATGTCAGCAAAAAGGAGGAATGAAAACATCTAAATGCAAATTCCAGAACTAAAAAATACAATCACTGAAAATAAGAATTTAGTGGATGGACTTAAAAGCCAACTATGCAGAGGTGAAAAAAAAAAATGAACCATAAGCTAGGTGAGAAGAAAATATCCAAACTAAAATATGGAAGAAAGAAAAGAGCAAAAGTGATACAGGATACAGCAAAATACCCATCATACAGGAATCTGGAGCCCCAGAATAACAGGAATAAAAAAATAGAAGCAGAAGGAATACAGGAAGATACAATGGCTGAAAAAATTTCAAAACTGAGTAAAGATATTAAACCCTAGATTTTAAAAGCACTACAAACACCAAACAGGATAAGTACAAAAAAACCCATATCTAAACATACATTAGTAAAAACTGATGAAAACAAAGTAAAAAAATCTTAAAAGCAGCTAGAAATAAAACAAAACAAAGTACAAGTATACTGACTGATGGCAGAAAGCTCAATAGAAATAATGAAAGCCAGAATATACTATAATATTATCTTTAACACACTAAAAAAGAAAATTGTCAACCTAGAAATCTACAACAAGCAAAAATACTCTTCAAAAGGTGAAATAGACATTTTTCAAATAAACAAAAACTGAAAAAATATATCACCAGTAGAGCTGCAGAAAGTATGATTTATTAACTACAGTGTATTCTTTAGCAGGAAAAAAAAAACACTTCAAGAAGAAACTCAGAGATGCAGTAAAGAATATCTTCTGTTTAAACAATTGTATTAATGGCGCTCATATATAATTGAATTAAAATACACAACAACAGCATTTGAGTTGGGGGAAGGGGTTGTTAAATGTATTAAAATGGAAGATTCTTTCATAGTTCAGAGAAGTTGTAGTAACTCTACTTTATGGAGGCACCTGGGTGGCTCAGTTAGTTAACTGTCTGCCTTAAGCTCAGGTCAGATCCTGGGGTCCTGGGATTGAGCCCTATGATGGGCTCCCTGCTCAGAGGGGAGTTTCTCCCTCTGCTGCTCTTGTGTTCTCTCCTTCTCTCTCAAATAAATCAATAAAATCTTTTGAAAAATACTACTTTATAGTATACAATAAATCCAAGACAGATAGTGTAGACTTTTGGGTAACATGAAAGAAAAAAGGTAAAGACTTAAATATAACAAGCTAATGACGGGAAGGAGGAGAAGAGATGCCATAAGAAAAAATAACCAAATTGAAATAAATCAAGCAAAAAAAGAACAAACAACAAAATGAGCAAAATGAAGAGAAAATAGTGAAATGGTAGATTTAAACTCAAATATATCAGTAACTACATTAAATATAGCAGAATAAATACTCAGCTTAAAAACAGAAATTACCAAAACAGATTTTTTTAATGATGCAACTTCATTTGACTCTTGAATAACACAGGTTTGAACTGCATGAATCCACTTATACAGATTTTTTTACAGTACAGTACTATAAATCTATTTCCTTTACCTTAATGAATTTTTAGATAATCTTATTTTCTCTAGCTTTATTTGTAAGAATACAATATAATACATAAATAAAAATCTGTGTTACTATTTATGTTACCGGTAAAGCTCTGGTAAACAGCAGTCTTAACTATTAGTAGTCAAGTTGGAAGAGCAAAAGTTACATGAAGATTTTCAACTGTGTGTGGAAGGTATGGGGGTTATTCAAGGGTCAACTATATATGCCAATAGCATGAAACAACCTTAAATATAAGGATATAGAAAATTTAAGTAAAAAGAAAAAAGATATATAGATGTCAACCAAAAGAAAGCTGGTATAATACCAGAAAAAGTAGAGTTTGAGGCAAAATATAATAGCTTGACTTGGGACAGAGTTCTATAAAAGTGGAAGGAGGGGGCTGCCTGGGTGGCAAGGTCCATTAAGAGCCTGACACTAGGTTTTGTTTGTTTGTTTGTTTTTTAACGATTTTATTTATTTATCTGACAGAGAGAGAGATCGCAAGTAGGCAGACAGGCAGGCAGAGAGAGGGGGGTAAACAGGTTCCCTGCCCAGCAGAAAGCCCAATGCAGAGAGCCCAATGCATCCCTCGATCCAAGGACCCTGAGATCATGACCTGAGCCAAAGGCAGAGGCTTAACCCTCTGAGCCACCCAGGTACCCCCTGATTCTAGTTTTGTCTCAGTTCATGATCTCAGCTCAGGGTTGTGAAATCCAGCACCACGATAGGCTCTGTGCTCCATGCGGATCTGCTGTTGATTCTCTCTCCCCTTCCCTCTCCCTCTGCTCCTCCCACTCATGCTCTCTCTCTTTCTCTCTCTAAAATAAATAAATAAATCTTTTAAAAATGATAACAGATAAGGCATTGGTAAAAGGGGAATCTGTGCAAGAATTCTATTTCTTTGCACTGGCATTTCAATGCACATACCACACACCTTTAACGTCAGACCTGAGATGCTAGGGATGCTTTAGCTCAATTCTGCACATAAAAATGAAAAAGACAAAACTCGGATTTTTCTTCATAAAAAATAGGAGAGAAACTATAAGCTCAGGTTCACATTACATCACTACTTAGTGGAGAGTTTCCTTCATATTAACACTCAGACTCCTTAGTGCCAAGCTGCACATTCTGTTTCCTTTTTCTTTCTGTTGGCTTCTTTCAAGTCTGCCTGCCTTCCTGATCCTTTCTTTCATCTTCCCTTCCTTTATTCCTCCCTCTCTCTCCCCTCCCTCCCACTCTCTTTTCTTCCTTCCTTCCCTCTCCTTTTCCTTCCCTTTCCTCTCCTTCCCCCTTGTCTTCCCCCTTTCCCTTCCCTTTTCTTTCTTTTTTGGGTCATTTTTTTATTAAAGAATGATTATCAGGGGCGCCTGGGTGGCTCAGTTGGTTAAGCGACTGACTTCAGCTCAGGTCATGATCCCAGAGACCTGGGACCACATCGGGCTCCCTCCTCAGCGGGAAGCCAGCTTCTCCCTCTCTCACTCCCCCTGCTTGTGTTCCCTCTCTGGCTGTGTTTCTCTCTGTCAAATAAATAAAATCTTTAAAAAAAAAAAAAAAAGAATGATTATCAGTCTCTACTACTTCCAAAAACTTAAAAATTCTCACACATTATTTTTTCTGGATTACTTTATACTCAAGCGACATATATAATGTTAACCCCCTAAAAATACCAATGAGTATAGTATATAATTCACAGATAGCACTTACTATATGTTAGGCACTATTCTCTATATCATATATATTTTAATCCATTAAATCTCCATAATCAGTGTTTTTGATAAGTATCATTATTATTCCTTTTTTATCAATGTAGAAAATAAAGCATACAGAAATTAAGTAACAAGACCACACAGATAAAGAGAGGCTAGGATTGGAGGCTTCAGAGTCTATGCTTTGAACTAATTAAAAGAAATTCTTGACTGGGATTTAGTGGGGCTTTACCAAAAACCACATGTCTGACCTTGGCAAAACACTTCACATTTCTACATCTCCTTATCAATGCAAAGAAATGAGGAATTTTATCAAATACTACCTGAAGTTTTTTAATTTTAAAAAATCTGATTTTTAATAGCAAAACTTTATTATATAATTATAACCTCAACCTTAAATAAATTAAATGAATTCCAGGCCTCTCCAGACAATCAAAAGCAGTTCTTATTTTTGGCTTCATTATATTTCTAACAGCGATTTCTAGTCCCCCCGCAAATCCCTTCTCTTCTTATAAAATTACAGTAATTTTCAGTTGCTTAAAAACAGAAATTACCAAAACATATTTTTTAATGATGCAACTACAGTTGACTCTTGAATAACACATATTCATAGTAGTTAAAGATCACGTTTTCCAGGGACATCTGGGTGGCTCACTCAGTTAAGCATCTACCTTTGGCTCAGATTATGATCCCGGGGTCCTGGGATGTATCCCAGAGTCTGGTTCCCTGCTCAGCAGAGGGTCTGCTTCTCCCTCTGCCTCTCCCCTCCCCCATTTCATGTTTTCACTCTCTATCTCTCAAATAGAATCTTAAAAAAAAAAAAAAAGACTAAATTTCCCAGCCTCTCCTCTAGCTAGAGATGTCATATGACTAAGTTTTGGCCAATGAGATCTGAACATTGGTGATACGTTAATTTCTAGGTCATACCTTTCAATGAAAAGGATATGTCCACTCCTATCCCTTCTTTACATTTTATAAAAAATATTTTATTTAGGGGTGCCTGGGTGGCTCAGTTGGTTAAGCAACTGCCTTCGGCTCAGGTCATGATCCCGGAGACCCAGGATCAAGCCCCACATCAGGTTTCCTGTTCAGCGGGAAGCCTGTTTCTCCCTCTCTCAATCCCCCTGCTTGTGTTCCCTCTCTAGCTGTATTTCTGTCTGTGAAATAAATAAATAAAATATTTTTAAAAATATTTTATTTATTTATTTGACAAAGAGATAGACAGTGAGAGGGGGAATACACGCATGAGTAAGTGGGAGAGGGAGAAGCAGGCTTCTCGCTGAGCAAGGAGGTGGATGCAGGATTCAATCCCAGGACCCTGGGACCATGACCAGAACCAAAGGCAGATGTCCAAAACTAAGCCACTCAGGCGCCCCCTTCTCTCCTCTTTCTAGCTCAGTGGAATACAAGTAAGACTGGACCATTAGATAAAGACTGTGTTGAAGTTGGCTCAGCAACAAGAAAGGAGAAGACTGGGCGCCTGGGTGGTTCAGTTGGTTAAGTGACTGCCTTCGGCTCAGGTCATGATCCCGGAGACCCAGGATCGAGTCCCACATCAGGCTCCCTGCTCAGCAGGAAGCCTGCTTCTCCCTCTCTCACTCCCCTTGCTTGTGTTTCCTCTCTGGCTGTGTTTCTCTCTGTCAAATAAATAAAATCTTAAAAAAAAAAAAAAAAAAGAAGACTTATTTTCTGATATTTGTGAGGCCCTCAAATCAGCCCAGACATTTCTATGAGTGAAAAATAATTTTCTATCTTATGAGATTGGGGTGCAGGTGGAGAAGGGGAAGAATCTCTCAGGTTCGGCCACTGACCACAAATTCTACCTTGTTCAGAACAAGAAGATACGTTACCATAAAGTGAATTACGTTTTCACAGAAAAAACTATAATTAGGGAATATGTTCCTATCCCCTGTCTTAATTTCAAAATAAATATAACAAATACAATGCAATACAAATAAAAAAGCCACAAAATTTAAAAGATACCATTAAACTTCCTTACAATATAAAGTCACGATACATTTAATATAAAAATACATGTATGTTCTGCACATTGATTATACCAGGCTTATATGTAAACATAAAAATACATGTATCACTATTATATATGGCATATCATAAATATGACCTAAGATTAACATGTCAGCTATAATATGATTAAACATTGTTTTAGAAGATTTTGTTTATTTGAGAGAGAGTGAGAAAGAGAGAGTAAGTGGGGGGGGGCAGAGGGAGAGAACTTCTCCCCTAAAACTTTACCATTTATATGAGTCTGCTTTGAAATGTATTAATGTTTTCTGCTTTTGCTGTTAAGTCTGGAAGTTTTCTTATCTTTCATCTATCTCTGACTCTTTGCATTTGTGCAGGAGAAATGCCTGTCTGTGCTGGGCATCACTCTTCAACTGGAGCCACATTAATCAGTAGGATGTCCAGTTTCCCAATGTTACACTACCATGCTAAACTAATCTGAGCTCCCTTCTTGCACTGCTTAACAGTGCATATTTTCCTTGAGCTACTGGCCCTAAAAAGAGACTACTTTCTTTTCTTCCATAAAACTTGTATATTGGTAAATATTTACCAAATCAGATGAGATATGTTCATATACTTTTAAGTGAAAGCTTTCTCAACATTTAAAGATTACTTAAAAGTTGTAGATTATTTAGAGAGAAAATACAGTACAATTTCTTCAAAATAATAATGTATAGTGAAAACATTATGCTATTTATTTTTGGGTGGCTCTGAAATCACACCCTCCCAGTGGCCATCAGTGACTAGTTTACAGATAAAGTAAAAATCGAGAAGAATAAACTTAAAGTATCCAATGTAGTGGCTTGCAAAGAGAAAAAAAGAGTATGAGAACAAAATTAGAAAGAGGGCAAAGTCATTTGTCCTGAAAAAGCAATGAAATTAATTGATATTCTCCTACCTAAAAATTTACAATTTCCACATAATTTGTTGAGCCAAAAAAGTTTAATAGTAACCTCATATAAATTATTATATCCGTTTCCACCTCTTTTGCCTCATGTTGAGATTAACTTTCAAATGTAATATAATAATAAAAAGAGTAGGGTATTAGTTATAATAGCAATACCTGAGGTAGCAGGTAACATTATTAAATGCTTACTATATACCAGATTTTGCTAAAAACATTATATGACCTAATCATATTTTTAAACTGTTTTCTGAAGTATAATTAAACTACAGTGTTATTTTGGTTTCAGGTGTTAGACATAGTGATTCAACAACTCTATACATTACTCTGTGTTAATCACAATAAGCACAGTCATCATTATAAAAATTATCATATTTAATCCGAACACCTCTATTAGAAACATATTATTATTAGCCCCATTTTAGAGAGAAAAAGAAGATTTAGAGGAATTAAGAAACATGCCCAAAATGAGACCATTTGTAAATGATTCAAATGGGATTTAAACCCGGTAAACAGACCAAGAGTACACTTAATAAACCTTACAAAAATAGGAGCATGTCATGATTTTATAATTACTCATCTAAATTAAATTCTCCGTGTTCAACAATTACATTTGTATAGACCAAATAGCAGTTCAAAGATGCCACATTACTGACTATTTTCAAAAAAGAATCAGAGGCTGCTTGAATTACAGAGCCACATGAGTCCCACCCACCTTGATGCCATTCTGTGAAGTATTCTCGTTATTGTTCTTGCTTGCCACTCCAAAATTCCAAAGAATTTCAGGGCTTGGAAAGGATCAGAGTGGCATTACAAAAACCATGCTGATCTATTATATTAGAAAATAAATTTTACTTATAAAAAGATGCTAATTTTTTTTTTAGGTTTTTTTAAGTAATCTCTACACCCAACATGGTGCTTGAACTCACCATTCTTGAGATCCAGAGTGGTGTGCTCTTCCAATTGAGCCAGCCTGGCACCTGCTAGATTGTTTTTTAAATGTATGCAAATTTAATAAGAACAAAGGAAAGAAAGGGCCAAAGATAAAAAGTACTAATGGTGTGGAAAGTGGAACACCTGGCTGGCTTTTTGGAAGAATGTGGGACTCTTGATATCAGGGTTGTGAGTTTGAACCCTATATTGAGTGTAAAGATAACTAAAAATCAATAAATAAACTTAAAAAAAAAGGCGTGGAAAGCAATTTAAAAGAAAGAATGCGAAGGGGGAAATGTAAAAAAAGGAAAAGAGAAGAAACTAGATAAAAGGAGAAAATGAGAATATTTACAAATGGATAAGATTATAAAATGTAAATTACAAAAGTAAATTGCAAATTTATAAAAGTAATTCATACAAGTGAAAGTAAACCATAAAACATGCTGATAGCAAAAATGATAAGAGAAAAAGGAGAAAAATCTGTGGCTATGACCATTCTTTCCTTGTAAGCATCTGCTTACTATAGATCTCATTTTTTTTAGACTTCTGTTCTTTGGTAGCTATTCAGACAGTGCTTAATATTTTATACCCTACTCCTTTACTCATATTACCTTTCTCTGTTAATATTTTTTTCTTTTTGAAGTACATAAACTAAAATTCAAAAGTCTAAATGGTTATATGAAATATTAAAAACTATTTCATTTTATCTTAAACATATTTTCTCAATATACTATTAATCATTTTATATAGCTCTTTTGCAATGGAACATTGGAAAGCATACTTCCTTTCAAAATTAAATATATTCCTTACAACTGACAAAGTCAGAAGCTCTTTCCAACCTACCCATAATATCTTTGTTATTATGAAACCACAATAAAAAAGAATGATGCTTTCTTAATTTAAAGTTGCTAAAAGAGTAGATCGTAAAAGTTCTCAAGGTAAGAAAAAACACTATAACTAAATATGATGACAGATGTTAATTTATAGTGGTGATTATTTCACAATATATACAAATATCAAATCATTACTCTGTACATCTAAAACTAATATAATATTATATGTCAATAATACCTCAACTTAAAGAAATGATGCTTTTCTATCTGGTCCTTTTTGCAGGACAACACTCCTTTACATAGATACCTCCATTTATTCTAAAATCTGGAATATATTACTTATGAACTTTTCTATCTGGTCCTTTTTGCAGGACAACACTCCTTTATATAGATACCTCCATTTATTCTAAAATCTGGAATTTATTACTTATGAACAAACTAAAACAATGCTTTAAACATAACTATTTAATACAGATCCAAATCCAACCAAAAAGGTACCTTATTTCACAGATTTAAAAGAATATGTGATGATACTACAGCTTACTCAAAAACATCATTGGTATTTCTTCTAATGCAGATGAAAATTTGATTATAAGTAAAATCTGCCTTTATAAGATTATTCAAACACACTGATTCACAGCTGGATAAATTTATTTATAAAGTAACTTCCTAATGATTAAAAATATGTCCAAGGAACTTAACTAGAAACAAACATAGAATGCCCTTTGAAAAAAGAATCTTCATTTTGCAGATGCTCAAGAATAGCCACCCATTCTGTCACATTAGTTACCCAGAATGCTTGCACACCTTCCTATGTCATCCAGATTGTAGCACAAAATCAGAACAGTAAAGTCCTTCCTGTGATTGCAATTTGGGTCCAGACATCACTTCTATTTTTAAAAATTGAGGAGAA
The DNA here is from genome assembly GCA_004023965.1 of Spilogale gracilis. Classification (NCBI taxonomy): domain Eukaryota; kingdom Metazoa; phylum Chordata; class Mammalia; order Carnivora; family Mephitidae; genus Spilogale; species Spilogale gracilis. The sequence continues at coordinate 221,973 of PITA01000761.1, forward strand.
ATTTTAACATATCAAAGGAAAATGGAATCTACTTAAATAATCAGCTATGTGAATTGTCAACAGATTGTTATGTTAAAAAACAAAACAAAGGGCAGCTGGGTGGCTCAGCTGGTTAGCTTCCACCTCTTGATTTCAGCTCAGGTCAAGATCTCAGGGTCCTGAGACTGACCCCAGCTTCATGATCCACTCTGGGCATGGAGCCTGCTTAAGATTCTTTCTCTCCCTCTTCCTCTGCCCCTCTCTACCCTGCTCATGCAGGTGTGCATGTGCTTTCTAAAAAATATTAAAAAATCAACTTATATTTTTCCCATGCATGAACCACTCACTCAGTCTGGCCAGGAGGAAGAAGATACAAAGAGGCAGTCAAGGGGTAACCCTGACCTGGGATAAACTTCTTGCCATCACTTCTTGGCAAGGGAACGCCCCCAAAGGTATGGCTATCTTCTCTGATACGGCTTCTCTCTGCTATCATACTCTCCTATGCATGTTCCTCAATGGAAAATGGGCCAATCAACTATGCTGAAAAAAATCTGCTCTCCATGATAAAAAAAATATATCAGCACAAAGTAAATAAGCTGAAAGAATTAAAAATATTTATACACACTTATAATGCATGTGTCTATGTTATATTTTAATAAAAATTCACTTTTTATTTTAAAGATCAGGAAATGAGCCTAAAAGAGGTTCGTTAACATACTGCTTATGTTACATGGTCACATGGCATAGAAATGGTAGAACCTGGCTATAAACCTATTATCTATCCATCTGTCAGACTCCAAAGGTACTAGCTGCTTTTGATGATTATACTATACTGTCGAATAAGTACACCATGTTTATGATGATTATACTATACTTACACCATAAGTACACCAAAAATTAAGTACACCAAAATAGCTAATCATGCCTTATATATTAAATGCTTATATGAAATGCACTACGCATTGTGCTAGATACTAGAAGTTTACAACTATATAATGGTAACCAATTATGCCAATAATTAAAATTTATTTTTGTTCATAGGCATTACTATGTATGTGTAAGAGATAAGTCTTATTTGGAGTATATGCTTTGAAGTAATCAAGAAAAGCCTTATGAAGAAAATAGTTTCTAGGATAGGAGCTCAAAGGACGGATTAAGTTTAACAGGTAGAGAGAGGGGCTGACCATTGGAAAACATCAGAGAAACATTTCCAAAGCCACATGACCGAGAAAGGGCTGGATTTTTAAAAGTTGTGGGTTTGAGCATAGCTTTAATGCATTTGTACAGGAAAACCTGCATGCAGACATGGCTGAAGTACATGGGATTAGAAACTTAATGAACAGAGAATAGAAGCAGATAATCAGAAAACTTAATGTCAGGTAAGGAAAACTGGCTGTCTTCCTGAAAGTACTACGAAATCCTTAAACATTTTTGAGTAGGGGAATTACTTGATTAAAGCAGTAATTTGGAAACTATTAGTCTGGTAGCAGAGAAGGCGGCAAGAGCCAAAGATCATTTAAAGGATGCTGGCAGGGGCGCCTGGGTGGCTCAGTTGATTGGGCGACCGCCTTGGGCTCAGGTCATGATCCCAGAGACATGGGATCCAGTCCCACATCGGGCTCCCTGCTCGGCGGGAAGCCTGCTTCTCCCTCTCTCACTCCTCCTGCTTGTGTTCCCTCTCTGGCTGTGTTTCTCTCTGTCAAATAAATAAAAAATCTTTAAAAAAAAAAAAAAAAAAGGATGTTGGCAAAGGGAGGAAAGAGTCAAATATTAGCTTTAAATCCTGGGAGAGTAGAAGAAAGATGACATCAGAAATAGAATTACGAATGCTAGAGGAGACAAACAAGTTCCTTGCTGTTTTTTCATAAAGTGTTATTTGTTTAGGTTTAGCTAGGTGTAGGGTGATTTTAATTTTTTTTAAATCATTGAGTTTAAAGTGGTAGAATGATATACAAGTATAAAGGTCCAATAGACCAGCTGGAGAAGGAAGGTTAAAACTTGAGAGGGACTGGACAGCCACCCTAATGAAGACAATAAAATCAGCTTACGAGGGCAAAAGAAAAAAATGAGCAAGGCAGCAGTTCCGAGTGTTAAGGTGTAAGAGGAGGACTGACAAAGGAAAAAGGACAAGTCGTATTACATTAAAATATACAGACCTCATTAGGGATGCTTTAAAGATGAGTAATTTCATTATGTTCTTAATTTTAATCTTAGCTGTTTCTGTCCTCATGCACTGCAGAAACAGGAGTGGACATATTCCAGTTATAAAAGATGCGGGTTCTACCCTATAGTTTCAAGTAGCTAAGAGTAAAAATAGTACCTGGCGCCTCTCAGAAAGGCTTTCACAATAAGGAAAGGAAGCTGCCGAACAACATCAAGATACTACCTGCCAGCAACATTTTTTAAATAAATTTTAACATATGGTCATTAAGTTTATAAGAATGCATTACAAAGAAGCCCTTCTGCACTGTAGATGTATTCATGAGAACGTGCCAGTGAATATAATTTTTTAATTTAAGAGATGTTTTATCTTAATTTCTGATCTTAATTTGGCAATAAATCAACAACTCAGTTTTCAGTTTCTTTGCCCTCTAGCCCCAATTGAGTTAATGTCCAAGAAATAACACATTAAGAAAGCTTACTCTTTCAATAGGCCTTGAAGAAATTTTCTGTAAAACAAACAAAAATTACTACTTCTTGGTTTCCATTTTGAAAATCTGAATTTTGGACTAAGGCTTTTCATAGGATAAAAATGTCTATATTTCTATAAATTATAATTTCTATAAATCAAGATATTAAAGTAGAACTACAGAAATGATTTACTACTTTTTTTTTTTAAGAGAAATCTGTCTAACTGCATAGCAATTACAAGAAAAAGAAAAAAGGCTGTGCTGGTAGGGGAAGAAACAGAATCAGAGTGATATACCCGAAACAGCAGAGAACGTATATTAGGACACACTCTTGGCTTTATTCAGGTGGACGGTCAAACACCATCAGCCATGTTAACTTCAAGTGTAACTCAAGTTAATGAACATTTACTGAGTACCTACTGAGTACCTACTGAGACAGACCTGCAGGGAAGAAGGTGACAACTCAACCAAAAGATATCTAAAGCAAAGTCAAAACACATACTGTTTTTCTTTTTCTTTCCTTTTTTTAAAGATTTTATTTATTTATTTTATACACAGAGAGAGACAGAGAAAGCACAAGTAGGGAGAGTGGGACAGGGAGAAGCAGGGCTTGATCAGTGGACCCTGGCATCATGACCTGAGCCAAAAGCAGACGCTTAACTGACGGAGCCACCAGACGCCTACATGTTCGGATTTCACACTGCAAATTCTAATTTTTAGCTGGGAGAAGGGCATCACTGTGTCTAGTCTTCTAATCCTGTATTTTCATATCCCAACATTTTATTGTTTTCCTGTTTTGTATTAGAATTATTATGCAACCCCGGTAGGTCGGTTGTAGAGGAGAGAGACTGATATCTTATTAGACATGATAATAATGATGATGACAATAAAGATATCTTAAGTATAGCCTCAGGCCTAGTGTATTACAACAAGTACATGTATGTTCAATATCAAGGTATTTATAAGGCAAAATATTTTAAATGGGATTCTTGTAAAAAAAATCCCTTGAATAAGTGAGGAAAGTGTTTTGTGAATAGAAGGCAAGGACATACAATTACACCATATGCTATACTCTGATTTCTCTTCAGATTGAATAAATCCTTCGCCTTTTACTAAAAAACACAAAAAACAAAAAAAACAATGACACCATATGTTAACACCCAATGGTGATTTTATAGTGCTCAGCTTCAAGTTATACCATTATCCAAGTATTCTATTTTTTTAAGGCATAAATGATTAAAGATAATCTTCAATATAATTATGTTCATAATGGAGTCTTTATACCACTTAATATCTTAAATCTAAAAATGAAAGAAAAAATATAGACCGAATACAAAATATTCTGCTCTTCTACATAGAACACCAAGTAATCCAGGAGAAAATTAAGTAAAAGCATAGATTTTAGGGATGCCTAGGTGGTTTAGTTGATTAAGTGTCCCACTCTTGGTTTTGGCTCAGGTCATGATCTCAGGGTCGTAGGGTCAAGCCCCCTGCACCGGGCTCCATGCTCAGCAGAGTCTATTTGAGATTCTCTCCCTGCCTCCCACTACCCCTTCCCTACTCATGCTTGCATGGGCAATCTCTCTTTCTCTCTAAAATAAATAAATCTTAAAATAAGACAGATTTTATAGGTCAACTATATAGTCCACTACTCTGGTTTTCATAGTACATTAATGGCCTACTACCTGAAGGACTCCAACTGATGGCAATTCAATCACAGCATTTATTGCCAAGGTCTAAAATAAACAGAAATGGATTAGTGGATAGAGTACAAGTAAGATTAAGAGTCCCTGAGATCAAAATTTGAAGCTGGAAATAGCCATGAGCATATAATCCTTCAGGGTATGTATAGCAAAGAGGCAACAGGATGGACAGAAGGTGTGAACTGACATCTGGGTTAAATATAAAATGGAAGTGTTTGACTAAATGACCCAAAAAGTCATTTTTATCCCTAAAAATCTGTTACTTTATACCTTACAATTTTGTGGAGGTACCATGTTAATAGGAGACTTCAGAGCCAAGAAGAAAGATCCAGTGAGAGTAAGAGTAATGACTACATTGAAAAATTCAATTTCAGCCTTTTAAAAACAGTAGAGAGGGGGCGCCTGGGTGGCTCAGTTGGTTAAGTGACTGCCTTCGGCTCAGGTCATAATCTCAGAGACCAGGGATTGAGTCCCACATCGGGCTCCCTGCTTGGCGGGAAGCCTGCTTCTCCCTCTCTCATTCCCCCTGCTTATGTTCCCTCTCTGGCTGTGTTTCTCTCTGTCAAATAAATAAAATCTTAAAAAAAACCCAAAAAACAGTAGAGAGAAAAAAACGACGATTTTTGCCTATGGAAGACAGAGGAGAATGTTTCTGTTTGGGAAAATCTATTACTTATAGCTACTTGTTGCCTAAACTTAAGCATAGAACAATGATTTTTTTTTTTAAGTATATGAGTACAAAGAGATAAAGTGTATTTTATGTTTTGTAGAAAAATCTAAAAAAAGTAGTCTTATCCTCATAGTGCATTCTTTCTCTGTGCCCTGTCTCAATGTTTCCCATTAGATCAGCTCCTTTCAAGCAAGGATACCTATAAAAAGCAATCTAAAACATGAGAAGGTCATATAGTTGCTTCAAAAACAAATACCTGGATTAATTTAAACTTGATTCTAGCTATAAATTCTAACTAATTTTTTTTTTAAAAAATTCACTAGAGCAAAAATATAGAAATGTCCTTATCAGTAGTAGTCAAGCTCTATCTCAGCTAAGGCTTTGCTCTTCCCAGTTTAAGGACTTCTTAACAAACTGAATCTCAAAGTAAACAGCTTTTCCCCTGAAATATAGCACAGTTTGTTTAAGTATTAAGTTAAAGCTCTGGTTGTTTTGTCTAAGAAAAGCCAGCCTCACAAGACAAAAGTATTCCTCTTTGTTTAGGGTTCAGGTCTATGAGTTGCCACTTTTTTCTTTTTATAAACTTTAAAAAATATATCAAAAATAAAATCAAATAGTTAACAAAATTAAGTTCTCTTTATTTTGATGAAAATATACTTTAAATAGGACTTCCATTTTAATCATTTGAAAAATAAATGGTTCAATATGCAATCTTCTAAATTCACAAAAAGCAAACATTCTTCTGAAAATAGTTTATATTAAACCTAATGTATATGTACTCAATTTTTGTATTAGACTTCTATTAAACAGTATAATTCTCTAACACATTTCTCATTTATAGAATATATACAAGTGACACAAATAAGTGTAAGAAAAAAAAATTTTTTTTAAGATTTTATTTATTTGACAGAGAGAAATGCAGCCAGAGAGGGAACACAAGCAGGGGGAGTTGAGAGAGGGAAAGCAGGCTTCCCGCCAAGCAGGGAGCCCGATGTGGGACTCGATCCCAGGTCTCCCGGATCATGACCTGAGCCGAAGGCAGTCGCTTAACCAACTGAGCCACCCAGGTGCCCCTAAGGAAAATTTTCTAATGATTACTTACATTTGCTAGTAAACACATATAATCAGATATATTACCATCCTATTTTAACAGACAGATAATATTTTAAAATATAAATAACAAATGAAAGAACTATTCTGAAAACTAGTTCATCAAACACATAAAAAGGTGCTATCCACAATTATGTTTCTCTTTCATCCTAAAAAGTAGACGCTTGAACTAAGCTACAGTTTCTTGACTTTTAAACAGAACAAATGGTATTTTTGTTCAAAATTATCTAACAAATGTCCTTGTCATTCCAGAAATTTCCACCCACAGTAATTTTCTAAGAATTTCTTATGTCAAATCCAGCTTCACCAAATGCAGTTTTCTACTAACTACTGTTAAAACACCCTATAGTAAATATAATATTTGAATACTGAATTTTTAATTATAATAACTATATTATAGCAGTTTCTCTGGTTAGAAATTAATTTGAAACAGGTTAGTCAGTATAACATTAATATTTATTACTTAATGAACTTTAAGGATATTTCTATATACATCAGAAATCTGGAGAGAAGAGAATAAATCAGGCAAATATTGAGCATTCATTAATACCTAGGTGGTTTTTTTGTAGTGATCAGTGACATATTCAAATATTTAGTCTAAAATATTTAATGTCTCATCTAGTTGTTTACCAAGAGTTTTACTGCATTATTAGACAATGATTATTTTGCTGAGTTTCTAATAGCTCTTGCAATATATCTTAGATTTGAAAGAATTAGATAATATATTCATTTTTCATAGTAAGTCAAATATTAATACAGAATTACAATGTGTAAGGTGGCGTCAGGCTAGGTAGTAGGCACTTATAAAATATTTTCTACCTCTTATTAGCACATAAAAATGACTTTTATTATATAGCTTTGCTATCCTATTATTGACAACCCTTTTAAATTCTATTTTAACCTTAAAAATATATATACTGCAAGAAAACAGAAGTACTGAACATTTATTTTTATAAAAGTTGCTCTCTAAATAATTGAGTGGTGAGCCAAAGGAAAATAGAGGAAACAAAGGCCAAATAAAGAACCTATATAATATGAAGAAGCAGGAAAACCAAAACCAACATATACATAAATGCTAGACACCTACACTATAAAATAAAATAACTATAATGTTCAGCAGCAAGTATGAGTATGGTATGAGTCTTCAGTTAGGTAATAGGAGGACAAGTAAAAGCAAACTGAGGAAGACATAATACACTGTGCTTAGAAAATCTATACATAATAAAAATTATATTAAGTATATATGTAATTTAACTATTAGGATGAGAAAGTTATATATTTTTTTTAAATGATAGCCATAAATGCTTTCACATATCTTACTAAATCTTCAAAACAACCCTATGAGTTAAATACTTTAAGATTATGAAATATAACAAAAGAGAAATATATAATACTTACACTTCAAAGAAACCATTAACTAAGAAAAGTAGGTCATCCTAGAAATACCTTTAGAATCTACAAAAACAGGGGCACCTGGGTGGCTCAGTTGGTTAAGCAACTGCCTTCGGCTCAGGTCATGATCCCGGAGAACTGGGATCGAGTCCCACATCGGGCTCCCTGCTCGGCAGGAAGCCTGCTTCTCCCTCTCTCACTCCCCCTGCTTGTGTTCCCTCTCTGGCTGTGTTTCTCTCTGTCAAATAAATAAAATCTTTAAAAAAAAAAAAAAAAAGAATCTACAAAAACAGAAAATCAGGCGTCTGTGTCTCAAGAGGACAGATGCAAAAGTAATTGTGAGTTTGTTTGCTTCAGAATAATAATACACACATACCTCTCCTCTCTGACCTACCACATCCTCAATCTTCCCTTAGCCAGGCTATTTGTGTTCCCTGGCATATCCTATGTTCTCCCACCAACCCCTTTCAGTTCAATTTCAGTTTCTTCCTTAAAGCCTTCCCCCAATGAATCCAATCTACTGCAATTTTTGTTCCTTTTCTGCATTCTGCAATTATGAAAATCCTAAAACGATGTTTTATACTAAAATTTCATTTGCAAGTCAATAATTTGAAAATTGTAAGTTATATATATATACACATATATATATGAACTTGTTATGAAATTTCTAAGCTTTGCATAAAAGCCTCCTAAACTCAAAATAATAGAAATACTATTTGAGGTGAAAAGCAATAGAAAATTATTTCCTAAGAATATTAAAATAGCTTGTAACAAACACTAGTGTCTATTCAATTAGCAAAACATGAGGAAGCACACCACCAGAGTTCTGATTTTGAATAGAGTATTGATCTAAATAGAACTTTTGGATGCTTTCTGGAAGGACCTTCAAAGTCTAACTGCAGTGTGAAAAAAAAAAGTTAACATCACGAACTTGAGGCTGACATCCTTCAAAAGGCCTGTGTGTAAGGTTGGCCTCTGGCTGGTTCTGGGAATTTTTATTTCAGGAAGGTTCTTAACATTCACAAAATGATGGCTCACTATGCCTAAACTGTTTGTACAAATAACATGTTTAATTTTTAAAAAGATTTTATTTATTTATTTGACAGAGAGCATGTGCATGGAAGAGAGATAGAGTGAGCCAGGGAGCACAAGTGAGGGAGACAACAGAGGAAGCAGGAGAAGCAGGCTGTGGGCCTCCATCCCAGGACCCTGAGATCATGATCTGAGCCAAAGGCAGATGCTTAGTGGATGGAGTCACCCAGGCGTCCCTGTACAAACAATATGGTTTCTACTAAACATTTGCTTTCTTTCTGGAAGTCTGAATTTTGGAATATACTATATCACTAGCTCCTCATAAAGGACATCTATATCACTAGCCCCTCATAAAAACCTTTGACACTGAGCTTAGATGAGCTTCCCTGGTGGGCATTTCACATTTGTTATCCCAAGTAGCCGTTGGAGTAATTCAGTGAAACTTGTGTGGCTCCACTAAGAAAGGTTCTTGGAAGCTTAAATTTGGATTCCTCCAGATTTCCCCCTGTAAGCCCTTTCCCTTTTCCTCCATTTTTCCCCTGACCATTTTTCTTTATAAGCTTTTGCTGCAGTTATATCACTGAGTATGACTATATGTGGAGTTCTGTGAGTCTTTCTAGCAAATCACTGAATTTGGGGGAGTTCTGTGAGTCTTTCTAGAAAATCACTGAATTTGGGGGTATTCCTAGCATCCCTTGCACAGGCTAATACTGTATTTTGTTTCATTTCCATTAAATATATGAATATTTCATTCTTAATACAAGTAAAATAGTAATGGTATTCAGATCCTTCCAATTTCTGATTAGGGTTGTTTGAGGTTCTTTACAAATAAGAGAATGAGCAAAAGAGAAAGATTGTAGCATAATAACTAAACCATATTTAGACTAGAAAAAAGTTAAGTAAGATGTAAATACATACATATGAGGGGAAAAATACTCTTGAAATAGAATAAACCGAGATGTGAGTTGGGAAAAGGGTTCAGGGCAAAGGAAAGAAAAGAAGGAAACATGAAGCCACATTTCTATGAAGAAGGAAGCAGTGGTAGTTGGAATAGTGAGTCCACTCTTTATGTTTGCCACCATACTGCTGCAGAATATCTTACTTTCTAAGTCCCTATGCAGGACGATTACTGACATCCAAAGTACAAGTGGATGCGTACTTGGTAAATACTTGTTAACCAAGCTCAATTTTCTCTTAAAAGAGCCATAAAGTCACCAAATTTTCCAAAAGATTTATGAATAAATGAGATAATCTTTCAGAGAAGTTCTTAAAAACACCTAGTGAAAAGATACCTGGAAAAATTAAAACTTATTAGAAATAAATAAGAAATAAAGCTAAAAAGACATAATTTGATATAAGAAAATTCTGACCAAAAAGAAAAACAGGAAGGTCTCGGAAACACAGAATGAGAAGCTCCAATTAGAAGTTTGCTGAAACAAAAAACCAATTCAGGCCCTTACCACGTATTTTTTTTTTTTTAAGATTTTATTTATTTATTCGACAGAGAGAAACACAGCTATAGAAGGAACACAAGCAGAGGGAATAAGGAGGGAGAAGCAGGTTTCCCGCTGAGCAGGGAGCCGAGTGCGGGGCTGGATCCTGGGACTCAGGGATCATGACCTGAGTTCAAGGCAGACACTTAACAACTGAGCCACCCAGGTGCCCCACTTACCACATCTTTAAGCCAATAATTAAAAGTTATTCAAATAAGTCAAAAACAGGAAGTCAGGTAGATTATAGCTCATCCACTTAATCTTGGTAAAAATAAATGCACTCACAAGTGGAAAGTATAAAGGAAAAGATCAAAATAAAATCACAATTTGTACAGAGTTTTACATTTTTCAGAGAGTATTTACATATCATACCTTAGAGTCTTGAAACAACCCTGTAAGAGGAATGAACATTTTAGCATCCCTTTTAACGACTGAGCCACCCAACCACTTTTTTTTTTCAAAAAAGATTTTATTTATTTATTTGACAGAAAGAAACACAGCTATTAACATCTTTTTTAAAAGTGAATATTTAGATTGATAAATATAAATGATGATTTTAGATGAATCAACTTATAAAAGAAGTGACTTGAGGCACCTGGCTGGCTCGATCATTAACCATCTACATTTGGCTCAGATCATGATCCTGGAGTCCTGGTATGGAGTCCTGGGATGGAACCCCACATCGGGCTCCCTGCTCGGTGAGTAGCCTGCTTCTACCTCTCTCATTCGCCCTGCTTGTGTTCCCTCTCTAGCTGTGTTTCTCTCTGTCAAATAAATAAATAAAATCTTAAAAAAAAAAAAAGAAGTGACTGATTTTAGGGATTGATTTTATATGAATCAACTAATAAAAGAAAAGAAGACATTAGGGCCCAGATTTTGCTATTTCTTAAAAATGGGATTTCCTTTCCCCAGCAATGTATTTTAAACTGTGCCTCTCATAAATGACCTTAGAGATATGTTTGGGGTGGGAAAGGAAGTGTTGCAAAGAAAAATTATTAGGCTCTAGCCAGATATTTAAAAGAAATGTATCAGAAGGAAAATCAAAGTGGGAATTGTGAATCTTTCAGGTCATCTGAGGAATCTAGTAAGTATCATAATTGATGCAGTTTAATAGGGTGATTCTATATTGAGGGACCTACACATAACATGTAAAAGCTGCAAACAGTATTATTTCCAATTTACAACAGAAAAAGACAGTCTACAAATCCTCTTGAACCAGTAAGAGAGCTCATCTAAGTAAAGAGAGACACCTCCCAGGAGAAACAGGACGTGAGCACTTGGTTACCTGAAGCAGATGACAGATGGAATACAAGCTGCTACGAACTTAGCTAAAATTTTTTAACAAATTGCTAAAGGCTGCGTGTGAACCAGCAAGAGAATATAGAATCCCGAGGAGCCAGAAACATCTGGGAATGCTCATCTACTCAGAGTCTTCTCAAATGCCCCACAGGATGCTCACAAGAAAAGCTGGGGTGGGGGTGGGGGGACAAGAGAATGGAGAGCGCCTCCCTCCCTGTAGCTCGCCTGGAGGAGAGGAAAAGCAGCTCACTCACTACCTGTCCCCTAAGAAACAGAAAACTTTAAACCACTCATGAAAGAACAAAACAAAAACCCTGATAACCCTCAGGCAGAGGTGAAGACTCCTAGCTAAGGGAAAAGAACAGGGGAAAAAAAAAAAATCCCTCTATTCCAGGAGGAGGTGGAAGAGAAAAACTTCCTGAATTCACCAGTAGCAGTTCCCTGCCTTTGGGATAAGACAGGATAACTCAGAATGTGATACTCCACAGAGACCCAGGAAACAACCCTAGTGTAACATTGAGGCTGAATCAGAAAAACAGAGAATGTCATTCCCTGTCCTATACTGCCAGGCTGGTAAACATCAAGTAACAAATATAGAGTCCACTTCTAAGGGAGGTGCCAGATAGTAAGAAGAGACCCTGTGGAGACAAATTCAACACTTGGAGCTGAAGGCAGATCAGATACTGAGTAAAGCCCTAGCGAATCAGCCTCCAATCTGAACACAAGGCAATGCTAGAGAAATCAGAAGCCCATGGCGCATGGATATTCACGCCTAGCAAAACCCCTGACTAGATTCACTTAACTGTTCTCCTCATACATGAAAGGGGCATGTCAATTTCTAAGCTAAATAAAATTTACCTTAGTCTCTATTGTCCTACACAAAATGTTTAGCTTTCTTTCTTTTTTTTTTTTTTTTAAGATTTTATTTATTTGACAGAGAGGAAACACAACCAGAGAGGGAACACAAGTAGGGGGAGTGAGAGAGGGAGAAGCAGGCTTCCTGCCAAGCAGGGAGCCCGATGTGGGACTCAATCCCCTGTCTCTGGGATCATGACCTGAGCCGAAGGCAGTCGCTTAAACAACTGAGCCACCCAGGCGCCCCCAAAATGTTTAGCTTTCAATCAAAAAGTACAGGGCATACCAAAAAAAACAAAAGGAAAAAAAAAAACAGACCAAAAAAAGGCCATATTGTCGATCAACAAAAAACCAAAGATGAACACTGATATGAAAAAAATTATTGGGATTATCAGGCAGGAAATTTAAAGTATCTATGACTAATAAGTTAATATGTTTTAGTGGGAAAAGGTGAATCAAAAGTCAGAACAAATGGGAAATTTCAACGGAGATGGAAACCATAAAGCAAAATAAATAAAATAATAAAATAATAAAATGCTAGAAATAAAAACATGGTAACAGAGATTAAGATTGTCTTTGACAGGGGCGCCTGGGTGGCTTAGTTGGTTGGGCGACTGCCTTCGGCTCAGGTCATGATCCCGGAGACCCGGGATGGAGCCCCACATCAGGCTCCCTGCTCGGCGGGACGCCTGCTTCTCCCTCTCTCACTCCCCCTGCTTGTGTTCCCTCTCTAGCTGTGTTTCTCTCTGTCAAATAAATAAAATCTTAAAAAAAAAAAAAAAAAAAAAAGATTGTCTTTGACAAACTCATCAGTTAACGCAATATAGGGAGGAAGGCATCAGTCAATCTGAAAATGAGTCAATAGAAAGCACTCACAGTGAAACACAAAGAGTAAACAAAACACTTAAAAAAATTTTTAAACCATAAGAATAAAAAAAAAGATCACTCAAGAGCTATGTGACAATATAAACAGTCCAAAATACCTGTGAGGAAAAGAGAAAAAAAGAGTACAGAAAAAAATATATGAAGATATAAAAGCTGGAAATTTTTCATAATTACTAAAATAAAACAAAAGACAGATTCACCCTGCTTAGAAAATATCAAGCAGGGGGCGCCTGGGTGGCTCAGTTGGTTAAGCGACTGCCTTCGGCTCAGGTCATGATCCCGGAGACCCGGGATCGAGTCCCACATCGGGCTCCCTGCTCGGCGGGAAGCCTGTTTCTCCCTCTCTCACTCCCCCTGCTTGTGTCCCCTCTCTGGCTGTGTTTCTCTCTGTCAAATAAATAAAATAAAATAAAAATCTTTAAAAAAAAAAAAAAAGAAAATATCAAGCAGGATAAATACCATACCTAGATGCATCGTATTCAAATACCATGATAAAAATAAATCAGGCAGCAACCAGGAAAAAAAGGAGGGGATTACCACAAACTTCTGATCATAATTTGCCATACAGAAGATAATGGAGTGATGCCTTTTATAGAGGTATCAAATATCATGGAATACATAGAGACCAGCTTTCCCCACTACTGCCTATCCAAATTCCTCACCAAGAAATCTATCAGCAAAATAAATGATTGCTTTTCACCATTACATTTTGGGGGTAATTTTGTTACACAGACACAGGAAGTGAAACAATGGTCTATATACTCCTACCTCTAGTTTTGTTTTCTTCAACCCACCTCCATACTAATAGCTGAGAGGACTTTTTAAAACACAAATCTGATCATATTATTACCTCTGTAAGGTCAAAATCCCTATCAGCTCCAATTTGCCCTCAGTAAAAATCAAAACTTAATAGTCTTCAAAATCCTCTCTAATCTGGTCCCTGCCTAGTGATGTAGGCTCATCTCTCCGGTTCCTCCTCTTACCTTTTGTTCTAGCCATATCATGCTACAAGAAATCTCTGAAATAGGCATAGTTAGTCTTACTTCTGTACTGATTTACGATTTACCAATATGAGAAATGCTTCCTTCTGGGTCAAACCCTACTTTGACTCTTAATTACAAAAACTACAACCACTCCCTCATGAGAAATGCAAAGAAATCTGACTGTCTTTATTCTCCAAACATGTACAGTACCAAGCAACAATCTGGTATTAACCACCCCTACTCTCACTCTTCTGAGAAGAGTAAGTCTTAAATCATCTGAAAAATCCAGGACTCCATAGTGGAGCTGCCAATTGGGAATGTATAGCAAATAGAGTGCCTGAGACCTGACACCTGAAGGCAAGCTTTTGCCAGTGGGACCACTGTAAGCAGAAAGGGAGAAATGAAGATACCCAACTTCTTTTTTCCCCAGGCAAAAAATTCTACTCTAAAGATATTAGCCAACCAAAAGTTCCTTACACCATTAGTTAAATGTTTAATAAGGAATCCAATTACATCATTTTTACTTCCTTCAAGACTAAAAGGAGCAAGTTTCAATTTTTTCCCATTCTTCAATAAAAACATCTTTAAAAATTTTTTTATTTATTTATTTGAGAGAGAGAGAGAGAGAGCATGGGCAGGGGGAGGGGCAGAGGGAGAAGCAGCCTCCCCGCTAAGCAGGGAGCCAGACCCAGGACTCCACCCCAGGACCCCAGATCATAACCGGCACACACTTAGCCAACTGAGCATCTTTAACAAAAACAAACGAGTAAAGTTTTTAGACCAGAAGAGCCTTTTCACAGGGATTCTGAAAATGTTATGTTTTATTGTCTAACTTCTGGGACAAGTCACAAAGACCTCAGAGCAATTTGCTTGGAGACAATAGACAGTGGTCACCATCTATAGATATTATGGAGGGTGGGGAGGGAGACAGATAAAGAGAGACAGACAGACAGATTGATTGGTTGTCTTCTGGCCCAGGAGAGGAGTTTTCCAAGGACAAAAACTTTTGTACATGCTGCTTCTTTTCAATTGTTCACTCAACTCATTCCAAAACGATCTGTCAAAATTCAGGTAGACAGCCCTGCTTTCCAGCCATCATCAAATATGCATTAGGGGCCCACAATTTTCTAGGAACTATAGCAGGTAATGGGGATATAGAAAATATATGGCCTCAATTTTTCTGTACTCATGAAACTTAACAAATTCTAATCTCTTCTTAAGCTCCTCCTGAAAGCCTCCTCTTACCTGGGCAGGTGAAGTTGAAAGTCCACCCAACAAATGTTTACTTTCCTATCATAGCACATTTTATTGTAATCATCTGTTGATTTATGTCCCCTGTTGGACAGAAGCGGGAGGCCTGCTTCTCCCTCTCTCACTCCCCCTGCTTGTGTTCCCTCTCTGGCTGTGTTTCTCTCTGTCAAATAAATAAAATCTTTAAGAAAAAAAAAAAAAAAAAAAGGAGCAAAATAAAAAAGGTGGTGTTGAGCTAGTCTAATTGCCTCTTTAAAAATAAAAGATGTAGATCAGATGCTAGAAATAAGATAAATCACATGTAATAATAGTTCTCAGATATTTCTATCTGTGGATCACAAATAAAGCATATCACACACTAAGGTGCTACAAAGTAAAAGATCTTACATGTATCTCAGAAAATAAAATCCACACCAATGTTCCATAATGATTCAGGCATTGTTATAAATAATTCAAAATTATAGGAGAAGATTGTAAGGGACAGGTGAGTTTATGAAAAAAAACAGGAAAAAGGGAGGAAGAAACCACAAATAATCTGGTAATCACAAATTTAAAAAGAAAAAACACTAAATTCCTTACAAAGTATTTTGCCTATTTTTCTTCCCATAGCAACAAAACAGTACCACAGAATAGATATTAAACTAGTATAGAAAGGCAATTCTTTCCTTTAGAAATGCTTTCCTTATAACTTTTCATACTTGGTTACTTCTGACTAAATATGCTAAGCAATAGAGAATAAAGATATCACCATTTAGAGTATATGTATTTAAAGAATAAAAGCAAAAGGCATTACACTATTATTCAATATATGTATTCAACTGACTACAAACAAATGAAGAATTTATATCAGGGTTTTAAGCCGTCTTTGGACAGCAGTGAAAAATAGTAGGCTACATTAAAATAGCCTTTATCAATACAATAGTTATTTATTTTATTAATAGATAAATTCTGTATTTGGAAAAGCCAAGCCTTATATATGTCTAAATTGAGGCCTTTGTTGGTAACTTCCATAGACTCAATTTAATAAAACAATCATATATATAATCTACCCTCATTTTTCTCAAAGCATATCTAATTTATATTGTGAGCTAATGATAAAACAGACATCAATCTGGCAGGACTTAGGAATAGGGTCTGGAGGAGGCAGGTGTGGCTATAAATGAGCAAGAGGAGGAATCCTTGTAGTTCTCTACCTTGAGCATGGTGGTAGATACACAAATCTACACATATAAAAATCACACATAAAACTAGATACACCCACAGAAATGAGTACAAGTAAAACTGGGGAAATCTGATTTAGATCAGTGGATTTTATCAAGATTTTAGAATCAAGGAGCTAGAGGACTAGTACTCCCACCACTAGTTAGGACTGGGCCCTGATCAAGGTACTGGTTACGTGCGCCCTCTGGATATCAGATCAGGTTATTGTAGTAGAGTTTTATAAGATGGTACCATCAAGAGAAACTAGATAAATGGGACATGGATCTCTTTGTCTTATTTTTTATCATTGCATGTGAATCTCTAAGTATCTCAAAATAAAAAGTTTAATAAAAAGTAAAAAAAAACTCAATCTGGCACAACCTTTTCTGTGGTCACAACAATTCACATCCAAGAAAAACATTCCCCTCCCCACAATCCCAAAAGTCTCTTCCTAATTACAGGACTATTCAAAGTCCAGGATCTAATCATCTAAATCAGTTCAAGATGCAAATAAAATTCTTGGATATGGCAACTCAGGTACAATTCCTCTCAATCTAAAGACTTATGAACTGAAGAGACAAGTTATATACCTTCCACACATACAAAATACCTACTTTTGGAGACAGGATAACTACAATAGATAACCCCATGCAAAAATATAGGGGGCAGGGTGTAACTTGTGATAGGAGGCATGTAAATGTCATTAGTCCGTATTAATTCTGATGCTCAGAGGGCAAGTGTAACCTAGTACCTTAATCAGGACCCAGTACTACTCAGTAGCAATAGTTCTCTTCTGTTCTCCAGCCTCTTGGTTCTACCATCTAAGTCGTGTTTCCTTTTCTAGAAAAAAAAATCCCATGTTTGCAACTGAGACCGTTTCTTAGCTTTTTTGTGGCTATATAAGTTCAAGGATTCAAAAGTCTCTTCATTTTATGCTGACTGATAGAATTCTTTTACATATTTTATAAACCCACCCATTCAGGCAAAAGCCATGTCCACAGATCTCTTTGAAATGAGTCCTTCTCTATCCTGGGCCCTCGGAGAGGCTACTGTGGAACAAAACCCTGAAGATTCTTAGAAACCCTTTCGTTTAATAGAGGAAAATAAGGAGTTGTGTTGTTAAGATTCCTGGAAGGTTTTGTGTATGTCTGAGATAGTCTATGAGGGTCATCTTAAATTTTTCTGAGGTCTTAAAAAAGGTTTTTTTTTTTTTTTTTTTTTTTTTTT
>PITA01000762.1:0-160278 GCA_004023965.1 Spilogale gracilis
TTGTTACTTAAATTTTTTTCCCAGTGTTCCAAGATTCATTCCCCATTCCCCACACCCAATGCTCCACGCAATAGGTGTCCCCAGTACCCACCACCAGGTTCTCCCATCCCCCCATCCCCCTCCCTCCAAGTCCCTCAGTTTGTTTCTGTGTCCAAAGTCTCTGTTGTTTCGTTTCTCTCCCTGGATTACCCTAGTTCCCATTTACTTTCCTTCTCCCACTGTCCTCCGGTTACCCCTCATGCACCGCAAGTAAGTGAAACCATGTGATACTTGACTTTCTCTACTTGGCTTATTTCACTCAGCATAATCTCTTCCAGTCCAGTCCATATTGCTACAAAAATTGGGTATTCACCCTTTATGATGGAGGCATAGTATTCCATTGTATATATGTGCCACATCTTCTTTATCCATTCATCTGTTGATGGGCACCTTGGCTCTTTCCACAGTTTGATGGTTGTGGCCATTGCTGCAATGAACATTGGGGTACATATGGCCCTTCTTTTCACTTTATTTCTTATCTATCCTTATAGAAATATGTGTTTGCCACCATATCACAATATCATGTATACAACATTTCTGTCTGGTACTTAGGAGCCATCTCCATGGGATACATATGTACATGGAGAAGCCTGATTCTGATGAACATTTCCCATTCTATTTTTTTTATTTTAAAGATTTTATGTATTTTACGGAGAGAAACACAGCCAGAAAGGGAACATAGGCAGGGGGAGCGAGAGGGAGAAGCAGGCTTCCTGCAGAGCAGGGAGCCTGATGCGGGGCTCGAACCTGGGACTCTGGGATCATGACCTGAGCTGAAAGCAGACGTTCAATGACTGAGCCACCCATGCACCCTAGAACGTTTCCCATTCTAAAGGCACCTTTTCCCTCATTTGCTTATGAACATTTCACATGTACAGAAGAGTACACGTGCTGTGTGCATTCCTCGGGGAATGACCATGAATGGATTCTCCATCCTACTCAGCTAACGCAGCCCATGAGCACCCATCCTCAACTATATCCCTTCTTCCCTGTTATCCAAAATTCCATAATTAGCATGTCTTTGCTTTTCATTATAATTCATCACATAGGCACATATCCCCAAACAATCAATGCTTCCCTTTATAAAAATGGAATCCTATGTTGTTCTGCCATTTTCTATTTTTGGGGCAGAACATTTTCGTGAAGTTAATCTAGATTGATGGATAAAGGCAAGTTAGGTTAACCCCAAAGAATTTGAGTTGAGCGCTTGAACAGAAATAATGTTTTCTGAGAAGGGAAAGCAGGCGGATCAGGGACTGTCAGGAATGCTGACTAGAACCATGGAAACACCCCCAAGGCCTCAAACTGATTCTTCCTCAGGTCTTGTTGGACCAGAATCCTGGTTGCCCCAGAACCTTGTCCTGTCCCCACACAGTGCCTCCCCTTGGGCGGCCACCATCACTCCTGTCTGGGTTATGGCAGCCCTGTGTTCACTCCATGCCCCACCCCTACTTGCCCATCTCCCTCTCCCTGCTGTTTGCCTGCAGAGCAGCAAGGTGAGGCCACTTTACATCTCAGCCTAGAGCCCTTCTGTGAATGCTTGTGTCACTCAGAGCAGAAGTCTGCATCCCTACAAGCCTCTCTGAGTTCTCACCACAACCCGCCAGGACCTCTGCACCACGCCCATGCCTCTGCCCCTACTCCCTTCCTTGCAGCCTCCATGGGGCCAGGCCATCCCTCTGCCCCCAACGCTCCTCCCCAGATAGTTTCATGCCAGCTCCCCAGTCTCTTCTTAGATGTAACCTCTGCTGAGGGCTTCTTGAACCATTCTCTATAGCTTTGCAGCTTCCTACCCTCTCCCATAATTCCCCACTGCACAGCCATGTAAATTCTCAGTACTACTTATTATCTGTGAGTGTATTGTATAATCTAGTCATTTATGTTGTTAATTGTCTTTCGTAGCAGAACAAAAGCTTGGACCAGAATAGTAGTGGGGAGTTGCGTTTGTTTTATTCCTGCTCTATCTCTAGCATGCAGAGTGTGTCTGGCACATGGGAGGCACTAAATCAATCCGTGTGGCATCACTGAGCAGATTAATGCAGATGGGATGCCAAGCATGCCCTTGGATGTGTGTCGGGGGTGTCTGGGACGTGTGCTGGGGGTAGGGCTGCAGCATGCAGATGGGACACAGGGCAGGTGTTAGGAGCTAGGAGCCCGGGTGAGCTTGCTTAGAAATGAAGAGAGGTGCAAGAGGCCAAAACAGTGACTTGAGAAGGAGTGAGTGTCCAGGCAGGGGTGATCCGGGTGAGCATGGGTCCTGGAGGCCAAGGGTAGAAAGCATTGGCCTGCCCCCTGTGCTGAGGGTTAGGGTAGGCTGCCAGATTTCAACGTGTGGGGACCACTGAGCCCATGGTGGGAGTCGAGGGTGTGAATGCTCATGGGACATCCCCCCTCTATGGGATGGCTTCAGGGAAAATGGGAAGAACAGAGGTGATGGCATGGTGTAGGGTCACCACTTCTGAGAGCTTTTCTTTGAGAGAGAAGAGAATGAGTTCATTGCTGGGACAGAAGTGAACTCATAGGACAGTGTTTTCAAGAAAGGGAGGCATTTTGGCATATGTTTTGTTGGAAGGGGCTCAGTAGAGAGGAGAAGGTTGGTGACCATCACTGAAGATATCCTTGAAGTTGTGAGAGGGCCAGGGCTCCTGTGCGAGCAGAGTCCCCAGCATCAGCAAGGACCATGGGCAGGAGTGACACCCTTCCCTGGTGATGGGGCTGGGAGAGAGCCGTGGGGGTGCATGGCTGAGACAGGGAAGACGAGCTCACTGAATTGAGGAGCCAACCACATTAATGTTGGGGTTTGAGGGTGTTCGGGGAGAAGCAGGCTACTTACTGAGGCAGGCGTCCGTTTTCAGAGGTCTGTTTCTATGGGAATGGGTTTTTGAACAGAGGAATTGGGGAGTCCTTGCGTGCCCTTGTGTTGGGGGTGAAGGGGTCAGACAGGAGAATTACAGAGAGTGTGCGACAATGACCATTGGACTGCTCACTGTGGTTAGTCACTTAAACGCCCTGGTCTGGTGTGTTCTTTATGACAACACTAGGAGGAAGGCACAGTGCAGATGCTGAAGCTATGGTCCAGAGCAGTTCCATAGCCTGCCCAAGGTCAGACAGCTAATCAGAAATGGAGCTAAGTCCCCTACCTAGAGATCAGCCTCTGGAATCCGTGTCCTCATGCCGCATCGTTGCTGTGGAGTCGCACCTGCCTGCCCTGGCTTGGCAGCCGTCTGCGGGAGGCTGATGACCAGGGAGCACAAGAAGGTGTCCCGACCACAGTGCACCTCTGTTGGGCTGTGGGCACAGTGTCGCCATCTGCACAGCCAGCTGCGATGTGTCAGAGTGGGCCACAAATGCCTTGAACTGGGCACGCACCCAATCCGATCTCGTTTCCCCTCCCATGTCCTGCCCGCGAGGTTGCAAGCACACAGACGAGCAGACAGAATTTTATAGTGATGCCCATGCCCATCACCTGGATTCTTCTGCTTAGCTTTTACTCTTCTCGCTTTATCACATACTCATCTATCTATCCGTCTCCTCTCTCCAAGCATCAAACTGTCGTATGCTTTTTATGTATTTCAGTCACTTATAGACGTTTAGTGCACATTTCCCTAAATTCTTCAACACAGGTGTCATAAACCAGAGTTCAGTATTTATTTAGATTTTTTCCTTTGAGGTAAAATCTGCATAAAATTAAATGCACAAATTTTAAATGAATCATCCCCTGCACTCTGACAAATGCATGTGTCTAAGTAACGCAGACCTCCATCTAGATGCAGAGCATTCTCAATGCCATCAAGCGTTTCCTTCTGCCCGCTTCCCATCCCTTCCTGCCCCCACTCAGCCCCCAGAAGCAGCTGCTCTTGGGTTATTTTCCACTGTGGATTGCTTTTGCCTGTTCTAGAATTTCATATAAATGGGTTTATATTTTCTGTAGACTTCTGTAGACTTCTTGGGTTCTATTTTATGTAGACTTCTCTCACTCAGTACAATGATTTTCAGCATTCATTCACAGTTACCTACCGTACTCTGTTCTAGAAAATTACCAAACTCTGGACATTGTATAGATAGACACATGGTTTTTACCCATCCTCATCTTCACTGACATTAGGATTATTTTTATTTTTTGGCTGTTGTGAATAAAGCTGGTGTGGTGTGTGTCTTTTGTAGGCTCATCCTTTTATTTTTTCCTGGGAAAATACCTGGGCTGTGGAATTGCTAGATCACGGTGTGCATCTCTAGGGAGCTTCATTAGAAATGCTGACCAACCATGTTTGAGAGCCCCAGTTCCGCAGACCTGTCAACATTTAGCTAGGTGATTCTTTTCAGTGGTGGTCATTTTGAGAGGGTCTGGTCACTTCTCATTGGAGTTTCAGGCGTGTCCCCTGGAGGGATTGGACAGTTTGCCAAATGAATCAGTGCTTCTTGTAAGTGTACTCTCCTTCACCTGTTTACCAACTCCCCCACCTCCCCTCTGGTGACCATGTCTGTCCTCTACAGTTAAGAGTCTGGTTTTTTTTGTGTGTGTTTATCTTTTTTTCTTTGTTCATTTGTTTTCTTTATTAAATTCCACATATGAGTGAAATTGTATGGTATTTGCCTCTTCATTTAGCATTACACGCTGTAGATCCATCCATGTCCTTGCAAATGGCAAGATTTCATTCTTTTCCTGGCCAAGTGATGTTCCCTTGTGTATATAGACTACATCTTTTTTATCCATTCATCTACTGATGGATGTTTGGGCTGATTCCATATCTTGGCTATTGAAAGTATTGCTCTAATAAATGTAAGGGGGGATGCATCTTTTCAAATCGGTGTTTTCATTTTCTTTGGACAAATACCCAGTAGTAGAATTACTGGAGCATGGGATAGTTCCATTTTTAATTGTTTGAGGAAACTCCACACTGTTTTCCAGAGTGCCTGTGCCAGTTTGCATTCCCAAGAGCAGTGCATGAGGATTTCCTTTTTCTCTGCATCCTCATCAACATCTGTTGTTTCTTGGATTTTGAGCATAGTAAGTCTTGAAGTAAGATATAAGTCCTCCAATTTTGTTCTGGCTTTTTGAGATTGATTTGGAGATTGTAAATTCTTTGAATCTGCACAGACATTTAAAAGTAAGCTTGTCAGTTTCTCAAAAAAATTCTTATAAGATTGAGATTATGTTGAATTTATAGATCTATTTGGAAAGAATTGCTATCTTAATATTATCAAATCTTCCAGTGTGCATGCACATGCTGTATAACTTCATTTATTTAAGATGTATTTAATTTCTCTCAGTTATTGATAGCTGTCAGTGTATATGTCTTATGCATTTTTGTTAAATTTATTTCTAAATATTTTTCTGTTGCAAATGGAATATTGTAAGTGTATTATTTAAAATGTAAATTTAATATTCTAGTTGTTTGCTGTTAAGTACAATTGATTTTTTTATATTGACCTGGCACCCTGTGATTCTGCTGAGTTATTAATTCTATAAGCCTTTTTTGGTAAATTCCTTAGGATTTTCTCTAAAGATGTCTTTCTTCTCTCACTCACCAGCCAGAAACTGAGGTCCAGTATAGAATGGAGGTGGTGAGAGTGGGCATCCCCACCTTGCTCCTGACCTCAGATACGCTAGCGTGCCACAGCTCAGGTAGCTATGACGTTAGCGGTGGGGTTTCTCAGATGTTCTTTAGTACATCAGGGAGGCTCCCTCCTGTTTCCAGTCTGCTGACAGTTTTAAATCATAAATGAACATTGAGTTTTATCAAATGTTTTCTTTGTTATTGTATTGGCAGAGTAAATTATGTTAACTTTGGAATGTTAAAGACATATTTGCATTCCAGAGATAAACCACGTTTGGTTATGACATGTCTTCCTGTTAATATATTTCTGCATTCAGTGTGCTCATATTTGTTAAGGAATGTGATAACCTGTGTTCATGAGGGTTATGGGTCTGTGCTTTTCCCTTTTTATATTATCTTCCTGGGTTTCGATACAGGTTTGTGATGTTCTCTTAATTTTATTTGAAAACTATTCCCTCATTCTCTATTTTCTATAAATATTATGTACAAATTGTGCTATTTCTTCTTTAAATATTTGATAGAATTCACCAGTGAAGCCATCTGGTCCCAAGGTTTACTTTGTAGAAATGGTTTTGCTAACAAATTCAGTTCCTTTCAAAGACAGGTTTATTCAGAGTTTCTGTTCCATCTTGTCTCAGTTGTGCTAGATTTGCATTTTCAGGGCTTTGTCCATTTCACCCGAGTTTTCAAATTCCGTTCATATGCAGTGACTTCCAGCATTCTGTGTTTTCTGTGTACACTGTGTAGGGTTTGTCTGTGGGTGGCGTTCCTTTATCTCTGTGTCAGGAGTGTGTGTGCCTCTCTTTCTGGATCAGTTTAGAGTAGGGCCAGGTCATTTTCTTCATCTTCTCAAAGAAACAAGTCTTGGTACTGCTCATGGTTGCTATTGCTTATCTGTTTCCTATTTCCTGGATTTTTATTGTTCTACTTGTTACTTTAATGCCTCTATTTAACATTGTATCTTCTGGTTTCCACAGGTGGAAAACTAGGTCGTCAATTTTAGACCTTTCTTTTCTGTATAAACTTGTATGGCTATTCATTTTCCTCAAATGCCACCTTAGCTGTAGGTTGTATTTTCATTTCCATTTGATTTTAAATATTTTCTAATGTGTTCCTTGACCCATGGATTAGTTAGAGGTGTGTTGATTTCCAAATAATCTCTTTTTCTTGATAACTTTTTATTATTGTTAATTTAATGGCACTGTAGTCAGAGAAGATGCTCAGTAACACCTCAGTACTTTTGAGTTAACAGATACTTGATCTGTGGCCTAGCATATGGCTCATCTCATGGAGCTCACCATGTGCCCTCACAAAGAACATCCATCCTGCATTGCTGGGTGCAGCGTTCTGTAAAATCAATGAAGTCATGTTGTTTAGGAATGCCTCGCGTGTCCTCCCATGTTTATTTATGTGGATGGTTTTATAATTCCCACGCTGTGCACTGAAACCCTCAGGGTGTTGTAACGAACCCACAGGGGAGTCGTGGACTATTAAGACACAGGGCCATCTGTTGGACTCTGGGCACATTCCTGCTGGGGAGTCTTAGGATCTTCCAAATGTTGACATAGTCCATTATACAAAAGCAAAAACTCATCTTCATTCATATCACTGCTGACCTATTCAGAAAAAATTATTTAGTATTGAGAAGCTGTGGGGAACTCATGGCAGAAAAGATAAGTTTTCCAAATTCTAATTCTGATACCAGTTCCATGAACCTAAGTCTGAAACACTAACTTGTCTGTCAGTCATTTTTTCAGCTAAGAATAGGTGTTCCACAGAAAGACGTTGCTTTCATGAGCAGCTCACACAATGACACGGGTATATTTGCTTGAGACAGCTGCTGCCTGCTGTGTGGTGGGCGTGTTCTGGGAGGACTTTCCGTCACACAGGACAGCAAAAGTGTTGGGGACGGCGTGATCCACCCCTCCCGCCATGCCACAAGCCACCAGAAAACTTTGGTGGAGGTACCCATGAATGTGGATGAAAGTCCCTCCAGGCTTTCCCCACCAAGAATCTGGAAAGACACGTACCCATTATGTCCTTTGTGTCCCTGGGACGTGCATCTGGGCAAGCACTCATTCAAGGCATGGAGAGCAATGGTCCTCCCTCAAAGTGAAAGATCACAGTGATTGCAAAGTTGCAATCACTGACACCAAACAATATTTGTTTCCATTGTTCCTTGTCTGTTTAACTACCATAAATTCTTTGACACTATTTCTTCTTACTTTACTTACTCAAGTAAATACTTTTGTTTCTACTTACCATCATTAAAGACAGTTTAATCTTAGATATCCTGCAGCTCTATGGAGGAGATTGTCAGGTCTTTTAAATGGTTAAATAAGGGCTTAATATAAAAGGTAAAATTATACTAACAAGGACATTGCCACATGCACTAAAGATCCATAATAAAGAGTTCTGTACCCAGTCATGGGAAAACAGGCTTGAGCAAATGCTTTTACCTTTGCAAAAGAAGTTATTTTCCTCCTTGATGCCAAACAGACTAACTTTTGGTCATTGTGTTAATAATGTAGCTAAAGCTTTGTACACAACTCATCTAGCCTTTTAATTGCCTTCTTGTTTGTAAGACCTGCTTAAAAAACACCATGTCATTAGTCTACCCTTTATCGTCTAGGCACCAAATGTAGAAACTGTACAAAACCTTACTGAGCAACATGCCCTTGGTTTGGCTTAGGGAGTTAACTCTGAACTGTAGATAGGTGTGCCTGCAAAAACATGTTTCACTGATCAAAGAACTATGTTTCTCTTACAAGGACACTGTGTAATCAAAAATCACTTTCTTAAACTTTAACCTAACTGCATCCCCCAATCTCCTCTTGCCTTGGAATAATAAAAAACTGGGACCCTTGTCAGTCAGGAGAGACAGAAACAGTAGAGAGACAGAAACAGTAGATAGATAAAAACAGTAGAGAGACAGAAACAGTAGAGAGACAGAAACAGTAGATAGACAGAAGAAGTA
This sequence comes from Spilogale gracilis, assembly GCA_004023965.1. Lineage (NCBI taxonomy): Eukaryota > Metazoa > Chordata > Mammalia > Carnivora > Mephitidae > Spilogale > Spilogale gracilis. The sequence continues at coordinate 8,575 of PITA01000762.1, forward strand.
GAGAGACGAAAGTAGAAACAGAAGCAAAGAGGTAGAAAGAGAGACAGAAAGAGAGACAAAAGCAGAGACAGTGCCTGAGAACCTAAGAGCCAGAAAGCCTGAGAGCCATAGAGCCTGTGAAGAGAGAACCTGCAAAGCGAGAGCCAGAGCCAGGGCCAGAGCTAAAGCCAATGCCAGAGCCAGTGCCAGAGCCTGCTTCATAGGTCTCTCCTGACTGACCTCGGGTCTGTCAGCTTGCATCAAATCTCCATGTCTGTGTCATTATTTTCGCCTGCCAGACATCCCTTGGTTCGGGACCCACATCTCTGCTGAGGCTGGTCCCCGGCACAAAAGGTGTGTCATCAACTTTGCAATATCATAAAATTAATATGTCCAATAATTAATAATCTCTACTGTTTTTTCAAGAAATTTTTAAAAAAGGTTTGTTTACTTGGGAGAGAGAGAGGGAGCGTGTGCATGGCCGCGTGTGCGCACATGAGTGGGGGAGGGGCAGAGGGAGAGAATCGTAAGCAGAGTCTGAGCTGAGTGTGGAGCCCAAGGGGGGCTTGATCTCATGACCCTGAGATCATGACCTGAGCTGAAAGCATTGGACGCTTACCCAGTTGAGCCACCCAGGTGCCCCCTCCCCAAGAACATTGTCAAGCGAAACCGGCTCATGTGTGCTGCTGAACCATGAGTGTGAGGCCATGTGGGGATGATCGCTGGCAGCGCCCAGACCAGATGGGGCTCCCACAGCCCCACTGACGTCCGTGTGGGGGTGGGGGGGTGGACTCCCCCGGGGGAGGGGTCTGTGGGCTGTCATTTTAGAACCATTGAATGAAGGGATATTTCAATAATGCACCTTCCAGAAATCCAGCATTTCTCTCATCTGGAACCCTGACTCGGCCTTTTTACTCTCAAATGTTTCAAAGGGAATCTTTTTACAGCACAAGTGAGAGGGATCAGCTTGTTGGGGGACAGCCCATTCGAACACAAGAACCCCCATGCCGTTTCTAGGGGTGCAGACCCTCCCTAAACACTGGGCAGTCAACAGCAGGCGGGCCACGGCCTGCAACATGCTGGCCACTGTCGGCGCTTACAGGCAGCCCGAGGTGACAGTCTGGTGCACACCCCGGTCAGGGCACCCGCAGCACTCAGTGACCGGGACCCAACCACAGGGGTCTCTGCTAGGTTTGGGTCCCTGGGGGTGAACTTGACTGTCCAATGTGGGGTTCCATGAGAGAGTAGGTGCAGATGTGAAGAGGCTGGCCTTGGGGGGCAATAGCAGGCTGTGTGGAGTGGCCAAGAGCAGGGGTCCCCAAGATATGGGCTCCGGACATGGCCTTGCTCGCCGACAGTGTGGCCTTAGGCTCATCTTTCTCCTCTCAAAGCCTCTGCTTCCTGCTCTGCAGTCCTGGGACGTAAATATTCACCTTGCACAACATTTGTGAATCCTAAGCATAGAAATTAGATCAAATATCCAGAATAAAACTTGCTTCATGTTAAATAGTCAAGAACTGGTGGTCGTTCTTGCTGGTTTCATATTAGCAAACTGACCAGGAGCCTGGACCTTGGACCCAGAAATTCAGGGTTTGCACCAAATCCCCCTTTTTTAACTTTAGAGAAGTTACTTAATTTACCTGAACCCCACTGTTTTTATTGGTAAAATGAGGAACGGCCAAACCTGTTGCATGAAGTGGTTGTGAGGGTTGAAGACGTAAGCATTCTGGGATGTTTAGAACAGGCCTGCCCGTAGCCAGAGCCGTGCAATGCGGTTGCTGTCATTAGTGAGAAACCGTCGTTGTGCTGCGATGACCAGCAGTCCCCGAGGGGCCCAGACTCTCTCCTGGTTTTAGCACTGGACAGCTGGGGTCCTGGCGCTCCACAGAACCAGAGTGGAGCCCCAGGGCCACGGTCAGGAGTCCCCTCACTGTGGTACTCATGTCCTGTCTCACAAGACAGCCAGAGTCACTGTGGGGTTCGCCCAGCCAGGCCCCCATGCGCCCTGCATGCAGCCCTCACACGCCACGGCACGGCTCTCCCTGGGTGATTGCCAAGGCACGGGTCTTTCGGGACAGCTGGAAGCAAGCGCTTCTTCCCACTGCTGGGGAGTCCCAGTTTCTGCGCGGCTCTGGAAGCACTGTCGTTTGGAGGAGGCCAAGCAGCTGTTAGTCTTGCAAACCAATCATTTCTAAATAGAGCAATACCACAATCTTAATTTTCCACTCAATGGTGAAAGCAGTCATATTATTCAAAATTATTCATCAGCAGTTAGTAATTCACATTCTAGAGCAATCTCGCCGGGCTTTAATGTATATATTACAGGCGAGATTTACGGTGGGAATTACAGTATGGCAAATCATTCTTTAAAATGGTGCTTAAATCACACAAGTTTAAAACACTAATTATATAAAATACATTCTGAATTTTTAATTTCTACCTTTGTTGAACAATATTCTCATTACCAGCTTTGGGAACAGGATAGCAGTACCTGCAGAAGCAGTCACTCTGAGCCCATCCATAACACAGACAGCCTAGTGTTCGCACATCGCTTGTGCCCCAATGTTTGCATTCTGAAAAAAAAAAAAAAAACTGAATAACAATCATCTAAAAGTCACAATCATTGCAGGATAATGAAGCATGAAATTCCGCTCTGGGACAAAATCATCTCTAAAAAGTGCTTGAGAAGCCTTTGATAGCCATGCAATAACTATTTCAGTTAAAAGATAAAATTTAGGAAATAATTTCTGCTAACGACATAGCTCCGGAAAGAAAGACACATTATCTTCATTTGATTTCTATGTGTACCCCCCACGGAGAACCTCTGGGAGCCCCTGCCAGCACTCCAGTTTCTCTAGTCACATAGGGGGAGTGGGGTGGTGGGCTTCTTGTTTCCCCACTGGAGTCTGGCCAGAGGCCTCAGTTACACTTGCACACATTACAGATCAGGAGCTCAGAGGAGCCCCCCAGCACAGCTCCACCCCAGGCCCGCTCCCCAGCCCCTCGGGCACGGAGGGGTTGCACCCTGCTCTTTGCCTGCTCCAAATCCTGGGTGTCCAGGCATCAGCGTCTAGACCGCAATTCCGCTGCTGGTGGGGTCGCGATGGGAGTGGTGCAGACCTCCCCACACTGCTGTCCCATGGCCGCTGGTTCGCCAGACAAGTGGACTCCTCTGGAAAGGTTGGTTCTTGCAGGATCTCAGCCAGAGTGCAGGGACCCGCCTATGGGGAGAGGAGACATTTAGATCCCTGTCCTCGGAAAGGAGTAGTTTCACGCAAGAGATTCGGCCCCCTTGAGCACTTCCTGCTGAGTTCGATGGGGGTCATCTAGAAGCTGGCACAAAATGTCCCCCATGTCTGTGTCCCCATTGCACAGAGCCGGGGACTGATGACAGGGCAGGTGGAGGTGAGAACTCGTGGGCTGGGTGTGTGGGTTAACTGTAGCCACTGGGACCAGGCTCACTCCACGGCTCCTCATCTCTGACAGGAGCCCGTGGTGTGCGGCCCTCCTCACCAGACCCAGTTCTAGAAACTTCTTCAGCTCTGGAACGTTCACTGTGGAGGGGTGCATTCTGGATTCTGGGCCACATGCTTAAAAAAGGAGCCAAAGCGCCATGTTCTGGTTTCCTTTTAGCCCCTGGGGAAGGCTGGTTGGGACCAGCTCTCAGGTGGCCGGCCTGGCGTTTGAGGATTTGATTAAGTCCTTGTATTTTCTCTCATTTGGTAAAGAACACCACCCCTCCTGCCCCCAGCCTGATCTTTGTGTTTTCCTCTCTGCACTCACAGCCTGCCACTTCTGGCCCACCCTCCCTTTGGGCCGGGCTCACCTTTAGCCCTGGGAGGGAGAGGTGTGGACGGAGGGTCTCCCAGCACCACGGCCGGGGGTGCTGCTTCTCTTGCTCTTCAGGAGTAGCTGATCTGGATTCCTCCGTCAGTGACTGGCTCGGGATGCTGGCCCCGTGAGGAGCTTCACGTCCTCAGCTTTAAACTGGAGAAGCAGAGAAGAAAGAGGAAGAGAGGAAGGTGACAGGAAAAAGCAAGGAGAAAATGATTTTCATATCATTGCTCCTTCTTCCAGAGAGAACACGTTGGGTCGGTCATTTCTTGAATTCCTGCGAAACCTGTCCCACAGCCCTCCTGTCCATGTAGCCACCACCTGGGGTAGCACTTCCTTGCTGTTGTTGTTGTTGTTGTTGTTGTTTCGTTCTTTATGAGGGCGCTACATGTACTCCCTAGCAGGTGTCAAGTGTGGAATGCAGTCCTCTGAGCTGCCACTGTCCCGCTGGGCAGTCGACCCCAGAACTTACCCCTGAGCTCATGCCCCTTGTCCAGCCTCTCCCTGGCCCCTGCACCCCGTCCCTGCTACCCGCCAGGCCACTGGTCTGTGGACACATGGCTGTGACATTATGTATGCACAGAGGGTGAGATCGGTGGGGAAAATCTGTCTGTTGATGCACAGATGGAGATCTATGTGTCCATAATATTTCTTCATACACAGCGTTGTAATGTTCCATAACATTATCGCTCCGCCATAACAAGGCGGGAAATCCTGCCGTTTGTGACCACTTGGGTGGGTGCACTTGGAGGCATTGTGCTCAGTGCAATAAGCCGAGACAGAAAGATGAATTCTGCGTCGTATCACTTGCATGCGGAGTCTTAAACAAAGGGAAGTTCTTGAGCATCAGGGACTCAGATCCCTGTCGCTTGTGAGGAGACATCCTCACGTCCAACATGTAGGTTGTACTCTGAGGGCGAGCAGGAGAGCCCAGCGAGGTGGGGGCCCAGGGCTCACAACCTGTGTCCTGAGGCTTGCAGAGTGAGGGGACCCAGCTGGAGACACCGTCCCCATGACACACTCCCACTCCTGGCCCCGAGAGCCATGTCCAGGGTGTGGACACCCTGAGGTAGCACCGGCACGAGCTGGAAAGAGCCCAGAGCCTTGATATCACTTCTAAATATCTGTGAGAGGGCCTGATAGGCCCTGTTCATTCTGTGGACTGCCCTCAGTGGACAGGGGAACGAGGGGTCATCATGCCTACCATGAGGCCAATCCCGGGCCATCTGTTCCGACAAGGGCTGGACCCCCGAGCTCCAGTGTGGTAGTGAATGTCACATGTTTTGTTCAAGCCTGAGATGTGAGAGAGTTGTCTCCACAGCATGGCTCCACGTTGTCACCATGGGGCGCCTGCCCGACCAGAGCCAGATTTATGTGGTCACACTGAGATCAGGGTGAGCTCTGTGCATCCGGCGTTCCCCTGCCCTGTGCCGCCTTCCTGTGGTGATGGAGAACAGAAGCATCCCTTTGAGAGTGTGGGGAATGGAGAAAGAAGTGGTATTCTGAGAGAAACTGAATTTGCCTTAATTAAGATGAATCTCTAGCCACCCCCCTCGGATGGTCAGAACCGTACTCTCTTTGACATTAAGAGGCTCAAGCTTCTCAGGTTGGAGTGGAAGCTGAGTTCAGAAGGTGCCTGGTCCCTCATGCTGCCTCTTCCTTAACTTTGATGGAGCCTTTGACATTTGTGGTTTGGGGGAGCTTCCATTACAGAGCACCCCTGAGAGATGAGTGTTTGGTTTCCCTTTCAGCTTGTTAATATTAGAGTGGCCAAAATAACCCCAAAGTAAAGGTGGTGTGTGTGTGGCCCATAGGAGCTCCCCCCTCACTGGGGTGCTTTCCATACACACGTTGAGGGTGTGCTGCTGCCTCTCAGTCGCTGACAGCCCCTTGCCTCAGGCAGCACCCCAGGGGAGAGGGTCTCACCGGTCATCTGTGACAGTGGCGGTCACTCTCTGGGGGGGGGCTTCTCAGGAGACCACTTCACCAGTGGTCAGTTCCCCCGGGGATGGTCTTACTTCCCTGATGGAGCCATCACTCAACACTCTTCTTTTTGTTTGTGTGTGGAGTCTCTTTGTGACCTTAATTCTCAGTTTTGGGGTATTTCTTAAGAAGCTGGAAGGAGCACTCATCTTTTCTATCATATCCAAGCATAATCCCTGGGTTTTTGTGGCTTTCATCCACCATCCTGATGAATTTTGGGAATTTGGGGAATTTTTGAACCAATGTCTACCTGATCATCTTCTGCAAGCTGCCAAGAATCTTGCAGTTTTTCTCCACAATAGTTTAACTGTATGCTTTTGTGTAAACACAGACATATGCACACAACACCCCACACATACATCTATGCCCATACACACACACACACAAGCACATACGCAATCTCTCCTAGTACTTGTGCTGTTTCGAGTTTACCAGTCTGTTCCCTTCTTAGAATCCTCTGTAAATTATTCACACCAAAACCCCTACAGCTTTTAAAAAGACGTATTTCATTTCTTTCCTGTGTGTCAGACAGAATTAATCAAGGTTCTAATGATTGTTCTGCAGGTGTTATTTCAAAAACAACCAGTGCCCCCCAAATCATTAAGTTTACAGGGAGACTTCTGATTACAGGAGCTGATGACTATTATTTCTAAAATAGAAGATACGAAGAGTGACAAAAATCAATGACATGGTCATTAGGTTGGAGCTAAATTTACCCAGGTTTTACATTTGTGAGGTCCCCTTCCCCCTGCTCTGCAAATAGTCACTATATTGTGACTTGTGGGTGTATGTACTTGGATATTTATAACTGTCACCCTGATGATTTGAGGAAGAATTTGAAAGAATCAATGCACACAGATCTACTCAACAGTATTATTGAGTTTGCTAATCAGTGCAAGTCACCAGGCTTGATCCTGGGCCACAAAGGGTTGGGCACAGGGCTCTTCCCGGTGGATTTTCCGTTTGACAGAAGAGACAGGACAGTTAGCCCACAAGTACCTACATGCATGCATAACCGGGGGACAGAGAAGAGATGCGTGTGAGCACTGACATGCGGGCATCATATCATGGGAAGGGGCCCCAAGGCAAGGACGGAGGGTGCAGGATGCCTTGTTTCCTTGAATTATTTAGAACATGGAGCCTTCCCTAGAAATTTGTTCCCAGAGAGAGAAAAAGAATCTGCTTTTTAAAAACTCTTTACCTCAAATTGTGTGACCTCATTTCGATGTCCAGCACATCGCAAAGAGCTCGAGTTTGGGGGATGTTACAGTCTGTGCTCTTATAAGTTGTCATAAGGAGAATAAGACAGGGCCTTCCTTTGTAGAACACTCCAGAAGTTGGTCTCTGGTTCACAGAACTCAAGTCCTCAGTGTCGGGGGCTGTCATCTGGGTGTGACTCTGTTCTCACCCCGGCCCAGGGGATGTCTGACAATGTCCAGAGACATTTCCGGTGGTCCTTACTGGAGGGGAGGTAGTCCTGACACCTAGAGGGCAGAGACGAGAGATGCCCGAACACGTGGCTGCGGCCAGGACAGCACCAGCCCCCCGCCCCTCCGCCCTCGCTCCCCAGGACAGAGACTTATCTGGTGCAAATGTCAGTGGCCCTGCTTCTCTTGTGCCCCTCAGTGGACTGCAAGGTCCTTAGGGTGGTGGCTCGCCGGCTAACACCAGGGAAGGCAGCGGACAGCACACGTCTGGGTCCCTGTCCTGGAGCCGCTGGGCAGAGGAGTTTCCGTCCTGCCACGTAGCAGCTGGGCACCGCGGAAGCCTCGATTCTCCGCCTCAGCGTCCTCCTCGGGAAGAGAGCAATGCCTGTCCCCATGCTCATCTAAACTGAGCCCCCGGCCGCCAGTCAGTGCTCAGTAAACACCCTTAGCCTTTGCTGACCCTGGAGGAAGTTCACAGCTTCCAAAGCCATATCTAAATTCCTTTTGTTTTCCCATTGAAAGGCCAGAAAAAAGGCACACATTCTTCCAAGTTGGAGCTGAAGTGAGAATGTCAAAGGCTTATTGGTCTTTGAAATGCCCTGGGTCTGGACAGAGGTCTGGGTTAGAGGCACGGGTTATCACTGCCCCCCCCCCCCCACTGAGATGGGTGAGGAGCCTCACGAGACACCTGCAGGAGTCACCCCTGCAGCCCGTGTCCCTCTTTCCAGTGTACGGCAAGAGGGCACACGACAGAGGTTCCTTCGTCAGCACAGCCCTGAGATCACACCATTCGGTTCCTGATAAGGTAGTCTGCCCGAGGAGCCCACACACACAGCCTCCTCCTCGAGGTCTGAGCGGGCCCCCTGCCATGGGGACAGAAAGAGAAGGGGCCCAGTGACTGAACACCTGATCCATGGCCTCACCTCCAGCCTCCCAGCAAACGTGGCCTTCTGTGGGTATGAGGGTACCCCTGGGATCCCAGGCTCCACCCTGAGTCTCTGTGACCTTCCAGACCCAGCTCTAGTCCACGCAGGGTTCAGGGAACCAGCTGCACCCTACACAGACCCAGTTCCTACCCTGGGATGTTGGGCACCCAGTGGGGGAGAAAGGCATTTGTTTTGAGGAAATCACACACATAAATGGGCCGAGTGCTGTGGTTCAGGTGACCAGGGTCTGAGGCAGCCGGCTCAGGGGAGGCTGGCCTGGGCGCGGGCCTGGAGGGGGGGTCGGGGGTCGGGCAGGATGACTGGAGGAGGGGGAGAGCTTCTGTGGGGAGGGGGAGGCTGGAGAGAGCGGAGAGTATGCCCCTTACCCCGTGCATCTAAGTGGGCGGGGACAAGAGACAGGCCAGCGCCCCAGGCCAGCATCTCTCAGCCGGGTGAGAGTGATTGGGCTTTTCTCTGTCAGAGGAGAGCCCAGTGCAGAACTTGCTGTCATCCTGCCCCACTAGGTCCCCGTCACTACGCCCTTCCCTCCACAACCGGCATACCTCAGACCCCACCAGCGAGGGACACAGTAGAACTTCTGCGGCAGAGGTTCATGGCTGTGTCCATGGGCTGACAACCCTCTGCTGCTCCACGAAGGCTTGGTTAAAGCTGGGGACCAGCTGGGTGCTGCCTGGGCGGAGGTGATGGCGATCTGGGTTGGTGGCGGGGAGATGAGACATCTGAGGGCCGGAATCCACCGCCTCGGCCCTGGATGGGTGTGGAGGCAAGTAGGACCTCGGGGTTTCGGGTCTCAGCATGTGGGTGCACAGTGGCTACCGAGACTAGTGTGTAAGCAGTTCACCGAGAGACCCCCTAGAGCAGTGCCACGGGAGGGGGCATGTGAGGGCCTGCGGAGGCAAGCTGGGGATTTGTGGCCATCCTCCTGATGCTTTGTTTCCTACACAGAGCCCATGCTTCCCCAGACAGCCCTCCTTGCCCTCTGCAGTGTGCCACTGACCTGCCATCCCCAGGCACAGACCCCATTCCTCCTGCAGGGGGGCGCTCGGCCCCTGCGCTATCCACGAGGCCCCCCTCCACACCTCCAGCCAGGTCCATAGCCTCTCGATAGAAGGTTGGGGCTGGAAAGAACTCCAGGTCCCCAGTTGCCGTGACCTCTCCCAGTGCTCCGGGCCTCGAGGTCAGCAGCTATGGAAGCTGGCAGTGTCCTTTAGAGTTGTTGGCTCTGTACCCACGGGAATGTCCTCAATCTTCCCAGCCAGGTGGCCAGCTCGCCTCTGCTCCTGAGCCCCTGGAGGCTGCAGATATGCATCCCTGGGCTGTTCTGCATTCTGCCGGGGGGGCCTGCCCCACACTCCCACCGAATGCCGTGTCTTTCCCAGCTGGGACGTTAGGAGCGGGCCTCACTGTGCTTCAGGAATGGCCTTTCCCAAGCCCTCACCAGGACACCTGTGACTTGATAACTAGTCCTCAGTGCAGAGCTGTCCAGCAGCTCCTGAGGGGACAGCGGGGACAGTGCCCTTCATGTTCACCATTTGCTTCTGAGCTTTCCTTGTCCCTTGTCCCTGGGAAGGGGGGATAAACAGGTGCTATTTCCCTTAGGGATACGACCCTTGTCGGCCCAGGGGGGTTACCCAAGGGGCCGCCTCTGCCCCGTGTCTCGGTATCTGTCTTGAGGGGCACTGGCCTCCCTTGTTTTTGTGTCCCTAGCATCCAGAACGGTCCCTGACACACAGTCAGTTCTCGGTAAATGTTGGCTGAGCCTGTGCCTGGTGAAGGACAAGGGACGGGAAGAGGGGGTTGAGCATCCGGTGCTGGACCCCCAACCCTCGGACACTGCACATCCTCCCACGTTTTTGTGTGTGTTCTGTCTGCTTAGAGCAAGGCAGTAGATACACCCCGTGCTCACGAATAGAGGAACCGACTCTCACCCTTCTCACATGGGCTTTGTCGAAGAGGAGCGTGTGGACACCACAACCAGAGCAAAGTGAGCAAGGGGGGGCTTCCTTGTAAATGTCTGTCTCTTGGTCTTCCGTGCTCCCTGGACTCTGTTCTCGTGGGAGACAGAAATAAATCCTCTCATCTTACCAGGTGTGCGCTGTGGATAGTGAGCCTTCCCCAGCCTTTAAAGTGGGCCCCCGAGGTGGGAGCTGTGCATTTTCCCTTTCCCGCCATTTACACTGTGGGCTTTCCATCTGCCCATCGGAGTGTGCACACCGTGCTGCCCGGAGCTCAGCTGCTGAAATTTAGACAGTCGCACCCAGGGACCGCTTCCCGGCTGGTGAGCGGTCTGCTGTAGTCTGTCCAGAGGGGGGCAAGAGGATTTGTTCCCCAAACACAGAGGTCGGCCCTCCAAAGCAGCCGTAAAACCACAGCCATGCCTGATGTTTTGCTGATCTGTTTAGTGAGGACAGGTATGTATCCCCAGTTCCTCCTGGGAAACACTGCATTTCAGGATCTTGAACCACAGATTCCGTGGACCGTCGTGGGTTCCCGCCTTGGCTGCTGCTGTCCTGAGGATGTGAGTTTGTCTCCAGAGACCCATACAAGGGTTTCAGGAGCTTTCTGAAACTTCCTGCAAGCTCTGTGTTCATATGTGTAGTTTTTGTTTGTTTGTTTGTTTGTTTTTGGTGGAGAGTCAAAACCTTTTTCCAGACTCTTTGAGAATTCCTGGTGAATTCCCACTGCCTGTCCCTCTGTCCCCCATGCAGACACATACGTTATATCAAAACGCCGAAGTAAGTGACAGCCCACCACCTTGACTCTATAGCAGAGGACGTGCTCTCTCTCCGACAGCTCCTGAGGGGACCGTGCCCCTTGGAAGTCTGTAGCCCTGGTGTGTCTGGCCGGTGGACAGGGGTCGGAGCTGGGACAATGTTGCAGTGCCTACATCTCTCCAGCCCCATGCAACTGGGCTGTGAGTGTCGGCAGAAAGGGCCTGTCTGGAAAGGAGGCACAATCAATAGACCATGAACACCATGGGGGCAGGTACTTGGTACATTCTTCACCTGTCCCTGCTGGACAGTCTCAGCATAGCAGCCTGAGTGTCCCTTAAAGCAAGCTGGACCCTGTCACTTGTGTGCCCAGAAGCTCTCCACTGGCTGCTAGACACACTCAGAGCAAAAACCAGCTTCTCACAGGGGCCTGTAGGATCCGTGCTGTTCTGCTCCCATCAGGTTGTCCTCCCCTGTCCTCCCCCTCCCTGCTCTGTCCCCTGTCTCTCTCCTCCCCTCCTGCACCTCTGCTCAGCTCCTGGAGCACATCTTCCTCCAGCTTCCTCCTGCCTCCGGGCCTTTGCACTTGCTTGTCCCTCTAACTGGCATGTTCGGTCAGGTCTTATTTTCTTTATAGTGGTTCTGGTCTCACCTCAAAAGCCACTACTCACAGAAACCTTCCCTAAGTAGTCTTTTCCAAGGGCCCCCGCTCACCCCATCCCTCTCCGAGGGCCCCTGCTCACCCATCCCTCTCTGAGGGCCCCCACTCATCCCATCCCTCTCTGGGTCTGATAACCTTTCCTCTTTATGTCCTCGCAGGCACCCAGTCATTATTGTTTTTGTGTGTTTCAGCCACTAGAATCCCATGTAGGCTGGGGGTGCGGGTCCACTTGTCCCCTCCTCTGTGCCCAGCCAATGCCTCTGGTCGGTGACTGAGGACTGGGTAAGGGACGTGCAGGCCTTTCTGATTCCAGACCCCCTGCTTCCTCCTGCTGCCCCGCCACCAGGAACATACCTGCTGCTGTCACTCCCTTCTACGAGATGCAGCCCTGGGAAGAAACCCTCACATTTATACAGACCTTTCTTCAATTTATAATGGCCAGTACCCCTGTAACTTCAACACCCAGAAAATAGAAGGTGCTCAAGGGGTGTTTATAGGATGAGCAAGTGAGGGAATGAATGAACAAAGTTGAATCAGAGCTGTGGACTTCGGCCAAGGGAGTCAGGGCGCCTTCCCAGGGGGGTGAGTTTGAGCCCGTTCTTGAGGGAAACATGAAAGCAGCCTAGGAGCCCGACTGTGCCCAGGTGATCGAGAGGTGTCCCCTGCTCTGGTTGTCGGCACCCTGCTCCCGCTTCCTCCCCTCTGTCTTGAATGGCCCCAGCTTCCCCTGTGTTGGGAGCCCAGGCCTGCCCAGGCTGTGCCTCTCAGCTCATCCCTTTATCCCCTTGCCTGCTCTCTGAACCGAGGCTCCACAGGGCTTCTCCCTTCCCCTCCACCTGCTCCTTTTTGAAACATTTATAGCATTTCTCCTGTGGAGTTATTGTTCTTCTTTGAAGATTGGACTCTTTTGAGTAAAGATGGGCAAGGAGGCTGAAGATCAGGAAGGCCTGTGAAGAATGAGGGTGGCGTGAAAACATTAAGACGGTGGAGGTGGGATGGGGTGGCATAAGGATGCCATGACCACTGAGCAAGGTGGAAATGAGTCCTGTGAGCCGAGGGACAGAAGCTGCGGTCCCTCTTCCTGGGAGGCGTGATGGGATTGGGGAGCCTGTGTCAGGCTCTGGGATGAGGTGGAGAAAGACATCTGTGCATGTACATATGTGGATGGGGGCGCCTAGGTGGCTCCGTTGGTTGAGCATCAGACTCGTGATTTTGGCTCAGGTCCAGATCTCAGGGTCGTGAGATCGAACCCCCCGGGGTGTGCACTGGATGTGGGGTCTGCTTGAGATTCTCCCTTCTCTGTCCCTTCCATGCCCCGTTGAGGCACTCTCTCTCGGCCGCTAAAAAAATAAAAATTCGTGTGTGTGTGCATGTGCGCACAGACACACGGCCCAATTGTCCGCCTCAGGCTCGTGCTTCCTAGCCGTAGATCTTGCAGACTAGTGTTTCAAGTGTAAAGGTGCCTGCATGGTTAGGTCCAGAAATTCTACTTCTAGTTATCTACCCGTACATATGTACGCAGACATGGATAGTTAGCAATGTTTATGCTAGTCTGGTTTGTAATAGCCACCTGTGTGCCCATCAATAAATAGGAGATTGGGTAAGTTCGGGTCAGATGAAATGAATAAATACAAATAAACAAGCTCAGTGAAATATGCCAACACAGAAATAAAACCAAGACCTATTGCTTTCGACAAAAAACAAGGGACAATGTATCTGCTTCTCTCTCTGTCCCCTCCCCCTGCTCGTGCTCTCTCTCTCTTTCAAATAAATAATATCTTTTAAAAAAGATATTATTTACTTATTTGACACACAGAGAGCACGAGCAAGGGGAGAGGATAGATGGAGAAGCAGGCTCTCTGTTGAGCAGGGAGCCTGACGCAGAGCATGATCCCAGGACCCTGCAATCATGACCTGAGCCGAAGGCAGACACTTCACTGACTGAGCCACCCAGTTGTCCTGGTTTTCACATTTTAATAACAATATAAGAATGTCCAATTTTATTAATAATTTAAAATCACCTGTCCAGTGGCAGAGGTGGTGAGGATGGCTGGGTCTAATGCAGCCAGACTGCACACTCAGCCAGCAGCTTCCCTGAAGCTCTTTCTGTTGGTGGTATTTTTTGCAAGTAGGGGCTGTGTAGGTTTTAGAAGCAAAATGGAAAGATTCCTGTCTGTCTGTGACACACCCCAACCTTTGGGTCCAAAAGTCATTCAGTCTCCGCAAGTTAGAGGTTCATTCAGACAGGACCACAATGTGCCTCATGCTGCAAAGTTCCTTCTACCTGAGTTATTTGTCCAGTGTATTTTTGAGCTCTTACTATAAATTAAGAACTAGTCTAGGAATATAGTGTGAGCAAAATTAAACATGTCTTTGCCTTCTTTAGTGCACAGTCCATTTACTCAAAGGACCTCACAAATGAAATGTCCGTTGATAAATGTGGTGGACACTGCAAATAGGTGATCATAGCATGTGCAAAAAGTGTGCTATGAGAACAAATCACAGAAACTGAAGGGGACAGGCTGCACAGTTGCAAAGTCTGTGCACTGACCAAAGTCTCCCTGGGGAGGGTACAATCAGAGGGGGTTGAAATCTAGTCCACATTTTGTAGACAAAAGCCTGCAAGCAATGTAAGGCTGTGTCTGCCTTCTGGGGGCATCACTGTTGCTCCCCAAGCCACAAGTCATTAGGGTTGTAATGGCCAGAGGCAGCATCTTTTGTAATTGTCTACTGAGAAGGAGAGTCACATATTAATGCTCCCACTACTGTCTGTAGGCTTAATGTGTTGGTGGATATGGCCTCAACAGGAATATCAGGGAGGGCCTCCCGGAGGAAATGACACATGTGCTCTGAGTAGAGAGTGAGAGCCACTTAAGTGTAGAGGGAGAGGAAGGGTTCTCCAGGCAAGAACCAGCAGATTGGAGGATGGGAAGGATCCAGGTCGTGCAGGGAGGGGGATCCCGGCCCATGTTGCCATAAGCACCCTGCCTCTCTGTCCTCCCATACATGTGGGAGCGTTCCACATGATAGATGGTTAGACATGGAGCTGCTGGCTTAGAGCTCGCACTTTCCTTGACGGCTGTGGGGACAGACAGGCCTTACAAGGAGCCTCACTGGGCTTAACAGGGATAGAAGACCTCTTGACCCAATCTCTGCTGGCCAGAACCAGAACCTTCCCTGCTGGCCTAAAACCCCACCTTCTTATTCTTCTAGGACCATCTAGTCAACAGCTTTTATTTTTTAAGCCCCCCTAAGCATGGTTTGTGGGAATCCCTGGAAGAAAAAGTGAGGATCCCCTTTACCCTCAGTAAAGTATCTCAGGGTGCAGACAATAGTTGGGTGCAGGAGGCATCAGAGCATCTCACTGCGGGTGGGGTGCAGAGGGCAGTGAGAGGTGGCAGGGGCCATGCCCAGTCACAAAGGAGACCCCCCCTCACCGGAGAGAAACGCTTACTGCTGGTGCTTTGGCACTTTGGAGCCACAAAGCCAGCAACTTGCCCAGAGCCCCAGAGCTCAGTGGGGGTGTACCCAGGGAGCATTGGAGGAGGACAGGCAAGGGCTTACTGATTCTGCTCAATCACAGATGTTTTACTCTGCTCTCCTCCACGATGGGGTCCCCTGGGCCTGGTTTTTATTCAAGTCTCATTGCACAAACAACTTTGTAAATTACTGATGGAATCCACCTCCCTCGTTATACACAGGAATGAAAGCTGGGGAGCAGGGAGATGGAAGGTGTTGGTGCCACAGGTGGTTAGCGGCAGAACCCGGCCTGTGACCCAGAGCTGATCATAGGATGGAGGTTCTCACACAGTTGAGTTCTGAACCCTGGCTGTACATTAGAATTGCCTTGGAAATGTTTTAAAACTTAACAGGCCTGGACCCAGCCCTGCTCAATTACTCCAGAATCTTTAAGGGCAAGACCCACAGTCAGTATTTTTGAGAACTTCCCAGGAGATTGAAATGTGCAGCTCTGAACACACTGCAGGGTAGAAACCTTCAGCAGGAGGAGTCACAGGTGCCCTGGGAGGAGGAGTAAAACCACTGTCCTCTTGCTGGACACCACTTCTCTGCACCGCTGTTCATGTTGCTGTAGCAGAAGAAACAGCCACACTTGCACATTTGGTGCACGTTGCCCAAAGCCACAGGTCTACAGGACTTCAAAGGGACTCATGACCTCCAGTTGACCTTCTGCACACATAGGTAGCTGCATAGCCTTACACATGTAAGGTCTGGGCATCTCACTGCATGCGAAGTTGGCTTTGAAGACAATTTTCCTGACGTCCTTCTTTGGGCTACCAGCCAACTGGTAAGGGGAGCCCTAGAAGGACAGGTGTGTCTGTCAGCTGCAAAAGAGCAGTTGTCCAAAGAGTGAAGTTGACTGTGTTCAGATGCCTATGATGTTAGAGAGGAATGTTCTGTAGGATTCATGTCACGCGTGAAGCTTGTCAGGCTGGATGAGCTCAGACATGTCTGGTTAAGTTGTTAAGTGTAACCTGTGCATTGCATGGAGCAGGGATATAGAACGTGGACTCTCAGACATGTGGAGGGCCCCTTAGGGAGTTTCCTCCTGGCTGCAAACTGCTTCGGAAAGATGTGTCTGGCTCTTAATGCTCTGTTGATGCCTGCTGGGTCCCCCTCCTTTGCAGGATGTCTGAAGCTAAGAACTGTTCATTTGTGCTAAGACCTGTGTGAACTTGTTCCCTTGCAGGGAATCTGTCATCAGGAAAGGGCAGTGTCTTTCTGTCCCCACACTTCTGTGGAAGTCTATTTATCTGTACAATAGAATTCACTTGTCTGATCTATGCCCTAGAAAACTGTGTTTTGTCATTGAGAAATGTGAAGCTTTCACAGTTTCAAACTACATTTGTCCATGTTATACAGATTTGCTGAAATGTACCTGTATCTCAGGGGTCTAGACACGTTTCTGGGCTTTTCTTCTGTGCCGCATGCCTTGATAGCCATTGCGAGGGCTCGTTACTCTCAGACCTGATATAGGGTGCCAGGCTCTAAGTATTTTGCCTCTGCTCTTTTATTTTTTTGCAAATCAAAGTAATATTTACATACAGTGAAATGGCACAGATCTTAGTAATTTTGACACAGGTGCAACAATCTAATCAATATAGGGAAACTTTTCACCATCCCAGATAGACAATAACAGGACTATTCAGTTTCTCTTTCTTCTTGTGTCAGTTTTGATAGGTCACATGTTCTTTTTCATTGACATTATCAAATTTA
Source organism: Spilogale gracilis (assembly GCA_004023965.1). Taxonomy (NCBI): domain Eukaryota; kingdom Metazoa; phylum Chordata; class Mammalia; order Carnivora; family Mephitidae; genus Spilogale; species Spilogale gracilis. The sequence goes on from PITA01000762.1 coordinate 25,352, forward strand.
TTGGCATAGAACCATTTAAGTATTTCCTTACGTTTTTAACATCTGTACGATCTGTAAAGATGCATGTTTTATTCTGTATGCCAACAATTTATGTTCTCTTGCTTTCTTTTTAAAATTTATATACTATTATTAGGGGGTCTAGTGATTTTATTACCTTTTCCTTTCCAAAGAAAAATCATTTTGGATTTGTTTGTTTTACTTTAGTCCATTTTACTAATTATTACTCACCTGTTTATAATTTTCTAAGCTAAGCAAATTGATTTCCTTAATTACTCCCCATTGGCCCCCTCCCACCAGGCATTGGCAACCACTAATCAATCTCCTTTCAATTTCTATGTATTTCCTTTTTCTGGACATTTCATATGGTAGTAATACAATCTGTGGCCTTTTCTTTCACATAGTTTTTAAAAGTACATCCACACTATAACCCTTCATTCCTTAATTAGCACTTCATTACTTTTTATGTTCCACCATATGGAAATCATACTTTATTCTCTGACCAGTTCATGAACAGCTTAGGTAGTTTCCACCTTTTGACTATAATGAATAATGCTTCAGAAAATTTGTACTGGTTTTTGTGTGAACACATGTTTTCAGTTTTCTTGGGTACATACACACCTATGAGTGGAATCGCTTGAGTCATTAGTAACTCTGTTTTTAACATTTGAGAAGAAGTCAAAAGGTTTTCCACAGTGGCAACTATACCATATTACAATCACATAGTGAAGTCTGATGGCTCCAGTTTCTCTGTATCCTTGTCAGCACTTGCTATGTTGTCTTTTTTAGCCATCCTAGTGGGTATGAACTGGTTTATCATTAAAACCACTCTATTTCACTTGTGATTTCTTCCCTGATCTCTGGATTATTTCAAAGTGTGTTCTTTATAAGTTTTTAAAGTTGTTATTGACATTGATTGACATTAATTTATAATTTAATTCCATTGTGGTCAGAGAACATACAGTATAAGATTTAATTCTTTGAAATTTATGTATTTAAAAATATGTATAAATGAAATAATTAAGTATGTAGCATTTTAAAACTATATTCTTTTACTTAGTGTAATGCATGTGAAATTCTTCCTGTTGAGTACTTTTCCAATGTATAAATAAGCCACAATTTGTTTATTTATTTTTAGTTTTGATTTTATTTATTTATTTGGCTTATAGTTTTGACAATTAGGAATAAAGCATTTACATAGCAGTCTTTATGTGGACATACAGTTTCATTTTTCTTAAATACCTAGAAATGGAATTGCAGAGTCACTGGTTGACTGTATGTTTAAGAAATTGACATGGAGTTTTCTAACATAGCTGAAACTGAAACAGTTCCCATCCCATGGGCAACATATAAGAATTTTATTCTAGTAATCTATAAAATTCAATATTCTCAGTCTTTTATTTTAAACTGTTATGTTAGTTGTGCACTGGTATCTCATTGTGGTTTTAATTTTCATTTCCCAAATGATTAATATATCTAACTTTCTTTTACCTGATTCTTTAGTAATATATATCTTCTTGGGTGAAGTACCTGGTTGTGTCTTTCATTGATTTTTACATCTTGTTATTATTGAATTGTGAGTATTCTTTACATAGTCTGTAAGCAAATTATTTGTCAGGTGAATGTTTTGAAAATACTTCCTCCCCATCTGTGCCTTGGCTTGCATTTTATTTTCCTAATAGCACCTTACAAGAGCAAATATTCTTAATTTTGAAAAAGTCCAACATATCTATCTTTCTTTTTAAATTAAACTTTATATTTTGAGATACATGTAAATCTGTATTGTAAGAAATAACACAGCTGTGAGAAATAATACATAGAAAGCCATGTACCCTTTACTGAGTTTCCACAAATAGCAACATTTTGCAAAAATATAGTTCAATATAACCACCAAGATATTGTCACTGGTTTTACCAAGATACAGAGCATTTCCATATACAAGGATCCCTCAGGTGGCCCTGGAGGATACATACACTTTTCTTCTGCTCCCCCTACCTCTTCAACTTAACCCTGGAAACCACCAATTTGTTCTCTATTTTTACAATTTTGTTATTTCAAGAACATTATATAAATGGGATCATACAGTATGCAACCATTTGAGATGGGTTTTTTTTCACTTAGCATAAATCCCTTGAGTGATTCCCAAGTTGTTGCTAGCATTCCTTTTTTTTATTATTTATGATTGTATTCCACGGAATGGGTATACAATGGTGAGTTGAACAGCTAACCCTCTGAAGGACATTTTGGTAGTTTCCAGTTTTTGACAATTGCAAATAAAGCTACGAATTCCATCTACAAGTTTATACAGGAGCATAAGTTTGGGATGATTACCCAAGGGAGTTATTGCTAGATCTTTGATAATTCCATTATGAATTTTAAGAGAAACTTTCCAGTTATTTTCCAGAGTAACACCACCATTTTAAAGTCCCAGCAATGTAGGAACAATTCCATTTCTCTCAATCCTTACCAGCATTTGGTATAATCGCTATTTTTTTTTTTAAATTTCTGCTGTGTTGATAACACATAGTGATGTTTCAGCATGCTTTTAATTTCCATTTCCCTGATGAAAAAGGGGTTGAACATTTTTTCATGTGCTGATTTGACATCTTTGTATCTTATTTAGTGAAATGTCTATTCCTATCTTTTGCTCAATTTTTAATTGGATTTTTTAAAACGTTGAGCTTTACAGATTCTGTAAATAGTTCAAAATAAAGCTTTTGCTGGAAATATAATTTGCAAATATGTTTCCCAGTCTCTAATTTGTCTTCTTATTTTCTTGACAGAGCCTTTTGCATAACAAAGTGGTTAATTTTGATGAGTCCACCAGATTATTTTGGTGTCAAGTAAAGATCTTAGCTCTAGATCTCCAAGTGTTTCTTCTCATTATATTTTTTAAAGTTTTAGTTTTGTGCTTTATCTTTCTATCAACAATTCATTTTTATTCATTACTGTATAAGTGATGTGACTCAGGTCAAGGTTCAGATTTTGTGCTGTTGTTGCCTTGTTTTATATTTTTCTTCTGTGCTTGTTGTAAACACCATGCCACTTGTTGTTATGCTTCTCCAAGCAGCTAATTATCTTTTAAGGAGACTTAAATAATAAGTAAATAATATATATTTACTCATTTATTTCCCATTTCTGGTGCTCTTAATTTTTTTTAAATATAAATCCATGTTCCCATCTGTTCTTATTTCCTTCATCCCCAAAGAACTTCCTTTGATATTTCTTGTACCAGGTCTGCTCATGATGAATTCTTCCAGATATTTTCTTTTTTTTTTTTAAACATGTAACATGTATTTATTTCAGTCTTACTTTGAAATATATTTTTGTTCAAAATAGTATTCTAAGTTGACAGGCTTCTGTTTATTTTTCCCTTGGTGGAGATGCTCCTCCACCATCTCACTTGGTGTCTTTATTTTTTCTTTTCTTTCTTTCTTTTTTTTTTTCTTCACTTGGTGTCTTTCTGAGGAGAAGATTGCTATTATACTACCCTTGTTTGTGTTCATGAAATATGTCTTTGATCTCTGGCTGCCTTTTTAAAATTAACATCGTGTGTCTTTTTCTCAATATGTTTTTAAACACTGCCACAATTTTACATTTATCAGCAGTTTGCTTATATCTGTTACCAGATAATAATCACATCTCTGAATCTAATGTTCTTTGTTTACCTACTACTTTGATGATGAACATTTAGGCTATTTTTGGTCTGGAACCTGGCTGCTTTTAAGATTTTCTCTCCATTGCTGGTTTTGAGGAAATTAGTTATGATATACCTTTGTGGATTTTTCATGTTTCTTGTGCTTGAGAGTTATTGAGATTCTTAATATCTGCAAGTTTATAGTTTTCATCCAATTTAGAAATTATTCAACCATCGTTTCTTCAAATATTTTTTTCTTCGCACCTCTTCTCATTCTAGGGCTCTTAAAGTTGTTCTGTAACTATATACTCCATTTTCTTTTTTGCATCTTTTTATTCCCTGTGCTTCATTTTGCATAACTTCTATCACTATGTCTTTTAGGTCACTGATTTTTTCTTTTGTGACATCTAATCTTCCACCCACATTTTCATGAAATCCATGGTCTGGTGAAGGAAACCCAGTTCCCTGCACATTTTTGGTGAGACCTTCCTTTCTTTCTTCCCCTGTAATCTTCTGACTAGACCTTTAACTTTGAAAGTGTATCTTCCCCCATAATAAGCCAGCCAACTTCTTCCTTTAAGAATGAGACAGGTTTTCTTTGTAATACTCCAATAATGAGCGTGGTAAAAATGTATCACTGTTTCTAGATGGAAGTGCCCTCCTCCCCTTCATTGTCTGAGGCACAGAGGAATTAGACTGTTTCTTGTCATGGCCAAGGCGCTAATTTGCAAGAAGGTAGCAATGAAGAGTTTATTGAGTCCACATAGAACTAAGAAATGGTTCTTGCTGGGCTCAGTGATAAGGGTCACAGTTGTCAAACCATTTTTCTTCCTTATGTTGCTCCATGCAAGGATCTGAGAGTCCCAGAAACCTACTGTGGCTCACGGATCCAATCCTGAACTTGGGGTAATGTACACACATTGACAGCTCTATCAAGATTGCCCACAGCAGTGTGCAGGGCTCCCTGCTGGGAGACAGACACCCTCTTGCCCAAGAGGTAGGAGTTGATGCCAGCACCCAAAAGTGCAGAGCCCACTGCACGTATGACCAGAGAATATTATAGTTCGAGGACAACTTCTACCTTGTCCCTGCCTGGCACAGGACAAAATACAGATAAAGTACATACCCCAGTTTAAGCATCTTGATGTTGTAGATCTTCACATCTCATCTTCAGTAAGTATCCTTGCTAAAAGTTGTTTAGAATAAAACGAATACAAATATTAATAATATTTATATTTTTGTGACTCTGCTTGATAAATTTCTTCATAGAAATGAAAGTACCCTGAAGCCTTGATTAATTAAAAATGTGAGACACAAGGCACATGGTATTACCTGTGCTTAGAAAAGACAGGCTTGAATATCAAAAGTATGTGAAGTATGAGGTGTCACTATGCATTATAAGATTTATGCTAATGTGTTTACAGCTAAATACTAAACCCTACTTCTATTATGTTGCTCTGCTTTGAAGTGCCTGAGACCTTTAACTTGTGAATGTTTTATATGGTACATAATTTGAACTGTAATAGGACAGTTATTTTTATGGAATTCACAAATATTTTTGCTTAAAATTATCCTTGTGACATTCTAACATCACCACATGTGAAGGTCACTAAAGCAATTTTTCTTAAAAAGTGCATTTTAATATTAATAAAGACTCCCAGGTAGTATATATTACACCATTTTAGTCTCTTGGCTCCTGTAACATTTGGCCTTTGTTTTATTTAGTTTCAGATTTCAATTACTCTGACATTACTGAAGAGAAACCATAAATAATGGTAAAAATCTCCATCGTGGAAGTTCAACATTTTAAGCCTAAGACATTTCAAATGGGATTCTGCCCAGAGTCCTCTGTGTCCAGTCTAGCCCCTCCTCCACTTCAGATTACAAGAGAACACATAGAGTCCTTTGATTTTTTATTTATTTATTATAAATATATAAATGTATAAATATATAAATATTAGAAATATAGAAATATATTATAAATGTATAAGTCTATTATAAAATATATAAATAAGTTATAAATATATGAATTTTGTATATAAATATATACAATTATTATATTTATTCTATCATAAAGTTGGAGGAAATGAAAAATATCTTTTTTTCTTTGTACACTGTCTATGGAAATATGAATTACTACATGGAAAACAGCATGGAATTTCCTCAGAAAGTTAAAGATAGGATTTCTGTATGATCCTGCAGTCCCACTTCTGGTAAAAATCCAAAGGAAATGAAATCAGGATTTTTTTTAAAGATGTCTTTATTTGAGAGAGAGCATGGTGGAAAGGGGCAAAGGGAGAGGGAAACTTAAGCAGACTTTGTGATGGGCACGGAGCGTGACGTGTGGCTCGATCTCAAAACCTTTAGATCATGACCTAAGCTGAAGGCAGGTGCTTATCTGACTGTAGCATCCAGGCGCCCCTGAACAGGGTCTTGAAGAGATATCTACTCTCCCATATTCGTTGCTGTATTATTCATAATAGTCAAGACAGGGAAGCGACCTAAATGTTCATTAATGGGTGAAGGGATAAAGAAAATGTGGTGTACATGTGTGTAGAATATACATGTATAAAATACATGTGCATATATGTACGTAAATGGGCATGTGTGTGCATATATATTTATATATTGTGGACTATTATTCCATCGTGAAGAAGAAAATCTTGCTATTTGTGACAATGGGTGAACCTAGAGGACATTATGCTAAGTGAAATAAACCATAAAAAACAAATGTTGTATGAACTGACTTGATGTCCAATCTACAACAGTCAGGGGAGGACGGGGGCTACCCAGGGCGGGGGGCTGGGTACATGACTTGATGTCCAATCTATAACAGTCAGGGGAGGATGGGGGCTGCCCAGGGCGGGGTCTGGGTACATGACTTGATGTCCAATCTACAACAGTCAGGGGAGGATGGGGGCTGCCCAGGGCAGGGGGCTGGGTACGTGGGGAGAGGTTGGTCAAAAGCCTCAGATGCATAGATTCTAGGAACCTGATGAATGACAGAGCTGTGATAGTTGACGGTACTGGACAGTCCACTTGAAACTTGCTAAGAGAGTAGATCTGAAGTGTGTTTCCCACACACCCACAATACCCACTGGGATGTGATGGCGCTCCCACCCAGCTTGACTGCGGAGGTCACGCCATGGTATATGCACGTGGCCGACCATCACAGTTCACACCACCATGCATAAGCAGGGGACGGAAGTTATTTCCATGGAAGAGAACGATGTGGCAAGAGGGAACTGGCGGGCCTCAGGGAGGTGGTCAGGGAGGGGGTGAAGGGGCCGACGCTGGAAGGAGACCCTGTGGCTGACTCATGGTAGAATGCGGGGTAACCCAACACTAACAGGAAATAGAAAATGATGGCATTCTTTACCAAGTGAGTTTGCAGGCCGTGTGCTCACGGGACTGCTGCATTTCTCTAGTCACCTATAATAAAAGGAGAGAAAGAAGCGATGAGCTTTGAAAATAATTTGTCAGATGGAGAGGAACCAGGACACGATGAGGGCCAAATTAAACCATTTCTCATTTCTAGCCTTTTCTGACAACCCACAGTTCTCAAATCACAGCACAGCTTCCAGGAAAAGCCCAAACCCAGGAGCCTCTTGATAAAACAAACAAACAAACAAACATGGTCTGAAGAAATGACCATGGACTTGACTTGAAGATTTCCTTGGAGACACAGAAGGATTAGAGGCAGTGCCCAGTGACCCTTACCATGGGCTCCCATGGGGAGGACACATGCCCAGGGCCTTCCTGTGGGACTGCATGTCCCGGCTGCCCCCAGGGTGACCTGACTCTGCAGTCTCGGCTCAGATTTGCGGGGGGGAACGAGGAGGGGTTCTGTCCAATGGCAGGAAGTTCAGTAAGCTTCACGAAAGATGGGCAGGCCATTGAAGACCACTCTGCGGACACAGATGCTGCCTGTTGGGACTAATGGGAAAAGACACAGTGAACAAAGAAAAACCTGTGATCCCCCAGCCTCTCTTCTCAGGAAGAGAAAGGAGAGAGCATCTTCTGCCAACGTGAGCTATAGGTTCACGGCCCGGGAAGGACAGTTCAGAGGGCTGAGCTGGGAGCCAGTGGGCAGAGCCGGGGACAGCCACGGCAGGCAGGAGAGGGCCAGCCTGCCTCCAGGGGGACGTCCGCAGAGGTTGTGGTGGCAGTGTGCCACATGTGGGGGCCAGAGGCCTTGTTGTTGTGGGTCAGGGCTCTTCACAGGGACAGTGAAGGCTCGCAGAGAGCTGGACCCGAGGAGAGAGACCCAAGGGCAGCCTTATCCAAAGCTGGACCTGATTTAGAGCTCAGGATCCTGACCTCCAGCCTGAGCCTAATGCATGATAACAGAGCCATGTGTTCAGTTGTACAGTCTGGGGGGCAATGAATGGATTTGGCCTGTGAGAGGAATATAAAAAAATGTGGCCAGAGGGCAGACCACAGGGATTTGGAGACAAGACCCCAGATTCTTTGTTTTTCCTAGTCTTCAGCAAAGTGATCTAACCCCCTTCCTTTCCATGTGGGCTAGCCTATGATGTTGCTGCTCATGGATGGAATGTAGCCAAAGTGACGCCGAGGCTTGGTTAGAGAAGGTCACACAGCTTCCTGCTGTCTCCAGGGTCACTGAGTCTGAGAACCGCCTTGCTGTCTTCCCAGCTGGGGCTGTGCGGAGCCCGGAGCGGAGACGTTCCCACGAGCAGCCTTTGCCAGGGTTCTGGCCGAGGACAGGTGTCCCTCGTGACGTGGGAGTGAAGAAGCTTCTCTCTCTCTACCCCTGCCACTGTGGGGCTGTAGCCGCCTGAGGAACCCCAAGTAAGAACCATGCAGCTGGTTCCAGCCAATCCCCAAACTGTGAGATTCAATAACAGCAGTAAATGGTTAGGGTTTAGGATGCATGGTTTATCACGCAAACCACCAGCTACTGTATGCAGGGGGGAGCAGGTTGGGAAACAGGTGTGCAGAGACCAGGAGGCAACAAGCCGTGTGCTCCTTTGACCCCGTGCCAATCCCCGAGAACCTGGAAATCTAGATTTCTATGCAAATTCTCCTGATTTTGAAAACACTGGGGTGGCCAAACAGAATTCCTGTGGGCTGCACTCACTTCCTGGGATGAGCTTCAGTGAGCCCCCTCGATTAGCCTTCCCCTCAAACAGCAGAAGGCATGCTGTCCTGCCCCAGCCGGCTCCACGCTCGGTCCTCACAGCTCCTCCTTCTCTCTGGTGAGTTTTGAAAGCGTCCATCGCATGGCTGCATGCTCGCTCTTGGGCATCACTAACTGCTGACCAGAAAGCCCAACAAAGACGGGAGATGCTAAATACCAATGGCTCTGGAAGGCTCTCAGGGCCTGGCTCGTAGCTGCAAAGGCAACACTTCTGTGTTCATTTTGCTGAATGCTGGTCGCTGACCTGTAGAAACTGAGATCTAGACTGCGTAGCATCTTCTCCCGTGTCAGTGTCTGTGATGCAGCCCGGCCGGTGGTGTTAATTAACTCTCAAGAAAGGAAACACGTTTCTCTCCACTCAGTTTTTCAGGGGGGTGTCCAAAAGGTCAGCATTTTGGTAAAGTGAGTTTTGGAAGCAGCATTTTGGACCATGCCATGAAGTCGAGGCAAGCACTTTTCTGAAAGGGTTGTGGGGTCAGGAACAGGGTTACCGAACCCCCTGACCAGCCTGGCCCCAAAGCATCCTGGACGGACATGGGGGACCGGCTTCTTCATGACTCCAGGCATGAGAGCTCTCTTTTCTTAGGGTGATCCCCTTAGTCAAGTTATTGTAAATTCTTCCTCTACCCCATGGAGGTGTACGTCTTTGCAGCCCAGGAGTGTCTGTGCTCGAGAGCCTAGAAGCCACCCCTTTGCGCTGCAGTCTTCCCGCTGACGGGCTCCACTTAGCAAACACAGATGGCCCCAGTCACAGCGAACAACTGTGTCAGGTGTGGACTCGGCAGGCTGGACACGTCCCCTCCATCAGCAGCCCCCCACCCGTCCCCCAGACCGCCCGTGGCCCCGCACAGAACACCCCTCCACTTGGCTTTTGCATTCGGATGCTTTCCGGCCTCTCTCTCCTAGACAGGGGGCTTGAATCAAGTCTTCCTTCGTGTTCAACTTTATATGTTTTATGTTTCCAAATGCACTGCTCCTTATTTTCCCTAATTTCTCTTTCTGGTTGTCATATGTCCGAGCTGTGCCGTGGGAGAACCCCGCCCCCCACTGCTTGCAGGGATTCTGTGTGTGGATTATGGCTGCCATACGCCCCACACAGGAGGTGGCTCTGTGATTGGGAGGAAATACAGGGTGCTCATCTCCCAGAGCCGCTCCACGTGTTCTGAGTCTGTTGCAGGAATGGGTGGGGATAGAAGGTGTCCCCATAAATCCGTGATTTAGAACCCAGGGGCTCCTGGAAGGTCACCTCTAACTGACCCTCCATCTCTGCTCTAGATCCCTCAGCCTCAGAAATAAGTAAGTTTGACAGGGTTGGTTTTCTTTTTTCAATTATTCCAGGGAAAGAAGAGAGAGCAGGGGTGGACTGTCCAAGAGACCCCCCATGGCGATAGGTTCCCCTTCTTGTGTGCACTGTTCAGCCGTCGGACATAGCATCTGAGGGTCTCAGTTGCTGCCAGGATTTCTGATCTGAGCCCTGTGAGCCTTTCTTCTCTTGTTGCCTATTTATTAGCTCTGCTTCCCTGAGAGATGCTAGCTCTGTGGTCAGCAGCCGAGACTCCTGCCACCTCTCTGCTGCCCACCCCTGGACACGGGGCTACCGGGGAGCTGCTAGTGCACTTTCCTGGCTGGACCGCAGGGACATTTGCTCCCGTAACTTGACTACAAGTGCCCAGGTGCTCGTGCTATTTGCATTTATCTGAGAACCAGGGATTTGGAGGCTGTTCCTCTGAGACCTCACATGTAAGACCTCTTCCTTCTTCACCTGGTCTTTCCCTTCTGCCTCCTACACAAACATTTGCACCGGGTGCCCATTCTGTCCCAAGAACTGTGCTGGGCTCCGGAGTGAGGACATTGATTTAGAAGATGGCTCACCCACCCACTGAACCCATTAACCCAAACCCCTTGCTCCACGAACGTACGATGTGACGATGTTCTTCCTTCAGTCTGCATGAGCCACCCCAGCCAATGGCTGCTGTGTCTGGGTGCGCTCCCTAGGTACCCATGTGGGAGGGTGGCAGTTCTCCTGTGGGTAAGAGGAGGAGAAATACGGATTATCTCGTGTGTTCTGCTTGTGCGCTCAGCAATTCAGTGTGTTTTCATCTTTTGCTACCGTGACAACTCTCTGGGTGAGGTCGGGTCACTTAGGCTTATGTGATGGTTGGGGATACTGGTGCATCCGGTCCAGTGATGAAGCGTCCCCAGTAAGGCCCTGAGTAGGGGACCTGAGTGCGCACCAGGGTCCATCTGTCTGCTGCAGATTGAGAACTGGAGTCACACGGGAAGAACAAGACCTTGGTAGAGTCTTGGGTCAGTTGCCTCTTACTTCATTTTAAGAAGGATGATCGGGTGGAATATTTTTCACCATAAGACAAGAAGTATGGATACATGTGACACCATGGAGGGACCTTGAGAGCCTCACACTGAGTAAAAGGAGCCAATACAAGGTTGCATGGTAGGATTCCACTGAGATGAAATCCACAGGGACAGGAAAATGAGTGGTTGGGAGGGGCTGGGTGAAACGAGGAGTGTGTGTGGGGTGTCACGCATCAGGGCTTCTTTTGGTGCGAGTATGTTCTGGAACTGGAGAGAGGTGGTGATTGCACAGCCCTGGGACTGTACTAAGAGCCACTAAATGAGACACTTTAACAGGGCTGATTTTATGTGATGTGAATTTTACCTCAATGGAAAAGAGTAGACAGAAACCTACGAGACAGGCCCCTGCCCAGCCTGGCAGTGGAGGGGTGGGGGAGACCCTGGGGGGATGCTTCCCACCCTACTGAGAGCTGTGCCATCTTCTCAGCACCCACGGTTGGGTCCTGTGGGATATCTATACTGCCAGCTGACAATGCTGCCCAGGGTGATCTGGGACCAGTCAGCTATGAGACCGTGAGTGTGGGTCCTTCTGACAAGAGGTCGAAGGATCTGAGTCCATATCAGCACCCCGAGAGCAGCACATCCAGTGAGAGCCTGGGCTCTGGAGTCAGAGGGCTCTGGTGTGGGGCCCTCCCACACTGAGACCCTCCCCAGCTGTGCATCCCTCCGTCTCCCCACCTGCGATGGCAACAATGGTGTCTTCCTGGTAGGGATGTTGTGGGGGTCTAGGAGACAATGTACCTGGCCTGCCATGTTCACAAAGCTGCTGGGCTGTCACTGGAATCCAAGTCAGTGCCAGCACAATGTTGTTGGTGTGAAAGGAAGGGCTGTGGCATGCTCCGTGTCTCCAGAGCAAACAGGCTGCTGGAGAAGGGTGGGATGAATAAGCCTTCCCACATGGCCTGCCCGTAACCTCCCAGACAAGTGGCCTCTGCCTCCCCAGGACATGGTTGACTCTGGGGCAGATAACAGGCCCCTATTGCAGGTCTGATTTTGTGCAGTTGATTCCAATGGGCCCCATCCATGGGCGACGGAAACACAGGAACTGGTGTTCACAGGAACAAAGTCCTTGGTGAAGCACTCGCAGCCCACGGGCGGTGGGAACTGCAGGTGCCCTTGAGCTAATCCTACAAGGTGTGCGGGAACCATGGCAGTGACGGTCCCTTTCCAAGCACCAAGTGCCTGGTGCGAGCTGCCTTGACCCGGTGAACAAAGCCAAGAGCTGAGTGTTGGTTACAGTCTGCTGTTTGCCTTCAGAATTTCTGAAGCATCCCTCGGACCAAACAATGTGGCCGAATGGAGGCCCACGGCTCATGCAGGGCTCCTTCACATTTTCCAGGCAGCCCAGCTGTTGTTCTCCACCTTGAAGATATTAAGCCCAGGCCCTTGAGGATGCTTTCAGCATGTTTTTGCTTGGATGGAGGAAAAAAAAAAAAAAGGAACATTTTCCTTCTCTCTTGAATGTGAAGACCAAGAGGCTAATTCACCAGGAAACAACCTGCCCCCATCATATGCAGGAGGATTGGGGGAATTAGTTTGCTGGCTCGGGAACAGCTGCAGTAAGCTTCTGTGTGGGCAATTCAAAGCCCTACGAAAAAGTCCCTCTCCAGCTCCCTGGCTTTATCCACCGAGCACGACCAAACTCCCCGCTGTCCTTCCATCCACTGGAGCAGCTCAGTCATGCAGAACCGCCTATGGAGCCGAGCACTGTCACGCCGCGGGAAGGCCACTCGAGGCCTGATTCAGGGCTATGGCTGAGGCTCCCCTCGATCCTGGCTGATCCGGCGTCTCGACCCTTGAGTCCCCTGGCTGCACGGCTGTGGTTCTGGGAGCAGGGTGTTGTGGGTATGTCTGCAGATGCAGCTCAAGTCATTCCTGGGCTGGGACAGGAGCTGCCCTTGTGATGTGAAGATGGCATAAGGAGAGCTTTTGGGGGGTTGCTGGAAGTACTCTCTTTCTTGAACGGGGTGCTGGTTATGTGAATGTGTTCAGTTTGAGAAAATTCCTCAAGTACTACCCTCTGTGGTTTTAATTTCAATAAATAAGTTTAAAAACAGATTTGGGTACTGGGAGTAACTTCGTTTCTTTGTTGCCCCTGTGATTTTCTATTGGAGAGTGGGTTCCATGCCTACTTGACCAGTCCCTGGGCTCACGAGGTTATGAAGAATGTTGTACCTGGGGATCCAAGAGCTTTGGGATGATGAAGAATCAAATGGTGAGGATGGGTGGGCCCTTGGGAGTGAGTTGTGGATGGAGGGAATGGACACATCAAAGCTGAGAGCCAAGAGACCTAGAACCTCAGAAAAGCCAGAAAAGCTTTAGTAAATTGCATTTTATGGATGGGCATGGGGGGAGCTCCAGGAAGCTCCATAAGATACTCGGCACCATATTTGGACTTGAGCTGTCTGATCTTGATTCTCATGTCCTTTCAACATTCCTACTTGGCCTCCCACCTGCTCCTACTCCTCTCTGGCTAGAATCTCTAAGCCTTTGTGTGTCCTTTTTCTGATGGAGCCTTTTGAGTGATTCCTCACCTTTATTCTCTGTCTTGATCTCCTGATTCTGCCCTTACCCACCTCCTGTACACCTCCTTGACCTTGAGCTCCTCTGGATATTTCTATTCTTGCCATGTCTCTTGTATGGGCCTGCTGATCAACCTGTGTGATCCCAGCACCCAGCAGGCCACTACCCTGTGTCTAGCAGTGCACCCCTGTCTTCTGTTACCCAACTGGCCAGACAGAACTTTAGAGAACTTTCCTTTTTTAGAAGAAAGCAAGTCTGGAGAAATTAAGCCCTTCTTTTCTTGCTCCATTTTCAGAGAAACGAGAGGACAGATGGTCATCATCCTTCACGTTGAGAAAAAAAAAATCTCACCAACAATTAAAACTGAAATGACCAGTATATAAAAATACCATCTCACCAGAATTCCAAAATATAAAATAAATAGCGACATTTCCTTGTTGCAGCAAGGCTCCGTGTTAGAATAGGAGTTCTCCTTTTTTTAGAATAGGCGGACTAGGATCATAAAACTTTAAGTTAAAAGAAGAGAAATGATTTTTTTCTTTCTTTTTTTTTTATTTTAACGAAGGGTGTTAAAGGCTAATTTTTCTGACCTTCTGTGTTTCTCTGTGGTGGAGCCTTTTGAACCATTGTCTTCAGGAGAGAGTCTCATGAGCGCCCTGTGCGTCTGAGGCTCGCTGCTGTTTTTCTGTCGGGAGACAAAGATGGGGGAACAAAGGAGAGCCTATTCCAGGTGTGCAGGGGAGCACCCCGCTGTATAGAAGCTTCAGGAAACACTCTGAGAGGGAACAATGGATCCTGGAGAACATGAACAGACGCACCTCAATTTCAGAAACATATGCACATGAAAGATCATCTTTTATTGGAGAGCATGTATTAACTTATACTCTTTTAAAAAACATAACCGGGAAACAGTGACCTTTCCGATGGCTTCATGAGCTGCAGTTTCAGGAGAACATAATAAATGCCACTAGATACTGTGGAACAGAAAAACATAAGGGTTCAACAAATTAGACTTTGCAACACATGCCAGAGACACCGGTGTGGACCTCTGTATACAGTCACTGTTCCGTATTATTTTTCCTCCATCAAAAAGTTGACATTCAGAATATTCAAGAAATATATGTGCCCTTTGGATTTATTTCCCGGTGATGCTTTGTTTATTTAGCCATGTATTAATGTCCTGCAACAGAAATGGGCTTCCATGAAAATAAAAGCTCTTGCTTGACTTCTTGCTATGAACATTCAGCACGAGTTCCGTGAAGAATGACGTGTTAGGGTAGGTCTGATGAGTTAGGAGCGCTTTCTGGGTGGAATGTTTGCTGCCACAGTCATTTTGGCATCCTTTTCCTGCTATTATTTATTGATGAGCAGGTACCAGTCAATAAGCTATCATGAGATAAGAGTTAAATTAGGTTTAAATGTAAGGAAATAGTAA
The DNA here is from genome assembly GCA_004023965.1 of Spilogale gracilis. Classification (NCBI taxonomy): domain Eukaryota; kingdom Metazoa; phylum Chordata; class Mammalia; order Carnivora; family Mephitidae; genus Spilogale; species Spilogale gracilis. The sequence continues at coordinate 40,478 of PITA01000762.1, forward strand.
AGAGAATAGGCTACCATACACATTGAGAAAATGGTCAGATTGTGATAGTTTGGAGAGAAGCCAAATTTCTGTGCTGGGATTTGTCCTTGTTCCTGCTTCGATGGAGGATACATGGGTCTATATTGGTTTTTCCTGAGTGTTTACTTATGCGTGAGGGCTACTGCCACTGGGCTATTTTCAAGCCAAGTGTGACTAGTTACTTTTAAATTCTGCATCTTCTTCATGTTCCTACACCCACTCCCTCACTTTCCAGACTCCGTTAAAGTCTGGAGCCCACCTCAGCATGAAGAAGCCTCGCGGAGCGATCGACCAACTGAGGGGACAGGCTGGTGTGTTTCCAGGTGACAGGTCAACATGTGTCCCCCGGTACCTGGTGCTCAGAACCATGAGCTCAAAATATCAAATGAAGCCAACCATTTCCTAGTCCTTGGGAACAAACTGTCGTGTTGGCCAATAACGGATAAGAAAATCATGCATCTGAGAGTGCAGGATGCTAATCTTGCAAATCTATTTTCTTAGCCTTAATGAGCGTGAAGTGATTTTTTTTTAGTCCATGATCCCGAAAACTGAAAGATTATGGCATACAATTATCTTACTGTCAAAAATTATTTTTCTGTTGAAAATAAAGTCAGCTTCCTTGAACATTTAGCCATTTTTTTAAATTGATCCCGTTTTAGATTTCCCTGAAGCACGCTCCTCATTTTTAGGGTGCTCAGAATTTGGGGCATTAGAGAGAGGGGTTTGTCTGGGGTCCATCCTGAAGGTGTGTGACCCCTAAGGGCTCTCATCAGAGATGCGCTCCAGGGGGGGAGGGGATGAGGAGCTCCCATAAGTGTCTCTCTCAGGAAGGAAGGGGCCCTCCCAGCGAGCCTCAGGAAAAACCTGGAAGGGTGGGTGTGATCTTAACAAGGGTGGTTTCACAAGGCCTCTCTCTCACTTGTCTTACAGTATTCTGTTAAAATGTTTAGCTCTCAGGCATCTCTTCCTGGCCGCCATCATTCCTCCGGGAGCTGCTGGGGCCCCTCCTCCACGCTCCCCACCTCCTTCTCCCTGCAGCAGTCAGAGATGCAGAACCTCCCTGCCCTTCTCCAGCTCAGACCTTCCTGGGCTTCCCACACTCCTGAGGGTGAGCCCAGCCTATGAGCCCAGATCCCTTCCAGTCTGGGCCTCCTGGCAGCTTCGACTCGCTCGGCTGTCCTGGACACCCCAGCACCCTAGCCCTCAAGCCCCACTCCGCTTGTTTCGCTCCTTCATGGCACGAGGCTCCTCTCTCCACTTAGCCCATCCACCTCTGCCTCATGTCTTTGTCTCCTAATTTCTGTTCTTTGGGCCCTGCACACACCGTGTCTCTGCCTAGACTCCCATTCTCTCCCTCCTTGCCTGGCTGTCTGCTTTTCATCCACGGCATATTAGATTCAGTATTGCTTCCTCTGGGAAGGCTTCCTTGGCTTTCTTTGAGACCATCTGAGTATTTTTCATACTTTACTAAACGTATTTAACTATCTCTCTTGTTGGGCGGTAGACTCAAAATTTGTGAATTATGTGCTTTGATCTTTGAGCCAAATACCTCTCACTGCCTGTTTCCGTAAATGCGCCTAGAGGGCACGTGCCACGCCCATTCCTCTGAGAAGTGGCACAATGGCAGAACTGAGTCCTTCCCCCAGAGGCATTAAGGCTCCAAATCCTAAAACATTTACCAGCAGTCCTATAACAGAATAAATCTGCCCACCCCATGAGTGAACGTTGAGCTCACAGGCAGGGAAGCGCAGTGTGATGGAAAGGGGACAACTGGGTTATCTTTGCAGAGGATCTGATGCGTAGAAAAACACACGGGACTGACGTTCTTGCTGCTCCTGCTTCTACCAGATGCCCCATAGGGCTTGTTCACTGCCTGTCGCAAATCGCACTAGCAGGTTGACCTGGCTTCCCTCACTCAGTCCTCCCAACAGTCCAACGTGGTAGGAACTGTGCTCATGTCCATTTTACAGAAAAGTAAACAGAGCCCGGGAAGTTGAAGTTGCTTGGCCATGCCCCTACGTCTAGGAATCAGGCCTTTGGGAGGCGTCTTCTCTAACCCACATGCCTCCAAATATACTGGCTCATTTGCTTATTGGGGGAATTGTGTCTTTGATTTTTGTGGAAAGCCTGTCTTCTCACTGAGCAACTGTCTAGGTGTCTAGGTGAATGGTTAGAGTTGTAGGAAGTCAGGCATCTGTACTGAAATAGAATTTCCTGTATATTACATTGTAGCCACAGGTAAAAGATACATTGTCTTTCCTTCTCCTTTTTCTTTTTTTCTTAAGATTTTATTTATCTGAGAGAAAAGGTGAGCATGAGTGGGAAGGGAGGGGAGAGGGAGAGGAAAAAGCAGACTCCCCGCTGAGCAGGGAGCCTGATACAGGGCTTGATCCCGGGACCCCGGAATCATGACCTGAGCTGAAGGCAGACACTTCACTGACTGAGGCATCCAGGGGATTTAAGATACATTTTCAAAATTATTATATTCGAGTGAAAAAAAGTACGAGTGCATGAGATTGTTGAGAAAGAATCTTCTGAAATCTGGAACTACATGGGATGGATTGGTAAAAATCATGAGAGCCCAGCAACAATTTCAGTGACAAAATAACAGCAAACCACAAATGTCAGGAGCAAAGCTGAGAGGCATTTCAATAGAGCATCCCCATGATGAGCACTCTGACGTGTAAGAAATCTGACAGGTGGAAGGCGTTCCAGAGCCCAGGGACACATAAGCGTCATACGGGCTTATAAAGAGCACAGGCCTATCACCATAGCACCCAAGCTGTTCCGTGGAATAAATACCATATCCCCTAATGATATACAAGATGGCCTGATGTGCAGAGGATGACTTTGGCCTTCTTGCACCTGTGAACCTCTGAAAGTTGGAATTGCAGTTTTATTCACTCACCTTCAGCACTTGACGTGATTAAGTGACTCATATTTTGTTTGTTTCTTTTGTGCTTAATGATTCATTGACCCTAAAACAGGTACACAGGCTGAAGAGGACTTGAACATACAATGACAAGTCAGAGAAAACTTCTGTTTCCAAGATTTTATGAACCTAATTGTAAAAAGCAAGATGCATAGACTTGGAAGAGGTTTGTTTGGTTAAATGAAAAAGTTGTTCATCCAGATGGTGAAGGCATGTGTCCTCAGCACCATGGCCACAGTTACAAGTGACTGAATTGAGCATTTGAGTTTTTTTTTTTTTTTAAGATTTTATTTATTTGACAGAGAGAAACACAGCCAGAGAGGGAACACAAGTAGGGGGAGTGAGAGAGGGAGAAGCAGGCTTCCTGCGGAGCAGGGAGCCCGATGTGGGACTTGATCCCCTGTCTCCGGGATCATGACCTGAGCCGAAGGCAGTCGCTTAACCAACTGAGCCACCCAGGCGCCCTGAATTGAGCATTTGAAAGAAAATCTTCAACTTGTGTTTCAATATGGTTCTTTTAAAAGTTTAACTATTTGCGTCATTAATCCGAAACCTCCAAGCCAGCAAACAAACGATGCTCAGGACCATATGACTACTAATGAATGCTGACATCTAAAGAATCAGTATGAGTCTTTTCCTAAGACTTCCAAAAAAATGGAAGAGAAAGGAGTACTTCCTAACTTATTCTATGAGGCCAGCACTACCCTGACACCAAAGTCACAGGAAGATATAAAAAGAAAAAAAAAAAAAAACAGACAAATATGCCTATGAATAAGGACTCAAAAACCCTCAGTGATACACTAGCACCCAAAAGGCAGTAACATATTTAAAGGAATATGCACCATGAGCAAGTGGGATTCTTTCCAGGATTACAAAGGTAATTCAACATACCACAGTCAATCAACGTAAAACCTCATGTTAATAGAATGAAGGGAGAAAAAGACCACATGAACATTTCAGTAGATGCAGATTCAAATAAAAAACAAGGCTATGATGAAATCTAGCATCCTTTCAAAGTAAAAGCAAACAAGAACAAAACTAAACAAGGAATAAAGGGAACTTCCTCAACATGATAAACAACATTCATGGAAAACCCACACCTAAGATCACACTTAAAGATTAAAGATTGAAAGCTTTCATCTTAAAGGTAATGAAACAAGAGTGTATACTTTCACCATCTTTCAGCGTTATACTCAAAGTTTGAGCTAGTGCATTTAGGCCAGAAAAAGAAATAAAAAGACACTAACATTGGAAAGGAAAAAAATAAAGTTGTATCTATTTGTAGATGTTATAATCAGTTGTATTTCTATACATTAGTAATGAACTGTCTGGAAAAGAAATTAGGGAAAACTTTCCATTTACAAGAGCATAAAAAAGAATAAAATACTTAGGAATAAGTCTGACCAAGGAGGTACAAGACTTGTACATTGAAAACTACTAAATATTGCTGAAAACATGAAAGGTGCTAAATATATAGAAAGATACCCCATGTTCATGTGATGGAAGACACTCCTGTTGAGATGGTAGCACTCCCCAAAACAATCTTTGGATTCCTTTTCATCCCTACTGAAATCCCAGTGGCTTTTTGGAAAGATAATAAGGCTGAATATTATATTCATAAGAAAATTCAAAGGACATAGAATAGCTAAATCTATCTCAAAATGGAAGAATAGAGTCAAAGGACTTACAATTTTTTGTTTCACAACTCACTACAATGCTGTAATCACAAAGGTGTGCTGTGGCATAAATGTAGATATGCCGATGAGGGGAGTAGAATTTTGAGAGTATAGGAAGGGAAAGCAAATATCTGTGGTCAATTGATTTTCATGGAGAGTTCCAAGATAATTCAATGGGGAAAGAAAGGTCTTTTGAAGTAAAATGTCCATCCACAGATGAATGGATAAAGAAGATGTATATATACACAATGGAATACTATGCAGCCATCAAAAATAAAATCCAGCCATTTTCAATGGCATGGATGGAACTAGAGGGTATTTTTCTGAGTGAAATAAGTCAATCAGAGAAAGGCAATTATCATATGATCTCTCTGATATGAGGAATTTGAGAGACAGGGTGGGGGTAGTGGGGGGTAGGGAGGGAAAAAATGAAACAAGATGGGATCGGGAGAGAGACAAAACATATGAGACTCTTAATCTCAGGAAACAGACTGAGGATTGCTGGAGGGGTGAGGGGTGGCAGGGATAGGGTGGCTGGGTGATGGACACTGGGGAGGGTGTGTGCTATGGGGAATGCTGTGAATTGTGTAAGACTGATGATTCATAGACCTGCACCCCTGAAGCAAATAATACATTATATGTTAATTTTAAAAAGAAAGGAACTGAATTTCCATGCCCTTGGATTTGGCAGTGATTTCCTAGATGTGATTCCAAAAGCATGGGCAAAAAAGAAACTGGACTTTTTAAAATATATTACTTTATTTTTTCAATGTTCCAAGATTCATTGTTTTTGCCCCACACCCAGTGCTCCATGCAATATGTGAACTTTTCATCAAGATCTTTTCTGCATCAAAGAGCGCTATTCAGAGTGAAAAGACAATTTTCAGAATTAAGAAGGAATTTACAAATCCTCCATCTGAAAAGGGTCTAGTATCCAGGATATACAAAGAACATTTGCGATTCAACAATAAGAAAACTAAAAGCTCAATTAACATATGGGCTATCAACATGAACAGTCATTTTGAAGAATGTCAATCAAACCACAGTGAGATAATAAATATCATTTTATACCCACTAAGCTATAATACTAATACTAATAATAAAGAGGAAATAAGTGTTTGTGAGAATGTGGAGAAATTAGAAATCGCTGGTGAGAATGTAAAGTGGCACAGCCAATCTATAAAAATTACCCTCAACAGGTTAAAGACAGAATTACCGTGTGACCCAGCACCCCGAGTCCTGAGTGGATACATGAAAGAATTGAAAACAGCTGTTCATCCAGAAACTTCATACGTATATGTGTAGCAGTACCATTCACGCTATCGAAAAAGGTAGAAACAGCCCACACATCCACCAGTGGATGCAGGGATAGATCAAGTGTGGTCTAGCACTATAGTGGAATACTACTCAGCTTACAAAGGGGGGCACACAGATAGAGACTCTAACATAGATGAATCTTGAAAACTCGGTGCAAAACCAGGCACTGAGGTCACACATCATATTATCCCACTTACATTAAATATCCAGAATGGGCAAATCCATGGAGACAGAGAGAGGATTTGTGGATTTGGGGGACTAGCTGTACAGTAGGGTGGGGAATGAAGACCCCATTTCCTTCTAGGGTGCTGAGAAAGTTCTGGGGCTCCGTGGTGGTGGTGGGGGGTCTGCACCACAGTGTAGAAATACTGCACGCCAGGGTGTCTTACCCCTTAACAGCTTTAAAATGGAAAACTTTATGTTTTGTGGTTTCCCACAATAAAAAGCTTGGCTGTTACTGCCAGTTTTTCCTAGCAAGAAAATCATTTGTTTTATTATGCAGCTTCGCAATTTTATAATATTTTAAACACCTACTTTTTTTTTTTCTGGTTAGAAAAGCAGTATGCGTTTACTAGTAAGGTTTCAGACACACAAAAGCCTATGGGAAAGATAAAACCTATCTGTATTCCCCCAAATCAAAAGTAGCCACAGTGAATTTGTTAATGTCAATTCTTCCCAGCATTTTATATCACAGGCAGATGGGGGTGTGCACACAATTGTGGCTATTTTCCTTTTTAACAAAACTGTGATTACGCAGTCCATACTGTTTTATAAGCTGCTTTCCCTCTTCCTATATCACGAGCGCTTTCCTATTGTCATTTCGTGTTCTCCCACATCCCATTATGTGGCTAGATAGCATTCCATCTCATGTTGTAACATAATTTATTTAGCCAATTTCTATCTTTGGATGGATCCTAACATTTTAGAGTTGGAATACACTATAGACATTATTGTGTCCAAGTTATTTCTTTCCCAAGCTATATAGCTGCTAGGCTTAGGCACATGGCACACAAAAACCATTCAACGTTTTGAAAACAGAGTTAATTTTTCACTTTCCAGCTGGATCTGGGTGTTGCAGGGGCTTTGGATTTGCCATTCAGGAACCCAAAAGATGGAAATAGTGGATGAGGGGTAGGAGCGGGGAAGGAGCTGGGTGCGGATCACTGTGCTCGAAGCATCAACACACTCTCCTGCTTGGCTTTGTTTTCCTGAGACACCGAGACGGCAGGCCACAAGACAGGCCCCTGAGTCTGTCGATGACAGTTCTGTCACGCACAACGGACAATGCCTGGACAAAGAAGAGGCTGGGTGGAGCCCGGGCTGCCGTGAATATGCCTCTCATACACAAGCAGCGTTTTGCTTTAGCCACAGTTCACAGACTGGGCCCATCCAGTACTCGGGCTCCCTGCACGGAGCCTCCCTGCTGTGTTTCTGGAAGCATCGGCTGGGGGTGGGGCAGATGGGAGAAATCCTGCTTCCCACTCTCATTTCCACTGCTGGGCGACCTCAGGGACCCCATGGTGTGTTCTGATGATGTCCTTGAGCCCAGATGAGCCATATCAGGGTAGAAACAAACATGTCTGTTCCTTGAGGTCTACATGAAACATGATTCATATTTTGGACCCTGGAAGATGAGTGAAGCCGTTGTGTGCATTCTCTAGGACATCTCATGATAGCAAGGCTGTCCAAGTAGGGGCACGGGCTCTTCCTGTCCGCGAGTCCCCTTCTGCCTAGGGTGGCTTCTCACTGACACCCCCTCCTTGCCATTGGCTTCATCGGCCATGAAAGAGTGCACAGGAGGCCACACTAAATGGGTTAGGTTAACTAGTTTTCAGTTTTAGATCCACTTTAAGAAGGACGGTTCCTAAACTATTTTTTCTATTGTTTCGAATGGATTTTTCTTCCTGAGTTACAGGAACACGTTCTAGATCTCAGTCACCAAATATTTTCCTGTCGTATACATTTCAGCTTATCTCCCTGTCTTTTGCCATCAAACTGGGTGCATAGGATGCAGACATTTTAAAATTTCATGTAACCAAATACGTCTTTCTTTTCTTCCTGGTTTCCGCACTTTAAGTCTTAATTAGCAAGGTCTGCCCTTCCCAGTAATTAGTATGAGTTTTCACTTTTTCTTTGTCTTTTATTCCTAACCTTAGAGGACCTTCCCCTTCTAGTTAGCTCTCTTACCCACCTGAATTTCATTTGTGTGTGTCGTTGGAGGCAGGGAACGACAGATATAACCTTATGCTCTCCACTGACAGATGTGCCCTCAGAATGCATTTCTCCTCTTTGGAAATTAAATACAGGAGCAAGTCTTCCTTGCAGAGAGTCACAGAAGCTTCATTTTGTATTTAGTCCCAATGGTCTTACTTCAGATCAAGGCCAGTGCAAAGCCTGGACACTTGATCCAGTGGCTCTTTTGGCTTCTTTCCAAGAGAAAACATTGTAAGGTCATTCACAGATTTATAAAATGCCTTCTTGTGGCTTATGCTGGCTACAGAAGGATTTCTAGTATGGCCCAGTATGCCTTAAAAAATTTGATGAGCTTTCCAGAATGAGCAGATAAGTCTGTGCTGTAAGGTCAAAACCCCTAAGTCCAGATGATTCTCTTAAAAGACCTTCTGAGTACCTGGCCAAGGGAATTTGCTTCTTATGCAGAGTAGGCAACAATAAGAGGGCTACTGACTGGTGAGGTCTCCCAAGGGCAGGGCTTAGAAAGAAGTATGGTGCTCTTCCTTTGCAGGGAGGGATGTGATCTAGACTCTCAGGGATCCTGGGTCCACCTTTGTTCTTTCAACAATCTCCTTATTCAGGGAGAGATTTTCCTTGGCCAGCAAAGGTTTACCATTCAAGCATGCATCTGTCCGTGGTACACAGTGTCCCGTGTTTCTCTACCAGACCACGAACAATCAGGGGAGGAATATCTTATAAACATGTCAGAGCCAGATTCAGTTAACCAGAAGAAAGGACCAGGCACTGAGTAATTGGGGTGCAATGACACCGGGTCATTCCAAGTCATCACAGCCTGAACTCACATAGCCTTTCCCTTGCCCTTGAACTTCCTCCACCAGCACATCTTGACTCCTGGTGGAAGCATGACCACCCACAGAAACTTTGTGCCACTGTTTCAAGAGCCTTTTTGTCCCAGCACAGCAGCGCAAGTAGGGTCAGCAGGGGACTAGAGGTGAATACGCAAGATCAGGCTGGACCACCCAGTCACATGTCCGTGTCTAATTGAGCAAACAGTGAAGTCTCAGGGATGTTGTTGGGTGTATTTTATCACTGATGCAGTTTGCCCTTTTTGCATTGATCTCCAGTGAAGTTAACAGATTCCTAATGAATGTGTTCTCCATAGCTTTGTGCCCTGAAAACTTTGGGGGAGATACCTCTGTCTACTGAGTTTTCCAGTGAGAGATGGAAAAGACTCAATTTTTACAAAACCCGATCCTTTCCTTCCTGGAGCTACCCTGGTCTGTTGTGCCTTCCCTGATGAAACGTGCTCCTGTTCAGTTTCATCATGAGCATGAGGCACTTGCCTGGTGCTCTGGAACGTGACGCGAAATGAGCGAGACAGAGAAAGAGGCGAGTGTGCACACCCAGAGCGCCTGAAATATCTGCTCCAGCATCCCCCCACCCCTCACTCTTTTCTTCATCACTGTGCAGCCAGATGGAAAATGGAAAGTGTTCTTGCACCAGGAAACTCTGGGATGACAAAAGGTCCTGAAGGACGTCATTTGCCAAGTTAGAGATTGGACCATGGTCAGGGCTGAGGTTCCTTGTGGAAATGAATTCCAGGATTCCACCATGCTCTCCACTTCTTACGAAAGGAAGAGATGGTCCAGGCACTGGTCCATTCACACCTGCACGTGTCCTAGCCAAGGCGTAGACGGCATCTCCAAAGCAAGCTCAGTATATTACAGCTGTGGGCACTTGAATGCCCTCTTGGTTATCCCAAACCCAGCCCCCGATCCTTCTTCCCTCCAAGGGGAGGGTCTCCCAGGAGTCCAGCTGTGTGATTAGGCATAAAGGAGAACCACGCCTGCTTGCCACATTGTGGTCACTACGGCGGAAGTGGGTTGGCTAAGAACGCGCAGTGGCTCTGGCTTGTCACACCCAGCCATGCAGTTGGGAAACTTGCTGTGGAGTAGCAGATGGGCCCCTGGCTGGAGCAGCCACCACTTCCCTCATGGAGGAGCGAGTCTCTGATTCACAGCATCGGAGGAGTCTGCCCCTCTGGCTGCCACTCCTTGGTGAAGAAGGAGGGCTCTCTCCTCTCCTGCAGAATTTACGGAGCGGAGCCGCTGGCCGAGCAGCCCACTCAGGAGACCTTTGTGAGGGCTGAGTGGATGTTCTACAAGGCATGTTGACAGCGGGCCTTGTGGGAGGCCGGTGTGCTGGTGACCCCAGGGAAGCCGGTGGCCGAGCTGGCAGGATGTGGCTCTGGGCGACAGTGACAGGTCCCCTCTGCTAGCCCAGCTGAAGGAGAGCTGTGTGGTGCCTGGGCTTCAGAACAAGCACTTCCTCAGGGCCGAGGGACACTCTTTTTAGCAAACCTGAAGTGAAAAGCAACATGAGGGGCAAGGAAAATCTGCGTGAGGGGCATCAGTAACCGTGGCTGCTATCCGCTGGGTCTCCCTGTCTGCAGAGCCATGTGCGAGAATGGCTGTAATGACCACCGTCCCTTTCCTCTTCAGAGCAGCCCTAGGAGACCAGTGCTGTGTCCTTATCAGGCCTGTTTGTGAGAGGAGACTGAGGCTCAGAGAAGCCAAGGCACTCGCCCTGAGACACAGAAGGAAGGAGAAAGGACCCAACCGTGGCCGTCTCATGCAGCAGTGACAGGTGAAGTCCCTCAGATCTACATTGTGAATGAAGAGGAGTCCTAATACATTTTCTGCAAATTACCTAAAGCTAGCGAGGAAACAGGAAGCCCTCCCGCCCTGACTCCTTCAGGGGGAGCCCTGCCTGTGCCCCCCTCTCGCCAGCAGCCTGGACACATGGCTCCCAAGCCAAGTTTGCTTTAGCACACCGCTGCTTCTGGTCCTGCCGCAGAGCCCCGGGAAGCTCTTTGCTTTTATTCCCTCTAACAGCTCTTGGCGTAAAACTCTCAAAGATGAAGTTTATCCTGATCCATTGATTCCCCAGATGTCTGGTTTTCTGCTCCCTCAGGGTCTGACCTCGCCTTCTCCTCCTCTTGCTCCTGCTGTTGGCCTTGGCAGATTGGAAATCGGAAGGTGTCTTGCCATCTGCCTGCCGGCCGGCCCCTTAGCAAGTGAAGCACACAGCCACAGTGCGCGTGCTGAGAAACCCCACACCAGGGACAGTGACTGCGGTTCCTGCACCCCCCTCCCTGCAGCCTCACCGGGTGGCTTATGTGTACACGTGTGTGTGCGTACATGTGTGCGCTCAGGCACCCACAGCACACTTGGCTTCCTGACTGCTCAGATGCAAAGATGCAAATGTGCTGTTTTTTTTGTTGTTGTTTTGTTTTTTGTTTGTTTTGTTTTGTTTTTAAGATTTTATTTATTTGACAGAGAGAAACACAGCCACAGAGAGAACACAAGCAGGGGGAGTGAGAGAGGGAGAAGCAGGCTTCCCGCCGAGCAGGGAGCCCGATATGGGGCCCGATCCCGGGTCTCCAGGATCATGACCTGAGCTGAAGGCAGTCGCTTAACCAACTGAGCCACCCAGGCACCCGTTGGTGGTTTTAAAGCCTCTTTAAAAAGTAGCTTTCATTCCTTTACTTCCCAGCAGACAGCCTTGCAGTGCAGTGAAACGTCAGCCTTGGTCCCCACTCAGCGCCACTGTTCTTCGTGGGAAGGAGGCACACATTTTCTCCGGAAAGGTTAGGTGCTGATTTGCATGTTACTTGCATGTACTTAGCATACTGATTGCTCATTTCCAGTCAAAATGCTGAACACCCGGGGCGCCTGGGTGGCTCAGTTGGTTAAGCGACTGCCTTCAGTTCAGGTCATGATCCCAGAGACCCGGGATCAGGCCCCACATCAGGCTCCCTGCTCAGCTGGAAGCCTGCTTCTCCCTCTCTCACTCCCCCTGCTTGAGTTCCCTCTCTTGCTGTGTTTCTTTCTGTCAAATAAATAAATAAAATCTTAAAAAAAAAATGCTGAACACCCAGCCTCCCGGGCTGCCATTCTGTCTTCCCATTCTCTGCCCCATCTCTCATCCATCCAGAGCAGTGGTCTTCCTGCTGCAAAACTAACATATATATTCAGGGGCTGCATGTTGGGGTGGGACGCTCCTTCAGGGTGACAGGGGGTACCAAAGCCTCAAAAGAAGCTTTCGTCTTGTTTTAGGAAACAGCGTAACTAAATTTCAGGAGAGCCCATTGTCTCCGTTCTGACCACCCGAACCAAGTCCCAGAGAGGGAACAGAAATCAAACAACAGAAATCTATTTCTCCCAGTTCTGGAGGCTGTACATCCAAGGTCTTGGTGCCAGCAGGGTTGAATTTGGTGAGAAGTCCCTTCCTGGCATGGGGAAGGCCGTCAGCTCCCTGTGTCTTCCCATGGCCTTTGCTCTGAGTACGTTCCCGGTCTTTTTCTATGGATGCCTGTCCTTCAGACCTCATCCAACCTTGATTACCTCCCTGAAGGCCCTACCTTCAAATATAGTGACACTGGGGATCAGGGCTTCAATGTAGGAACTTTGGGGGGACACTATTCAGACCATAAGACCTATGTTGCTATAATTTCACTGGAACCTAAAAGCCAGGATAAATATATCCCCTTGAACATGTAGATTTCACTGAGTTTCTTTGTTTCCTTTCCTTACTCCAGTGGGGAGAGTGTGTGGTGCACAGAGAAAGCTCCAATCCCGGTAGGGTAGAGCTGCCAAGTACCCTACAACCCTTCTTACCTTCTCACGTGTCCACTGTTCTCAGGACACAGGGGGAACCAGGCCTCTGGATGGGCCCCCCACCCCCGTGTGCCCTCCCCTGTGGGAGTCCGCCGCCCGCCTGCCCCTGGTGGGTGTCTAGACCGCCGGTCCCAGACTCCCTCACAGCACTCGGATATGCATAGACCATAAGGTTGCTGCGTCCATTGTTTTGTTTTTGTACTCACCTGCTCCATTCTTCCTCAGTCCCCCGTCTTTGCCATAGAGCAAGCAGAGGGGAAGCTTCAGTCCGGCCCACTGAGCTCGGTCTAAAGAAATAGTTTAAGTATTTAGCTTAGGATGGTGGTGTTTAGTCTCTTCATGTAAAGATTCAGACTTTGGTCACCTTCCTCTGTCTTTTTCCTCGGTAGAGGCACAGCCTGTGGACTGTTGGTGGCAGAGGACAGAAGGACACCCCTCGGGGTGCACTGTGACACCCCTCTTCCCCACCACAGATTCGGACGATGCCCTGCCTTACCAGGGAGGTGCCCGCCTTGAGGGCTTCTGCTGGTGTGCTCCCCCTTTAAGAAGCTAGTCTCCTTCTCAGAGCCTGCAAGGGTGTGCTCATTATGAATCACAGAGGAGTGCATGGTGCTCAGGGGGCCAGAACCTTCCCCTAGTCCTCCCACTCCCTGTCCCTCCTCCGTGGCTACAGGGTGCCGGTTGGTGGCATGGGGAGAGGGGGGCTAATGAGGCCCACTGGAGGACTGGAAATACTCAGTTCAAAGTCTGGAATGTGGTAAAGCTTCCCCTGACACACACATGTGCTTTGCACTCACCACCTTTTCAAGTAGCTCAGCTGACTTGAACCAGAGAGATTAAAAGCAGAATTTCAACCGCTGTTCCTTCCTTAGTTGAGATTAGGGGAGGCAGATCTGTAGCCTGTTAGCGCGAGGCTTCTGCTCATAGGCAGGACTAGGAGCGGGACCTCTGGGCCACGCAGAGCCCGCGACAGCCAGCTGGGAGCCCACTCTCCCTGCTCTCCTCATTCAGCCACAGGCCGCAAGTCTGCAGCATCTCACTGCAAATTTAGCAAGAAGGCAGTGATCACATAGTGATTAAAAAAAAAAGGATTAAAGAGAGAAAGAGAGAAGCTCAGCTCCTGAACAAAAGCCAAACAGGAATTTGCTCCTGGGGTGATGAGTGGTGCATCAGTGGTGAGTTAGCTCTGGCCCTCTTCCCTCCTCCAGCCACAGGCACCCCAGCCTGGGCTTGCTCCCTTTGTAATGCAGGCAGCCCTGGGTCCGCTCCCATCTTCCTGCTTGCCAGCAAATAGGTTTAATTCAGATCTACCACAACCAGGAGGCATTTTCTTCAGATGGCAATTTAAGCAGCAGGTCGAGAGCAGGAGTCAGTATCTGGTTCCCTCCCATCCTGGGGCGTGGTCTGGTGGCAGAGTCTGGCCTCTGGCCTGGGTCCAGGGGGAGTTCAGTCTGGATGGATGGACGGAGCTCCTTACTGGCTCTGCTTGGATCCCAGCCTCCTTCATTTGCATGCTGATTATCCAATTAGTTAATGTTCTCTTCTCCGGTTGAGTGGGCTCTTGGGAAAAAAATAGTAGGTAGAATCTCAAGGCTATAATAATGGCATTCTACTCCTTGAGAAGCATTTTATGGGTGTTTTTCCACAGACCTTAATTCAGTTTTGAATATGAATCAGGATGAAAACAAAACAAATCTAATAGCAATCAATAGAATTTCGCCATGGCGGGTCTCAGGATAATTTACCATGAATTAGCACAATGCAGGCATCATCAAACCAACAGATGCTTCGTGCCTTTACCAGCAAGGCCTCCCAAGAGGTCCTTCAGGATGACAGGTCCTAGTGGGAGGCTCGCAGTTAGTCCTGGAAGCGGGCTTCCAAGGCCTGCCGGAGTGTGCACTTCTGGAGGAAGAGGAGCCTTATTTTTTTCTTCAGACTCTTCACAGCAGGGTCCAGTGGTTCGCGCTGCCTTTGGCAACATAGAAAGTTCGAAAGATGAGTCGGGGATTGATTAAAGAGCACAGGAGGAAAGATGACACCAGACGTGGGTCTTGGAGATGCAGACTGCTACCATGGGTCTGTGTATGTGTCCGTGTCTGTGTGCATGTCTGTGTGTGTGTGTGTGTGTGTGTGTGTGTGTGTGTGTGTGTGTGTGTCTATGTCTGTGTGTGTTGGGAGTGCACTCATACACTTGTGGCAGATCTGCTGGACACACTAGGGGAGTGAGAAGAGCACTGGCCTTGAATCTGGACCCTGATTCTGACTCCTGACCTTAGGCAAGTTTCTTGCCCTCTCTGTATCTCAGCTTCCTTACCTGCAAAATGCAGAGAGTCACAGTGTGCATCTCATGGAGGCTGTGAAACTTGAGAAAATCAATGCATATTGGGTTTTGCAGACTCTGTGTGAAATAGAGACAAAGAAACTCTGGCTTCGAGCTGCTTCCCACCTCTGTTTACTGTCCCGTTGCCATTTTCATCTCGGATCCTGTGTGTTTCACGTTTCTGATCAATTCCGCGTTAGGCAGCCTGCGATGATGCCTATGGTTGAGTGCTCGGCACAAGGTGAGCACAGTAGGTCTTCAGGGAGTGCTCATTCAGCTCCTGCCATGGGGTGCAGCCTCCTCGTGGGAGAGCCTGAGCGAACCCAGACTTCACCCCGCTGCAAGCTGCCTGGGAGTAAACCCCTCCCACTTTGATGCTGAAGGCAACAACCAGCATTTGTATTTTCATTGTCTTTCTCTTGAGAGATAAATTTTGTGGGCTGCCATTCAGTCTGCCTCCCAAAATGTAGCTTGGAGATTTTTATCTGAGATAAACCATCATGTGAATAAAGACAGATACTATACTTTAATCTGGGATGATTGCATTTGGAAACTTTTCTTCTCTTTTTTTGTCTTTTGAGTCAACATTAGTGCCGCCATCTTTCAGAGGATGTGGACGTTTGGGGGAAATTTACGTTCTGCGCTGCCTAGAAAGCTTTGCCAGTCCCAGACAATCTTCTCTTTGTCCCTGAAAACGGCACTGGCTGAGGTTGAAAGAAAGGGTCCCAGATTGCAGTACCCATGCCACGAAGGTCTGCATCTGTACATGTCCAAGCCCGCTGGGTGAGTGTGGTCCTGATACCCTTCCCTGGGAGGGCCCCTGCCTTACGGGAGCCGTGGACTTACAGAGCAGAAGGCGGGAGGTGTGCTGGCTGGTGGAGGGGCGGTATGCCCAGGGAGGACCAAGAGGTTGGCGCCTAGCCACCTGGGAGCCCTCTGTTTAAACTTGTCCCAGTTTGGAAATAACGGGGAGGAAGGTGAGCGTGGTGGTTGAAGGCACATGAAATTGTGGTCACCTTGGGATGTTTCCCAAATTGAAATGAGCCTGCCTTTTCTTATAACAACAAAGAAAAAAAAATCAAGGCATATTACCTTGGATCCAGAGAGATCACAGTCTCAGTGATGCTTTCCATTTGATAAACAGGAATCTGCAAACCAAGATCTTTAAAAAAAAGAAAAAAGATTTCATTTATTTATTTGACAGAGAGCATCACAGTTAGAGAGGGAACACAAGCAGGGGGAGTGAGAGAGGGAGAAGCAGGCTTCCCGCTGAGCAGGGAGCTGGATGCGGGGCTCGATCTGAGGTCTCCAGGATCATGACCTGAGCCGAAGGCAGTTGCTCAACCAACTGAGCCACCCAGGCGCCCCTGCAGACCAACACTGTCCCCTTTGGGTTGGTTCCACATCAGAACACCCTGAGAATCTAAGCTAGGAACATCAGTAAAGGGACATCAGAAAGGCCATCTCCTTTCTTTAATCTGAGCACACTCTCCCTGTCAGTGACTCTCTAGCAGGTGCCTTTGAATCCCATATGTGGATGTGGGGCCAATGGATGTCAGTGTATGTAAGAGAAAATACATCTCAACTGCAGTCTTCTGACACGTTTGCAGGGTGGACAGTATGTTCACCCCCCCACACACACACTGAAATGTAGCAGCTACAGACTTGGAGAGCAGCCCGCAGTGCCCCGGAAATGACGCTTCTCCACAAAAGCCAAAAAATGCGTGACATCAGCACTCACCCTTGCAGAGGACGTTCAGTTCTTCACAGTGAGGGAGGTGAACCAAAGCAGAGCCAGAACGACACTGGAGACATTTTTATTTATGGCAACTGCATGATACTCTTTCTAATCCCAACTCCTCCCCGTGGACACCCCAGGCTGGGATTTGCTCAAATCTACATTGTTTTTTATGGAGGTGTGTCATACCCCCAAATGGTGGAAACTGACCCAGGAGTCAGATTTGCTGGAACTCAGGCAGCAAAATGGATTAATTTTCACCTTGCTAGACCATAAAAGCAAATTCAAGTTCTCGAGGTAGGGGTGGGAAGGGGCTTACGAACAGAAAGAAGCGCTTGAGCTGAAAATGTATTTTGGATGTGTGGAATTGATCTGACAGATACAAGCAACAAGGAGGACAGGATTCTTATAAACATGCACCGGTCAGACGTGCAGGGCCGATGCGGGGGCCTGTGTGGGAACATGTAAGGCAACTTGGACTTCAGGTCCTTGCAAGTGTGCAGACAACTGTGGGAGCCGGGGTCGTGTGAGGGAGGACACAGTCCTGGAGGAGAGCACGGGGGCACGGAGGGCCTCTCTGGCCAGATAGGCAGGAAGGAGTTGTGACAATGGGCACCGAGATGGAGTGCAATACCGCCATTGTGCCGAGCAGGATGTTGGGGGGAGGAGACCCCCTGCTCTTTCGAACACCAGCTTTGGGGGCAATGGGTCCAGGATGTGTCCTGTAGGTTACGAGCTAGGGATGTCCCTAAGGAGTGGTCTTCTTTAAGAACATGGCCAGGCTCCTGACATGGTATCTACCAGGCTGGCACCAGTGGTAGGGACTGATCTTTGCTGGACACGGAATTGGGCAGCGCTGACCTCACCAGCATGGCCTAGAAGGAAGGCTCATTCTTCCCTGCCCTCTTTGCTTCTCCATTTCCCTCTCACTGGGTATGTGTCTGACTTTTCCTTGAAAAGCCCATGCTTCTTTCAAAGAAGGTAGAGAACTTCCAAGGGGCTAGTTCTAGAAAATTCCTAAACTCAGCCCATCTCTCTGTCTCTCGTCCCCACACCACAGCTCTTCCCAACTCTGATTTGAGTTCCATCAGTGAAAGTGACAGTTTGGCTTTGTTTGCTGGGGGACAGATTCTGAGTCTCTGCAGTTCTGGGCGGCACTTCCTTGCCACTGCCCTCGTCCTGCGGCCGTGAGCTCAGGTGGGCTCTCTGATGTGTGTTGAAGATGCGAGAGTGGTTGTTGCCAGGACTCGGGGGCCTGGATACCTCTAGATGTTCTATTTCTCTTAGAGAAAGGCTCTTCTGGGGCTGGTACAAAAAGAATTTTTGATGCTTCTGCGATGGTATGCCAAAAAATATACAAAAACAACAACACAAAATTCACCATCACGTTTATTCCTTAAGTTTACTGACAGCCTGTCACAGTGAAATAAAAGATTGATATTCACTTTGTGGTCTTAATTTAAAATGACTTAGTGGAAGAAAGCGGGCTCAGGCTTTGAACCACCTGCAGTTGAACACAGATCTGACATTAAAGTGTGGAAGGGCCTGCCTGGCCCTGCTGCCTGCCCCCAGCCTGGAGGTCCATGTGGCTGTAGGCACGCTGGCGGCAGCTGGTCCCCTAGGGGTGGGCTGGGTGGGGTGCAGGTACACTCGGGACTCTGCAGACAAAAGCCTCCAGAGTTCTGGCACGAGCAGCCACACCCATGCTCTTCTCTGGGATTGTGTGGTGTGTTGGGGGCTTGGCGGTCCTGCCGCCCTGTGCTGGGGACAGTGGGATGGAACCTGCATTGACAGAGGAGGCAAACTCTGAAGCTTGCCCTCCTGCTGGATGTGCTGGAAGGTGAGCCAGGGAATCCCCTCTATGTCTCTGCCGCCTAGAGGGGGGCCCTCTGCTATTCCCATCCAGGACAGTGCCTGAACCCTCAGAGCCACAGAGAATTCTTATTGTTCGTATTAGCATTGGGATCCAGGCGATCCAGAGGAGGCCAGGTCAGCTGCTGTTGGCTTTGAAGGCCTTTGGGTTGACTCTTTCCTCAGCAAGGAGCATCTCATGCTTCCGGAGCCAGCCCCAGGCACACAGGCTTTGTCTCCGTCCTACTGGAGAAGGGCCTGTGCACCCCCTCTGTGCTGTGAATTGGCAGGATGGGAGTGCCGAGGCAAAGGGTCTGCTGTGACATTTCCTGCAGGTCTCCGGCGGGCTCTGTGATGATCGCAGAGCCACAGCCACCATCTGGGTGCCGCTGGCTGAGGGCTGAGGCTTCCCGTGCACCGGGCACTCCGCACAGCCCGCTGGGGCTGCTGGCACCCATACCCTGCCCAGACGACCCTGGTGGGAGCCCCTGCCTCTGCAGGGAGGTGCCAGGGTCTGAGGCCCCCATCTGCAGGGCCAGGAACAACCTCCCCCCTCTGTACCCCGGCCTAGCCCTATACAGCCATCCTGCCGCTCTCCCCACACACTGTCCTGCGCCCGGCCACGGAGCCTGGGTCCACGTGCTGGAGAGCAGGAGCTCCCTTCCACGTGGCCGCTCTGGCCCACACTTGGGAGGTTGTGGGAAGTGAGTTCTGTTTGTGCTCAGTGGCTTCTGCAGTGGTATGGGCTGTCTAAAATTGTGTTGACTTAGTGTTTTCTGTGGTCAGCAGAGAGCAGGGCCCCAGGAGCTTTGGGAGAAGCTGACTAAATGAGAAAAACTGCAATGAGACCATCCTCTCTGTAAGGCTTTACTTCATGTGCCATCGGTCCTTTCCCCAGCTTCTCACCCAGCCTTCTCATGGCTGTCAACATAAAGCATTATGATTTCCATTTTACAAGTGTAGGCAAAGATCAGAGAGGTTAAGAAACTGCCCAAGATCACACAGCTTGAAGAGTGTAGGCTCAATGCCGGACCCATCTGGGCTCCTCAGGGTGACTGACGTGTCCCTAGACCCCAGGTCCTCTTCCAGTTTGCTCTTGGAGGAAAGGTGACAGAGGCTGAAGGGTCTGACATCCCTGGCAGGTGAGGACCATCCATGGTCCCAGATGCCTCCCACGGTCCCAGCTCCTCTCGCCTCATCCCTACCTCCTGATGAAGATACAGAGCCGTGGGAATGCTGGCAGGTCTCTATCATTTTCCCCAGAGGACAGGCCTCCTTAGGAGAAGGGGCAGCCCCACCGCCCCAGAGCTCAGAGCAGGGTAGAGAGGAAAACCTCCCACGTCAGGGAATCCATGCATGAGGACCGCGTCTGCGCATCTGCCATCCTGTGCCGATACGTCCTCATCACAACCTATTAATAAAATGCATTCAAATTCCAATCACTTCAAACAACAAACCCTTGCACAGTAAACAAATGTTACTCCCACCCGGTGAAAGGAGACCGAGTGATTCCTCATAAAATCACCTTGAACTTAGCCCTGACCTCACCTGCTTTAATTATGTGCAGCACGCAGACCAGGTCCCTGGCAACAAGCAGGCATTCATTACCTGTAATTCCTATTTTATAACTTTTTTGTTTGATCTGTCCCAGAATTCATTCTGAAGAAATTCAACAGAATAAATGATCATTCTCCCCGACCACTTGACTGCTGCTTTGAATAGGTAATGAGGCCACACATGTGTATTATTTATGAAGAATTGATCGCCGCAGCGCCTCCCTATCCCTTCCATGCTCTGTGATCGCAGGCTTCATCCGCTTCCTCTGAAACCCTCGGCTGGCCTGGGATCATGACCATAGGTTGAAGAAGTCAACAGATTGATGGGTTTGGGCAGCATGTGCTCGGTGAGGAAATCAGGGAATTTCTAGGCAAAATCTGCTCTCATCTGGATCTCAGCACTCTGGCTTTGGGGTGCAATATTGGGTCAGCACACAGGGCAGGCCCCCCGCCCCCAGGGATGACGGGACCGCACAAACTGACACCTGCGTTTCTCTGAGAATCTTCTCAAGCAAGAAGCACGTGCCCATGGGGGAGACCACAGCCTCGCTGCAGCTTTGAGGCTCACAGAGGCCCCAGAGGCTCTGCTATGGGGTCCCGCAGACCCAGGCCTTCTAACAAGGACTGGGGTCCAGTAGTTCACTTATGAGGAGGTTCTGGGAGGAAGCGTTGCGGCGCAGGGGATGGGCAGGTGCTGACAAAGGTTGTGTTTGTTGTCACGCTCTGGGATGCCTCGTAAACCACTCCAGAGCTCCCCTGGGGCTGGGGGGGCGAGGGTCGGGGTGCATGACCTTGCTGGCCCACCCCACTGGTGGCGTGGGAAGATGGTCTGGCAGAGCCAGCGAGTTCCGGGAACTGCCTGTGGCTGGCAGTCTTCCCACTGCTTACAAGACTCTTGTCCCCTGTTTCTCACCGCCTGCCTGGAGCCCCAGGATGGAAGGGGTCCAGATGGAGGGTGGCATCAGCGTGAGGACAGCAGTGTGGGAGCGTGGAGCTTGGCGTCGTGGTGAAATGTGATGACCTGAGCCAGCCGTCGGGCCAACCAACCCTTTCTGAAGAGCGAGTACCTTCCAGTGCTGGCACAGACCCGAGGAGGGTGCAGGGGGTGAGAAGCAGATGGGTAGTATGGCTGCAGGAGTGGGAGGGGCATGCTCAGCAGGCAGGGCACTCCGGGGCTCTGTGGGTGGAGGGAGAGGAGCGAGTTTGAGGCTCCAGAAGAGTGTCCCCAGCTCAGCTTCGATGCAGGGATTGAACCCCTTGTGTTCTGGACTGGAAGAGGAGTGGCTCCGGCCTGTGGCCAGCCCCACTGTTCCAAACTTGGCCGGAGGCCCAGCCGCTCCCATGTCCACTGGGAGCCATGAGCCATCTGACTCTGGTCCAGCCCTTGCCTTTGATTCAGAACCTGCATTTTCACAAGCTCCCTAGCTGCTTCCAGAGCCCACAGAGTCCCAGAGGCTCCGACTATGCTTGGGCTCTCCGCTGGGAGTCACAGGCCCTATCCTGGGATTTTGGGGTCTGAGAAGATGGGACCCCCCTGAGTCTCAGTGTTTTCTGGGGTCTAGACTCTACACCATCTCCTTTCATGCTCTAAATGATGATGCTCCCCAATGAGCACCCCCATCCCATCCTCATCATCATATAGCATCATAAAGGTAGGAACCCACAACCCAGAGTTTCCCGGGACACACACACCAGGACCCCCACATCCCACAGCATCTGGCCTGGGCTTAAGTCCTTTTCTCTGGATCCCACAGTCCCCAGGCCCCCATGCCACTATCCCACAGCCCACCCAAACACCAACGTTGAGCAGCAGAACACCTGATCACTTCTGATCTGGAAGATTTTTGGAAGATTTCCAGACCAGGGAAAATATTTTGTTTGGAGCCCCAAGTGAAGGAGATGGTGAAAGACAAAGTAGTGACGTTGGGGCCAGTGGTCTGTGCTGTGTTTTCCTGTTGAATATTCTTCATGAGGCATCCGATGCTCTTTAAAGGGCAAATATTACCATTGTTCATTTTCTCATCAGTTAGCTAATCAAGTACCATGCGTTGCTTAAGGTGACAAGTGTTAGGCCTGACGAAAAGGACCTGCTCTTGATCCTAGAAGGGGAAGACGTGATTTGAGCACACATTTGTGGAAATCGTTTTGCACTCAGGGAAAAACATATTACGCACAGATTTGATTCCGGGAGGTGATGTTATGTCGGAGACAGGATCCTGAGCCCAATGTCTGCTGTGTGTGAGGACCACACCTGCTGAGCCTGTCTGGGAGGGACAGGGGCCACAGTGGGGACCACCATTTCTGTGTCCTGACCAGGAAAGACACTGAGTTCTGCAACAGGATGGCTGAGCCTGTTTTCCCTCTTGTGTGATGAGGACCAGGAGCTGGCCCGTCTGCCCGGGGGGGAGGAGCAGGGTGTGCAGCACCTGCGTGCAGTAGTTAAGGAGAAAAGTTAGATGGTACCAACTACTAGTAACTCAGAATCTACTTCATGCTCGGGGCAGGAAGGAAAAACTTCTCTGGTGCAATCCTTACACTTGGCAGAAGCAGGGAGCTGTAGTCCCCACAGGGCAGTAGAGAAAACCCACCAGCAGAGAGGTCTGATGACCTGCCTCCCACCGCACAACCAGGGAGTCCTGGCTGCTGGCCCAACAGGGTCCTGGGGTAGGAGTCCCTCTACACTCCCCCCTCCCTTCCCACAGCTACAGAGCAGGAGGGCTGGACTCTGTGTTTCATTGCTTGACCCAGAGGGTGAGCTTATGTGTGGGGCCAACCCAGTAAGGCCTAGAGCTCCTTTGTGATGAGAGAGGCTGTAATAAAACCCCTGCTGGGGGCTCCGGGCACAGGGTGAGCCCTGGGGAAGGGGAACTCTTGGGATGGGATCTTCCTTTGCCCAAACCTCACCATATCTCATTTTTTTCACCCTCTCGGGATCCGTTTGGATGTAAGAGGAAGGACCCACTCCCATCAGTTAGGTATCCAGAACATTCCCAGCACTCTGGGAGGACCCACTTCCAGAAGACAGAACAGTGTCCCCGGGAGCTGGGCTGAGGGCCAGCGGCTCCTCCCTCCTGCTTCTGTCTAATATGGGTTTCGATCTCCCCTCTCTCCCTCCTTCTCCTCACCGTGTGCCTCTCCCGCTCTACTAAAGGGGACTGGCTTTGATTCATATCTTCACCAAGAGGGAGAAAGCAGAGCATTTCTCCAAAGGGGAGGGGCGGGGGTCTCAGATGATTCTGATGGGCCGGTTTGCGTCACATGCTTGGGAGCAGGTGGTTCTAATGGGAGGTTTCACAGGCATAGTGGATGGGGAAACACTTGACCTGAAGGAGGGGACTGTGTCTTCAGAAGAGGGAGCCAGTCCCGGGGGCCCTCCATTGGGAGTTTCTAACTATGGGCCACAGCCCACATCCAAGACAAGCACCCTTTGAACATGCTGTCACCTGTGTCTGAGTCAGGGGTCCCGGAGCCCGGCTCTGCTCTATTCCCCCTCTTCTGGTCACTGCCATCTTCACTGCCCCGGAGGGCTCCCATCATTTGAGAGGACACATGAGCCATTATGATGCTCAATCTCTTGGTTTCTGGATTCATTTTTTATCATTGTTGATTTTCTTCTTTGTGGCTATAATGGAATTTTGGTATGGGAATCCTTTTTGGTAAGACTGATTTCATGAGTTTTCCCATTTGTTTGAAATGACTTTTATGTATTTTGTGTATTTTGTGATGGGGGTGTGTTTCCAGGTTGTCTAAGCTCAGGGGTGTTTTCTGGACCCTGTGGGAGGGCCTGGTTCTTCATCTGTGGGCCATACACATTAGCACCCATGACTCCACGCAGAATGGCATCACCGCCTCCCCCTGCAGACAATGTTTAGACTAGACGTTGTTCTCCACTCAGTGGAGGCCTGCCTGCTTCGGACCAGCGACGGCCACTGTGCACATGGGCTGCCCACCGCACACAGACACACGCGTCCCGCTCCCTTTGGGCCTAGGGGCTCAGGGAGATGCTGCAGAGTCGTTGCTTTGCAATACTTCATTCAGTAGGCTCCTTTAGAAATATGACAGGCTCTGTTCTTCCCCTCAAGCTGCAGCGGTGCTGAGGCTCATCCCGGGTTGGAGACGCCCGCTCCCCTTGGAAATTCCAAGCTGTAATGACAGGTTAGTACCGCAACTGCCCTAAGAAAGCCCGGAGTTCTCCCCTGCAAAAGGTCAGCCTGAAGCCAGGGTAATGACTGCCTCTCTGAGATAGTTAGTTACTTTCCTTCAATTAAAGTTGGAAAATGCACAGAGCAGAGTATTTGTCTCAGTTAACATCTGCTGACATGCATCTTCAGACCAATAATCACTGCCCAAAGGCAGGAGGGATGGCTTAGGGGACCACTGACAAGTGGGGGCTGAGGGCCTTGTTTCTTGCAAACCGGGAAGGCGCAATCTTTGGGTGAGCTGTGTTTGGCATTGAGATGCT
Source organism: Spilogale gracilis (assembly GCA_004023965.1). NCBI lineage: Eukaryota > Metazoa > Chordata > Mammalia > Carnivora > Mephitidae > Spilogale > Spilogale gracilis. The sequence goes on from PITA01000762.1 coordinate 65,220, forward strand.
GCGGGACCCTGGAGGGCCTCACAGAGATATGCCCGGGCCCCACATCCCACACTGCCTGCCATGCCCGAGCCAGGGTCTGGGACAGCAGGATCTGACCAGCTGGCTCCTACCTCTGAACGTGCCTGACAACACAGCTCGTTATTCAAACAGACGTTTCTGTTTGTTTCAGACAGTTGTCCCAGAGGGAATCGGGCTTTCTCATTTATGAAATGAAGGCTGTACTTCAGTTGGTGCGAGATGTTAGGGCCCCCAAATATGCATGTGGTTGACAGAGAGCTTGCTGGCTCAGGGGAAGAGGTGGGCTGGGACAACGGTCATTCTGCAGTCACTGAACCTTCACGGACCTCTGGTCCTTTATCTATGCCTCCTGAATATTCAGAATCCTGGGTAACTTCATGCTGGAACATTCTTCCAACCTCCCTCACCCAGCAGGCTGGTAAGCGACCTATCACTCTGGGCGCCCAGACCGAGGAGGTAAGACCCTCCATCCACAGGCTCCTCTCTGCCCCATCGTTAAGTACATATTTTGTTTACTCCCACATACTCAGTAGTTGTCCTCTGATTGTATGAATAATTCATGTTCATTATTTTAAAAAGTAACAACACGTAAAATTAACACGAAGAAATAGAAGTCTCCGGAGTCCCCGTCAGTAGAAGCATCTCCACATCCCTCCTGGGTGCCCGGCCTGCCAACCTCTGCGAGTCGACCTCTCCCTGCTCATGTTCAGCTTCATAGCCTCAAGCACATGGCCTTCCATGGGAGGAAGATTCCAGGCCAGTAGGAGGCAGGGTCCCCATGTCCAGAAGTCGCCACGGCCAGCAGGTGGGGGGGTAGGAATTTCGTGGGGCCCCCTCATATGGGAGCATAAGGGTTCGGGTGGAGATTGGAGAAAGCGGGCTTTAGCCAGCTAACGTGTGCTAATTGCCCATCTCTATTCTTCCAAAGAATTTTAGGTAGAGGATTCTGGTTTCAGAGCAGAGGCAGGAGGCCTAAGTACATTGGGGTTTGGGGGGGAAAGTGAGATTTAGATACAATCTTAGTATGGCCAGAATAGGTCTTAGGTTCTGTGAGAATGGGATCCCCAGAGATCGGACGGAAGCCTACCGTCTGAAGTTAGCAAGGTGGGAACTAGACTTTGGCCTGGGCTCAGGGTAGATGCCAGGCAGCCCGGGAGGCAGGAAGTCAGGAGCTGAGCAAGGGCTTGCAGAAAACCCCAAGGACTCATGGAGTTGGAGAAAACGCAGACATTCCCGTGACTTCTGGCTGTTCTCATCCTCATATCATTTCAGGAAATTCTTTCCCCTGTGATCCCACACCACCTCAAATCAGAGAGCAAGGCTTGCAGGGGTCAGGGGAAACCTGACCCAGGCACTGAGAGGCTCATCCGTTCACAGAGGGGCAATGAACAACTTGAAGCTTGGGCGGGAAATGCCGACCATGCCCAGGTTTTGGCAGGAGTGTTGTTTTCCACTTTAAGATGCCTGAAAGGCATTTTAACATCAAGCTCCCATGTAGCTTTCCTGTGGATGATCTATAATGCCATTTACTGCTATAATCTGGGTAGCAAAATGAATACTCCATCATTGTACTATGAATAGTAAATTAACCCAGATAAAAGTGTTCTACATCCAATCAAAACCATTAAGTAACCAGGAGACTAAGATTAGTGAGCACATTTTGGAGGCAATTATAACTAATGAATACATTAGCTTCAAGAGGGCGGACGGCTTCAGGAGGCTTTCTGGTCTCTCCAAAGAAAATCAGGATAGGTGGGAAGAAAGCTGAAATCATTTTGTAAAAAGACCGATTTATCGATCTACTCAGGGCCATTTAGAAGGGGAAGAAGGGGTTCCTAAGGCGACTTGGGCGTGTTAGCCATCAGCATGATTATTAAAAGGAGTGAAGGAGTCCTCCCCACTCACCGCCTTCTATAGCCCAGCCAGGTCAGATCCGGAGCCCATGCGACAGAGCGTCCCCATTCCTGGACCTCAGTGTGGCAAATTTTCACACCCTGTGAAGAAACACAATTGCTTGTCTTTTAAATGTAAAAATAATGTACACTAATTGAGGACAGTATGGAAAACTCACCAAAAAATGCAAAATAAAAGCAAAGCCAATCCATAATCCTTTCACCCAGAGACAGCCATTATTAACATTTTGGGGTAACTAGATTTTTAAATTACACACGCACACACGTGCACACACGCACACATACACACACGCACACACCTATGTATGCAGTATATATTTGGGTAATTGTAAATCATTCTGTTTCCTTAAGAATAATGGCTTTAAGGGTGCCTGGGTGGCCCAGTTGGTTAAGCATCTGCCTTCAGTTCGGATCATGATCTCAGGGTCCCTGGATTGAGCCCCACATCAGGCTCCCTGCTCAATGGGAAGCCTGCTTCTCCCTCTCTCACTCCCTCTGCTTGTGTTCTCTCTCTTGCTGTCTTTCTCTCTGTCAAATAAATAAATAAAATATTTTTTAAAAAGAATAATGGCTTTAATATTTTGGTAAAAATCATACAACTTCTCATATAAAATTCAGGCCATACAGAAAAACTCAAAGAAAGATATTAAAAACTCTCACCTAAACTCTCAGCTTCAGAAGTTACTCATCTCCAGTTCCTGCATTGTCCCCAGCTATGTGCAGATAAGAGTGAGAACAATTACCTTCTGCAAAAAAGGGGTGATTGCAGGCATGCTGTTTTAATGCAAAAAAAAAAAAGTGTTTTGTTGTGTGATTTAATGTTAGGAAACAACACTGAGACCGAAGGACCTGAGGGCTGCTGGAGACTGTATCTGGAGGCCAGGCTGGTTCTTCTAAGAGAGCCCCACCATCCTCCCGCTGGGCTTTCTCTTCCTGGCTCTGGGACATCTTAGCTTGGTCTTTGGCTTCCAAGGTAGCATCGGGACTCCTCCTCATAAGGCCCTTGGCGGACTCTCTTGCTTTTTCTGACTTCTGGTAGAATCTCTTAGTCTGGAGGCTCAGGGACAGACCAAACACAGACCCAGCCCTGAGAAGGGCTTATCCCGTGACCAAGTCGCTGAAGGGGCCTTCTGAGCTTCTGCTGGCAACCCCCATCTTCAGATGCAAGGGAAGGGCAAGCAAACACAAACACCAAGCAGAGCAAAGCTTCCAAGAGACACACTCTAATGCAAGTGAATAAAGTGTGTTATGTATAATAAAAGCAAGCAAATACATGTGAACATTCAAGGTGGAGAGTGAAAACCCCCAGCCTAGGCTTTGCCCCAGGGGAATTAGGGTCCACTGTGCACACGTCATCAAATTTTTCAGGAGGAGGCAGAGATCTATATATTTTTTTAAAAAGATTGTATTTATTTATTTGACACTGAGAAACAAAGCTAGAGAGGGAAACAAGCAGGGGGAGTGAGAGAGGGAAAAGCAGGCTTCCTGCCAAGCAGGGAGCCAGATGTGGGTCTCGATCCCGGGACTCCGGGATCATGACCTGAGCCGAAAACAGATGCTTAATGACTGAGCCACCCAGGCACCCCCTAAATATTTTTTAAAGTTTTTTTTTTTTTTAAGTAATCTCCCCACCTGGCATGGGGCCCAAATCCAGATCAAGAGTCACATGCTCCATTGACTGAGCCAGCCAGGCACCCCTGGAGAGCTAAGTTTTTAAGGGAAATCTCCTTATTTACACATGTTAACAGTAAGTTAGAAAAATAGAAACACTGTGTAAAGCAAAGAAAGCTCGTTGATGGGTCAGCCGGACTTCTTTTGCTGTTCTGAGTCATTTAGTGTAACTCAAGACACCAGTTCAAATGAATATCAAGTGATCAATGGACAACTTTTGGTGGAAATGTTTCCCATGCAATATCTGGGACATACTTACACTAAAAGCTGTTTTGTTGTTGTTGTTGTTGTTTGTTTGTTTGTTTGTTTTTTACTGCTGCTGAAGTTGATGAAGTCTGACCGGAAGTCTTGAGTCTCCCCTGGCAGCCCCTGCAGACGAGCCCCTCCTGCCTGGACCCCTGCTCCCGGGACGTCTGTGGGTTCCAACGAAGCATGTGTGGGCTTTCTTTGTCTTCCCTGGTTCTGTCCAGATTTCAAAGTACTTGGCAGCTGAATGTCCTGTTTGTGTTTCGGTCCATTTCCTTTTTCATTGATGTTTTTGTGTTCCTCTCTTTGTTTTTTTCTCATCTTTTGGTTTTCAGTGAGGTTGGAGGAAGTAGTGGGGTAAAAATGTGTTTTCTTATATCATGGATGGGCAGTCCCTGTAGTCTGCTTTTTCATTTAACATTATTGTCACATATATTTCCTCATTATTAAATATATGTAAAATACACTTTCTTGGCTGCCTGTAGACCCTTGTAGGACTTTTCCAAACCGGTCTTCATGAAATTCAATTATATTTAATGTTCAGAAGTCCTGTGTATAAATATTTGAGCTAGAAACAGAACATACTGGGAGAAATGATCTATCATCCTGTTTGGTCTATAGATGGGCCAGGAGAAGAGGGGAAGAACCATCAACAGGGGGTCACCTCAGTTCTTAGGAAGGCCTACAAATGACAGCTCAATGCAAACCCTGGTCCCTGATTCTCAGTGGGCTCCCTTATCTTTCCCTTCAATATGTCAGTGAACAAGTTATTTTTCTCCCCCAGACCGTCTGCGTACCCCTTACTATTAACTGGTTCTCTGCCAGCTTCCAATGAGGAAGACAAGCCTACTCACCGGATTTGATGTGATTAAGAAAAGCGTTCCTCCACATTATTATTTTTTGTGGTGGGGATGATTCTCATGTAATTAGACCACACTGTAAAACAAACAAACAAACAAACAAACAAAAAACCTGATACATTGGCTTATTCTGGTTTTTGACAATATGATTAAAAGTTCTAGGCTTTCCCGACCCATTTGCTGCAGAATGTTGACATTCTGTGGTGGCACCTGCTGGAATCTAGACCTGTGTCAGGGGGACTAAGGTGAATGTGGAGGAGAGTCTGCAGTGTCCCTGGGCTGCATGTGATGCATTGGGAACAGCTCGTGGGGATCATGAGGGTACTGCACGTACATTTCCCGGGAGAGCCCCATGGGCAAGGCAGGTGGCCCCCATTTAATGGCAGGTGGCGCTGTGATAATTCCATTTTGTTGGCTTTTATTCCTCCAGAGTCTCTCACAAAAGTGTGGCAAGCATAGTTTGTGATGTTTGTGCACAGTTTCAGAGCTGTGGTTTTTATGATTTTGTTGGTGGCTTTGACTGCCACTTCTCTGAGCTTAAGGAAACATGAGGCCATTCGGGTTGGGTTCTGTAAACCAACGTTCTTCCTCAGATGGAGGAACTTGATCCTGTGTCAGAGGCGTCCCCTGGCCAACACTCTTGCCCTGTGCCACCCAGACCAGGGGGTCCGTTCGAATCTGGGCAATTAGTCCATTAGTCTAGCCATCTCTGGCTAGTGTAGGAGGACAGAAAGGAGGGAGAAAGGCAGGAAGAAAGAGGAAGGGGAGGAAGAGGGGAGGGGGTGAGAGAGGAAGCGTGTAAGGAAAGGTCGCTGTTTTAGGCTCATTCCCCATGCAGAGGGTCCACAGGTGTAGCTGGTGGGGCTGGAGGCCAGATACTCAGCACATCCCTTAAGCTCTAAAGTTGCATTCCAAAAAAGGGAACTCAAACACTTAGGGGCTCTAAAATGCTAATATGTTCGATTAGGATTTGTATAGCAGATATCTCTCCAAATCTGGAGGCATCAGGACAAAAGACACCTACGATCCTGAAGCATCTTGGGGAGAGATCTCCAGGATAAAAAGGAAAAGTAAAGTGCCCACAGTCCCTTCTGCCTTGTGCGTCACCAGCCTAAACATCAAGAGGACACTGACCCTCGCCTCTTTACTGCTGGATTCTCATATATGATTGAGTTAGAAGGGCTCTTGCCAAGAGCCTGTTTCGACATGTGAACAATGCAAGTTTGGGGTAGAAGTTGGGGACAGAGGAGGGGGGAGAAACCGAGTTGTCCTCTTACAATCACAGTTCAGAAGCAGAACTTGTATTTTTCTTTCCAATTCTTCTGCTGCTGTGCTTTCTATTATTCTTGCCTAACTCTTGTTTCCAAACCACCTGCCAGGGCGTTGTTGCTATTCAAGTACGGGTGGGTTCTGCCACTGGAAACGGGAGACTGTTCCGGCTCCCACAGGCACCGCTCCCGTGAGGCTCGAGGTCTTTCTCCCTGCCTTCATCTCTGCTTTTCTGTGGGGTCAAATGGTGTTCTGTTCTCAAGGATAGCCCACAATGGGGCACACAATGACCACCCCCCCGACACACACACACACTTTTGGAGAAAATATGTAAATTATATTTTATACCAAATCATATCTGTCTCTCTCTTTCTACTTACACAGGAATCCCCTTCGGTCTCATGATGGTCTCTCTTCTCAGCGAAAGCACGCCCTTCGCTCTGCCCCTCGGTCCTTCAATCTTAAAGACGTCACTTGTCCCACATCCCCAGCAGGTTCCCTCATCCCTTAGATTAGGATCCAAGTGTGAATCGGTAGATCTTAAGGAAATTTACCAAATCCCTATTACGCTGAAGAGGGCATTGGGATTGTCACTAAGATTGTTTTGGGGCTGCCTCTGAGCACCTGCCGGACGGGCACCTCTCTGAGCATTCTTCCCCGCTCCCACCCTCTATTACAAACCAACAAATGCCCGCTGAGAAGCGTACTGTCAAAAGGAAGGTGCCCGATTCCTGGATCAGATGACCGTCCTTTATGGGCGTGAGGGCGGTGCTTGTGGGACACATCTGCGTGGTCGCATCCCTGGCCCGGAGTAACTGTCTCAAGCACGTCCCTACTGGTGTTAGGGGCAACGGCCTCGCCAGGTATCCACTCTCCATCTCCCTCTTGACTCCGCTCTGCATTTATCCTCCTCCATCCATCCACCCAGGAGTCCCTGACGTCACAGGGAACGGCGAGTCAGGCAGGGTCAACACCCCGCCAGGATACCGCTCAGTGCTCTCTGCCTAAGCTCCATAATGCCTATTTGATGAGCGGCTTAAGCCACGTTCAGGTATAGGTCAGACCATTATTGGGGCTTTGTTGACCCTGTCTGCATTCCGGACAGCTGAGGGTGTACCCCTTCTGCAGAAAGGTGCTGAAGAAATGTGCCGGGAACACAGCAGGCCATCAAGAAATGCGCACTGACTTCATGACAGGAAGAGAGAAATGGCATTTTCAAATGTGCCTGTTGAAGTTTGGAGGCCTAGAAACAAGTATACGGTTGAGCTATAGTTTTAAAATCCAGTGGAGGGAGGGGGGCAGACTGCTGTGAGCAAGAATCCACCCGAGACCGAGATGTCAAGAGTGAGCTGGCACAGCATCTTCCCGGATTTCCTGGTGTCTCTGTATGCATTCCTTCATGAAATATGCATCAAAGTCTGGGAGTCTTCTCTCCCCCCCATTCATTATTCCAGCCAAGGAACATTTACTGATCACCTACTGTGTGCTTCTGAGCAGGGCCACCACAGAGAGATGGACGCCTGAGCGAATGGAACATATTTTATTTCAAGGGTCAGCACACGGTGGCCCACGGGCCGAAGCCACCTCCCTCCGTATGATCTACAAGCTAAGAGGGGTTTTCACATTTTTTAATGGTTGAGAAAATTCAAAATGAGAATCATATTTGGTGATGTGTGAAGATGATAGGCATTTCCCATGCCATTGTCCATCGGTAAAGGCCTGCAGGGAACAGAGTCCTGCCGTGGCCGCTCTCGGTGGCTGAGCTGACTCCTGATGATGGAGACCACTCGGCCCACAGAGCCTGAGCTGTTTTATTATCTGACCCTTCCAGGAAAAATCACCAGTCCCCAGTTTAGTGGACGAGGAAAACAAGAGAAGGCGGCTTTCCTTGGTTGATGTCTGACCCCAGACTCTCTGTCTCTTTACGGCACGCCCTGACGGGGTCTCTGTGGAATCCATGGAGACCTGAATGGTCTTCATGAGGTTTTTACTTCAGACAGCCGCGTGACTCATATTGCTGGCCCCTGGGGACCTTTCACATTCCATGGGTGGCCTTCTGGCATGAAAACTATGGGGATAATATTGACATTGCACTGGGCAGTGCGCAGGGTGGCAAGAGGTTCTGGGGAAATGGAGGTGACAGATGCCAGGGCATAGCTGTCCCACATGGAGGACGGGAACCCTTTGCAGGGGCACAGGTCATGCAGACCGGAGCCCTGCATCCCTCCCGCCCCCCAAGGCTCTTGGCTGTTTTCCGGCTCAGCATGACTCTTGCTGGGTGGGACAGATCACCATGATTGGTGTTTGGGTGTTTTGTTTTTTTTTTCTGTGTATGTGTGTGTTTTGTTTTTCCACATTTATTTCCTGCCTTTTCCTTAAAGAATTTAACACAGATTTCAACTGGAAGGTATATATGTCCTCAAGTTGTTAAAATAGACATAGAGTGTTTAAATCCCCAAGTCCCCAAATTCTTATGATTTCATTTGTTTTTAACCATAATTGAACAATTTCTGAAACTGTTGGCTAGTTTGAAGCAATCTTTCTGTAATTCATAACACCAAAAGTCCTCGCTGATATCTTATCCCCGGACACATGTGGGATATTGTCTTCGGGGGAACCCGGCACTCGCGGTCCTTCCCCGTCCTGGCCTCGCTAGCGCAGAGCTGAGCCCCTCAGCGAGCCTGTGGTCCTGACTTCCCGTCTTCTGTGGATAATGCTGACTAGCGCCCCGATGAGGACTCTGACTAACGTGTAGATAGGACATTTGCTTATCTTGCTCTCTTACCATTAAAACACTCTTTATTTAAGCTCACAATAAACTCCATCTTGGTAGAACCTGGTATTTCCCACGTGTCCTTTCCCACTGTCCACCGTGCATCGGAATCACAGAACGAGGACACTGAGCCTTGATTGTTTTGATTTCTGCAGCTGATCTTTAATCCCAGCACCCCCTTGTCTGTGTGCCCTGAGCCGAATGCTACAGAGGAGCTGAGCATCCTTGGCTGACTGAGTGCAGGACGGGGGACAGAGGGAACCCCTGCAGACCTTGAGGGTTTTCCTCATTTCCCTTGCAGCCTTGCGGAGGGCACTCTTCTCTGAATCCTATGGTAAGTCTACCATCCCCTGGCCCAGGTTAAAATCCATCCGTACCTGCAGTAAGTGCTTTGGCTTTTTAAAAATTTAGGTGCCTCCTCTATGACCCAAGATAACGAGAGCCTTCAGTGCATAATGAACATAGTCGGCGGGGCTCCATGCAGAAGCAAGCCCCCGGGGGCTGCTGTGGTCATCACTGGGATTTTCCTTGTCCTTCTCAACTTCCGATGAGCCTGACCTGACAAGCCCATCTTGATATGCAGTATTTTGTCCCACCTGCGACTTAGCCCCGTCTCTGCTTAACTTCTTAAACCCCTCAGCTTCTGCCCTCCACTCCATTGGCCCCTTCCTCCCAGCTGTTCTGTGTTGTCTCGGCTCTCACAGCTTGGGGGTACAGGCCCCTACCGAGAGTCCCTGGGCATGCTTGCTCTCTCCTTTCCTCCGGGCGTCTGGGACACACAGCTGGATGTTACCTCTTCTGTCCCTACTGCTGGGAATCCCGTTGCCGGTCAGCTTGTCCTGCTGACAGGAAATCTGTCTATTTTCCCTAGCTGCTATTTTAATATCATTAGAGAGGGCTTCCTTTTTCAAGTTTATCCTGTTTGGTACCATTTTTATATTTTATCCACATGGGACATAGCACACAGCTTTTGGATACTGCTTCCCATCCTCTGTCTCTCTCCTCCCTTCTGGAATTCCTGGGAAATGTATGTGAGGCCCCTGTTTCCTACTTCCCCTGTCGCTCAGTCTCAGCCTGCTGCCTGTGTTTCTTCCTGGGGGGATTGCTGAAACCCATGGCCACTGAGGCCTTCAGCCACTTGTGGGCTCTTCCATGGCGGAGGTCTTCCGTTCTGTGACAGCACGTCTGGACTGGCTGTCTTTCGATCCTGCCAGCTCCTGCCCTGTGGGAGTCCTACCAGCAGCTCCTCGTGCTCCCAAGAGGACCGAGTGACTCCCTGCAAAGTGTCCGGCACCCTGCATGGCTCCTCACGCAGGGCTTGCTTTGATTTTCCTGTGTCTTTTCTCCCCAACAACCTGCAAATTTTGTGTCTCTCCAACAGCCATCTTATTGCCCGACATAAAGAATGTTTGTCCAGTGACTGAGTGACTGAAGGAACGGGCGTAGGTCACCGTGGGTCATGGAGCTGTGGACCGGCTCTGCACCTGCTGATCCGTGCACGGAACACCACGGTGTCCAGACACTGTGACACAATAGGCAGGGTGCTCTCTCCTCAGCAGTTTCCCTAAACAAGAAAATATATGTACAAGTGTCACATAAACAGGTTCTCTCTTCAAAATACAGAACACCACACAAGAGAATAAAGTGCCTCTCGACCATCAGGGGCAGACCTGTCCCTGCTCCATCATTGCTCCTGACCTCATGGCGTCCTTCCAGACCCTTCTCTGTGCGTTCCTAAAACACACTCCTGCCTGTTGAAGTACAGAGTCTGTGTGTGTTCGACACAGACAGGACTGTAGTGTAAGTACTGGTCTATGGCTCAGTGAGGTTATCTCAGAAATCCTTCAGCTCAATATGCAAAACTGGCTTATCCTTGATGACAGCTGCTTGGTCCCATAGCGTGGAAACACAGTAGCAAGCATAGTGGCCTTCCCGCCCTTCCCTGTCATATTTTTGCCATATATTTTTATTATAAGCAACACTTGGAAGGATAGCCTTGAAACTGACAAACATTCTTTGTTTAACCCAACCTCACTCAGGTTTCCCCAAACCCTCGCCCATCCATGTGTTTTCTTGTAGAATCCAGTTTTAGCATGAATCGTGGTAAGTCAATGGAGTGAAAATCATCCAGCCTTGATCTGTGATCAAGCCCCACCTCCCCACTGCCACCCCAGGGGTCTCTGGCTGCCCTGGCCTGCCCTTCAACAAGCACCCCGTCGGGTCGGCTTAGCTCAAGTCCGCCTCACCCTTGGTTTCTCCTCGTAGTACCTGTCGGTCCATCCACAGCGGCCCCCTGACCCCACCCCCAATTCACTCCTTGGCTATAAATCCCTGGTCGTTCTGATTGTGTTCAGAATTGAACCCAGTTCTGGGCTAAGGGCGCTCTTCACCTATTACAATAATTTAAAAGAAAAAAAACTGTACCAGCTCCTGCTTGTGAAAGCCCCTTTGGTGGTGAGTAAAGCCACGTTTCTGGTTCTGTTTGTGGGTCCCTTGGCCCTCCGAGACTGCACTCAAAAAATCCTTCCCACTCCTAGCTTTCAACTTGGTATTATGCTTTGATTTATTCCTGGTTCCCTTCCAGCTTAGTTTCGTTTTTGTGAAATAGGTTAAAAACATTATCATCTACATATGTATTGTGTTTGCGTCAAGTTTTTCAACCTAATTATCAAACTGGCTTAAGGCAGAAACTCTTCTTTGCCAACGACACTCCTCCTTGCTTAAGCAATTGAATTTATTTTCCTCTCGCACTGAAGAGGGGGATCTGATTTTTAAAGGGCCCTGAGATTGAACACAGGGAGATGCATGAGTGCCGACAAGCATCGCACACACCTTCCCCCGTGAGCATGCTCATCGATCCCCGCAGTGCTTTAAAGAGTTGTCTGGACCCCAACCTATAAGTGACTCATTGCTCTGAGCTCCTCTCCCTGCAGCTCCCCCCCCCACCCCCGGCTTCCCCCTTCCTGCTCTCTGGTCACTCTTGGTGCTTTTGGAGATATCCAAGACTATGCAGTCACTAACGTCAGCAGGTTTGATGCCCAAGAATTAATTTAAAACATAAGAAATGCCTTGAAGTCATCGGTTCTGATGGCCAAAAGGGTGGTATGATCAGGAATTAGTAACAGTGTGTGCACTCTTTGCATTGGGTTTTAAGACCACCTCTCAGGGGTGGGTCTGGAAAACTGTGTTGGCCTGTGATTTTTTTTTTTAAAGTCACAAAGAGCAAAAATATAAAGAGACACACATCTCTGTTGGTTCAGACCACAATGCCTTGTCTGTCCATCCAGAATGTACCGTCCTTATTGTAATTCCCTGGATACATGTTGAGCTCTCCCCCTAGATTATGTATTTAGCAATTATGGGAGAATACAGTGCTCACTGTTTTGCAACTGGCTTTTCGCAATTAATCCACACTTGGGGATTGTTATATACTGACCCATATAGAACTACGTCTCTTTCGCAGCTATATACTACTGCATTGCAGAGACGCTGCACCTTAATTTATTGAAATGGAACCACGTGAAGCTGTTTTCGATTGTCGGCTGGAGTAAACAATGATGTAAAAATAACAAAACAAAACAAAAAAATGAAAGAGAAACAAAAACCCAAACAACCGCTCTTATGTGTATCTTTCTCTAGGATGAATTCTAAGAAGAAGAATTTTGGGCCACAGGCTCTATGTTTTTTATAGTAAGATTTTTGTGGAACTGTAACAATCAGATGGAAAATGTAAAAATCAGAAAGAAGTGTACAGATCTTTGTGGAAAGAAAGCACACACGTGCGGCTCTCACCCGATGCGAGAAGAGAACATTACCATAGTGACAGGTGTCTCCAGCTGTGGCACGTCAACATAATTCCCCCGGGGACCACCACCCTGTCTTCTGTCCCCAGGGCCCTGTCTCCCTCATGGAGGAGGTGCTCTTGTGTACATGGTGTGCATCTCACTGTGTGTGTGTGGCAGTAATTGGTACATTCTCCTTGCCCTGTGATACCTTAAAGTATCAAAATTACTACGGTCTGTTCATCCCATGGTTGATGGATACTTGGGTTCCTCCATAAGCATTCTTGACATATTTTATGTGTTTGGAAATGTGCATTTCTGGTGAGTGTGTCCCTGGGGAGTGAGCTGGTGGGTCAGCGATCATCTGCCCCTTCACCTTCGGCAGACACGCCCAGAAAGACTTTAAGAGTGGTTGTGATGTTTACTCTCTCTTGAGCAGCACGTGAGATTTCAAGTTACCCCACATCCTCACCAATATTTGGGATTTAACTTACCTGCTCTGGCAAAATACATAATGACAACGCATTTTGGGTTGAATTTGCATTTTTATAATGATTAATGTGACCGATTACCTTTTCATGAATATAATGGCCATTTGGTGACAGAAGGACTGTTCAAGGGCTTTTCTTTCTTTTCTTTTCTTTTCCTGCTGGGACATCTGTCTTTTTCTTATTGATTTGCAAGAGTTCTTCATTATACACTGGATCAAAGGCCTTTGTTGGGTACATGGACTGCAAACACCATTCCCACATTGTGTCTTGCCTGTGCACTCTTTTCAGATGTCTTTTGTCAATTTCAAGGGTAACTAATGAATCACTCTTTCCTCTATGTGCTATATTACCATTAGTGCTACTTGGGTCCTGCTTAAAACCACTGGCCTTCCCCAAAGTAGTGAAACACTTCCAGGCTTTTTTTTTTTTTTTAAGATTTTATTTATTTATTTGACAGAGAGAGATCACAAAGAGGGAGAGAGGCAGGCAGAGAGAGAGGAGGAAGCAGGCTCCCTGCTGAGTAGAGAACCCGATGCGGGCCTCGATCCCAGGACCCTGAGATCATGACCTTAGTTGAAGGCAGAGGCTTTAACCCACTGAGCCACCCAGGCGCCCCCAGGCTTTTTTCGAGATCAGATCTGCACTCTGTGTGGTCTGGGTCTGGGGTTGGTGCGTGCTAGAAGCCAAGGCCCATCGTCCTTCCCGCATAGATATTTGAATGACCTTATGGATATGACCATCCCCCCTTCTCTGCACTCAGTCCTCCGTCCTGTGGCACTGTGATCACACGCGCACATTGGCCTCGTTGTTTGCCTGTGTCCCCGTGTGCGTGGCCCTGTGGAGCCCCTGCAGGACAGCCAGCGTGTTGGCCGGATCTCCTCCTCCTTGAAGGAAGCTGAATTCATATCACTTTTTCTCTTCTTAGCCCCAGAGATTGCTGAAAACCATGCCCTTCTCTTTCTGCTCTCCTTGTGGCTTCTTAGGCCATTGTCCTACGTGCTCCAAAGACGGAACTTCAGAATCTGGGTCACCTCTCAATCCTCCCCCTTATCCAGAGGATCTTGGCCTCCCCATTGCCAGGCAACCCCACATTTCAAGTTTCATGTCCTCTGTTGGCTGGGAGAGAGGGCACCCCTGTGCCCACTCCTCGTCCCATCCACACACCAGGGGCCTGGCAGTGGTCCCAGGAGAGTGGGGTTGGCCCCACTTGGTGCAATGGCAGAACTTCATGCTTCCAAACACGATTCTGGGGTTCCTATCCCTGCTTTTCTTACTTGTTTTCATGGCTGCTGTTGTCTGCCTCAAGCTACTCTGTGAGAGCCTGAAGCAGAAACCCAAGTATGTGTCTCATAAATGTTGATAAATATTAAAATACTGCTGATTTCCCTTCAATTTGTACAGTATACACACCTTAGCTAAAATGGTAAGAAGCTGATATTTAAATGCAAATACAGGTTAATCCAAAGATGGGGAACTGGCACATTTCCAGCCATGTCTTTTGGGTCCATTCATAACATTTAATCTACCATCATTTATAGGAAATATGCTTGCAAGCCACATCAAAGAAACAAGCCTTTTATGGTTTACAAGGAGCTGGTGGGGTAAAGGCAGGTGGCCTGCCTCCGTGATTTCAAATATGTCGCAAACTTGTTAATGACACCCACCTTCTGGTTTCCTCTGAAGCTCGCTGCCTGGTCTTAGCTGGGAAATGTGACCCAAAGGCTTACATCCTGGGGCTGCTGGGCAAGGCCGGCCTGGCAGCAGTGCTGTGGCTCCTTGAGCAAGTTCTGTCCAGGCAGGAGAACACTCTGTTCCATTCTGTGTGTGTGTGTGTCAGGGCCTCAGTGGAAAGACAGCGGCTCATGCACAAGCAGGCAGCTGTCAGTGGTGCGAGGGGACAGAAGCTTGTTTTACAGGTGGTCACTCGATGGGCATAGATCTGGGATCCAACCCTATCCTTGCGCATCCTGGTAAGTCTGGGCGTGTCCGTGATCAGCTCGTGCCACTCTTTGTGGCAGCCAGCGCCCTCCCCGTGCTTCTGCACCTGCTCTCGGCACAGGGGCTCACCAGGGGGTGAATGAGACTACAGAGGGCGTCTGGAGTTGGAAAAAGATGATTTGTGATGCAACAGAAGTGACAAGTTCTCCAAGGCAACACGTTTTCACCCAGCTGGACCCTTTCCTCTGAGCCCTTCTTGAAGGATTTATGCTCCTGGCTTTCATTCCTTCCAGCCTTTGGGGAATTGTTTGGCCTTGGTGCAGAGCCACAGTCTGAGGTGTGTTCCAGCATCCTTATGCCGGTACTCACGTGGCTCAGGGCTTGAACTGGCTCAGGTACTTCTGTCCGCAGAGTGTTATTCCTTAGACGACGGACCTTTCACCACAATTAACCAATTAATTGGTTGCTAACTGGAAGCCATTGGAAAGGATTTTATTTTTCCTTTTCTTTTTTCTTACTTTTTTTTTCTTCTTCCTCAATAAGGAGATTCTGATTCCATTAGTTGAAATAGAACCCAGGCTTAAATATTGTTTCAAAAGCTACTCCTGTGATTGTCACATGCAGTAGAAGTTGAGAACTACAGTTCTGTCCTCATTTCTCACCAGCTTCCCCATTGCTTTCTCTACTCTAGGCACTCTGGACTTGGGATTCTTGAGGACCTCGTGGTCATTCCTGTCTCAGGGCCTTTGCACATGCCATTCCCTTAGTCTTGGACACGTTTTCACCTGACCAACTTCACCTGATTCTTCAAGTCTCTGTAGAAACGACCCTTAGCCCCAGAAGCTCTCACAACATGGTTCCCTCCTCCATGACACTTACCTCGATTGCAATTTTAAACATTATTTGGAAGATTATCCAGGAAGAGTTGGTTTCCTACACTAGACTCATCTTCAGAGTGAATGTCTCATTTTCTGCTGTACCATCAAAGCCTAGTGGAGGGCAGCTCAGAATGAACCCTGAAAATCATGAGTGTTACCCGCACCCTCTTGGGCTCCTTTCCCCCTTGCTGTCTTCTCTTCTGTCATCCAGCATTTACTGAGTAGGCAGGGTGCTGTCAGGACATAGCCCCTTATCTCTTCCAGGATCATTAAAGCCATTTCCAACTGTTCTTCAGCTCGCAGAGAGCATGGATTAATGGGCTGACATCGCTCAAGTGCTGGAAACATAATGAAGCTTCTGGGCTCCTCATCAGAGTTTGCCTCTCTTACAACCAAGATAGTCATGACTTTGCTTTCCTTCTGTCATTATCTTTACCGCCTGCCCCCCTCCTCGTTTAGCCGAGTCAGCGCCATAGAGCTACTGTTGACATTCAATGAGATGTACCTCGTCTAAGCTACGATTTGATGAGTCTCACAAATGAACACATTTGGGGTAACCAGTGTTATGGCCACACCCTAGATCGTTTCTGTCACCCCCAGAAACTCCCTTGTGCCCTATGTTATTGGTCTCTTCCTCAGCCCCCCAGGGCCCTGACAACCAGAGATCTGTTTTCATCACTGCAGCTTTGCCTATTTCAAGAATTTCATGTAAAAAGAATCAAATAACACATAACCTTTTATGCCTGGCTACTTTCACTCAATAGAATGTTTTCCAGATTCGTCCCTAATGCTCTGGTCTTTGTGTGGTTTGTGTCTTCTTGGCCTGGCTGGCCCTCCATTTGTTGATCCGTTCACTGCTTGATGAGTGTTTAGGTGAGTTCCAGTTTTGGGGTATTCTAGAACGTTTCCATGAACACTTGCATGCAAGCCCTTGCGTGCATGTATGGCTCCATCTCTGAATAAATAACCGGAAGTCGAAGGGCTGGGTCGTAGGGTAGGGGGCTATTGAAAAGCAGTGCAACACCTTCCATGGTTCTCATACATTTGACTTCCCACCAGCAGCTGATGAGAGTTCCAGCTCCTTCGTGTTTTTGCTGGTACTTTTCATTTCAGCCGTGCTGGACAGTGCTGGGCAGTGGTTTTAGTCTGATGTTCCCAGATGACTAACAATGCCGCATTTTCCATAATCCCATTCGCCACCTGTATACTGGCTTTGTTGAACTGTGTGATCAAAAATTTTGCTCATGCTTTTAAAAAATGAGTTGTCATTTTAATACTCAATTTTAAGTATTCTTTCTGTATTCCAGATACAAGTCATTTCCATTTTTTTCTCATCTCTGGCTTGCATTGCAACATTTTTCATAACAGCTTTAAAAGAGCAAAAGCTTTGAGTTTTGTGGACATCCAAATTATCAGTATCTATCTTATATATCGTGTGCTTCCTCTGTGTCCTGATGAAGAAATCCTCACATCAGGGAAGCTTAGTACAGTTTCCTTCTGTGTGTTCTTTCTCATCTAAAAGTCGTGTAGTTTTAGCTCATGTAGTTCATCGTATGCCTTATTTTGAGCTTATGTTTATGTGTGGCATGAGGCCACATTTGGGGTCCTTTCTCTTTTTTTTTCTTTTTAGCGCATGGACATCCAGTTCTTCCAGTGCTGTGTTTTGAAAAAACAAAACAAAACAAAACAAAAGCTCTACATCCATTTTTCTTCTTTTCCCGTGTTCTTTTGTGCTAATTGATTGTGTTTATGATTCAGTTTTTATCTTCTTAATTAGCTTGTGCCCTCTACCCGTTCTTTTAACCATGATTTCTCTAGGGTTCATAGTCCGTGGTCATTAACTCTCCACCATCTGTGTTGGAATAGCATCAGACCATCTACTGTATAGAATAGTGACATTTTTGCTTCGAAACACTGCTGTACGTCCAACGCCTCTGTGTTACATGTGTTTTAAATCCGAGATGACATTGTTACTATTTGTAGTTAAACACTTCTCTTTTAAAGAGAGTAACTGATAGTACTGAAGTATCTTACGTTCCTCCACACATTTACTGACCAAGGTATTTTTCATTCCTTTGTTCCAACACCGTTCCCATCTGCTCTCATTTTACTTGTGCCTGAGGATTTCTTTAATGTTTCTTCTGAGTCTGGTGTCTCTGCATTGGGGTCTGGTGGCCGGCTTCCATGCCACCCATGTCTACTAACCTGTCACCTCTGTCTTTTCTGTCTCTTGCTGCTGATTTCTTTTTGTCTCCTGTTCTTTTCTTCTTCTCTCTCTTTCTCTCTTTCTTTATTTCTCGCTCTCTCTTTCTGATGGGGCATATTTTACTGTTTCTTTATATGCTTAAAAATTTTTGACTGAATGCCAGACTTGGCAGACTGGATATTTTTTGGCTAGAAAGGAGTTTTTGTATTTCTTTAAATATTACTGGGCTTTGCTCTGCCACCAAGGTAACTTACTGGGCATCCCAGGACCCCATTTAGGCCCATATGAGGTGGTCTGGGCGAGCGCAGAGCAGCCCCAAGGGCAGGGGTGGTTTGGGCCCTGCTCCGCACCGTGCACTAAACCCACGAGCCAGCGCCTCCTGCTCCGGGAGCTCCTCCCCCCGAGGCCCAACGCCATGTGAGGGCAGCGCCGAGAGTTTCTGGCCACGTGTGAGCCCTGGCGACCGCTGTTCTTCTCTGGGGTCCTTGGCCCAGCACTGGCAGCTTGCTCACCTGGTAGCACCAGGGCTGTGTCTTGAGAGCATCTGCCCATCGCCCCCAGAGCACGGGGGCTGCTCACACACAGCCAGGCTCTCTTTCCTTGCTTTCTGGAACTCTATCTCACAAATAGCATCCCCACTGACCTCTGCAAATGCTGAGCTTGGCCTCCTCCGTGACTAGTGAGACCACTGTCCTCCCTTCGCTGTGGCAGACAATCTTCCCAGGCAGAGAGACAGGCCCCTGCCCATTTTGGGGGGTCATTGTCATGCTTCCTAGGAGCAGGGGGCCAAGCTGGTCTCAGGTACCACCCCTTCTTGCCAGCTGTTTACAAAGGAAAGGTAAATGCAGTGCCTGGGAGTCTGTTGGGACCACAGAGGAAGTCCTTGACCCTTTTTGGTTGTTAAAATTAGGGAGCGTTTTCTTGTGTCTCTAAATTTAGCAGATCATGTACTTCTGCCTTGATTTTCCAGAAATGCAGTGTGATTTTGGTGGATAGCAAAGGGAGGTAATGTCCATTGGGAAAACAATGCGTGACAAAATACTGAATCAGGATTCTACTTACATCTTATGGATTCAGCAGTAATCTTTTTGTCTTTTTTTGCCCTTTTTAAAAAAAACTTTAATTCAAGAAGGATTTTATGTTCTAAAACATCAGTTGTCTTTTTTTTTAAAGATTTTATTTATTTATTTGACAGAGAGAAACACAGCTAGAGAGGGAACACAAGCAGGGGGAGTGAGAGAGGGAGAAGCAGGCTTCCCACCGAGCTCGATCCCGGGTCTCCAGGATCATGACCTGAGCTGAAGGCAGTTGCTTAACCAACTGAGCCACGCAGGCGCCCCTAAAAAATCAGTTGTCTTAACATGGATATGTTGCCTAAGCATGAATCTTTGCCCTGAAATTTGAGAGAAATTGAATGAATAGAGGCACTGTCCACATCCATATGCCCATATATGCATAGTGCGCGCACACACGCACACACACACATGCACACACACACGCACACACACAGACACACACAGACACACACGCACACACACGCACACACACACATTTCTAAGTTACAGGGAACACTTAAAAATGTGTCAAGGAATTCAATATCTACAGATTAAATTAACCCTAGAATACACAATAATTTATTACAACAATAAATGGCTAAAAGAAAAAATAGGGACTTTTACATTTCTAAATGAAAAGAAACTTTTTCTTAGGAAGCATTCTAGGGACGCCTGGGTGACTCAGTCGATGAAACACCCGACTCTTGGTTTTGGCTCAGGTCGCGATCTCAAGGTTGTGAGATTGAGCTCCACGTCAGGCTCCACAGTCAGCGTGGAGTCTGCTGGGATTCTCTTTCTCTGCTCTTCTCCTGGCTCACTCTACATAAATAAATAAATGATCTTAAAAAAAGATAAACACTCTATTTTCTAACACTCTCAAACAATTATTTATATGGATTATGCACACTCCCTTTCACTTCAATATTCTTTTCTTTTTTAAAAGATTTTATTTATTTCTTTGATACAGAGAGCGATCACAAGTAGGCAGAGAGGCAGGCAGAGAGAGAGGAAGAAGCAGACTCCCTACTGAGCAGAGAGCCCGATGCGGGCCTCAATCCCAGGACCCTGAGATCAGGACCTGAGCCGAAGGCAGAGGCCTAACCCACTGAGCCACCCAGGCGCCCCGATATTCTTTTTTGTGGGGGGTGCTAAAGTCATGGGGGTGGGTGGAGAATTTCCTCCGCCTCTTTCTACAGTTAACGGTGCCTCACCTTACCCATCTGATGTCGCGGACTTCCAGTGCCCTAAGATTCTCTCCCCCTACCAACCACCTAGCCATTAACCCAAACCATAAATTGGTCAACAGGACTAAAGCAAACACCTTATTATTCATTTCAAGCCATCATATTGAATAGCCTGGTGCACAGCAACATAAGTAAATCTAAGTCAGGTCAGATTCTGGCGGTGAAGCTGATGGAGCTCGATAATCTCTAACTGTCCTGTTTCTCTCAGTTATCCAGAAATAAGGTAGAAGGAGGGAAAACAAAAACAAAAACAAAAACCTGTCCATAATTTGGAAATATAATCCTCAGGGCAAAAGCAATTCCCCAGAAAAGCTAAGGAACCTTTAAAATCTGCTTTCTATCAACAGTCCAGGTGCAAGGATGTGCTGGTGTGTTAACGTCTCTCCATTTGAAGCAGGGAGCCCTTATCTGGCGTTTTAAATCCACGACTACATGGACCTGAGGCTGCCAACGTATTTTCTGTCCTGGAGGCAATGATCACACCCCGTGGCTCCTGGTTCTCACTGGCACTGTGTGTTAAAAGTAGTGATTAAGGGGCGCCTGGGTGGCTCAGTTGGTTAAGCGAGTGCCTTCAGCTCGGGTCATGATCCTGGAATCCTGGGGTCGAGTCCCACATCGGGCTCCCTGCTCGGCGGGAAGCCTGCTTCTCCCTCTCTCACTCCCCCTGCTTGTGTTCCCTCTCTCGCTGTGTTTCTCTCTGTCAAATAAATAAAATCTTTAAAAAAAAAAAAAGTAGTGATTAACATATTTTCCGATTGCTGTGCTCTCCCTCTTTGCTTATGGAATTTATCTAAAAAGCCTGACTTGGCATCAAGGAATGCAGAATTTTTCCTTGAAATATCCAAGACCATTCCTACCCAGAAATGTTCTCTTTAGCTTCGAGTAATACTGGAGGTTCTGACCTGCCCAGATGGGCATCAGGTCTGTGTGATCATAGGAACCCAGTGCCCCTCCCTGACCCCCCAACTCCCCTTCCCCACTACTGGCTCAGTAGGGCTCTGGTTGGACCAGAGAATCAGAACATTTAATAGATAATCCAAGATATGCCTCTGCATATTTCAAGGATCATTGTTTTAGGGACTCACTCTCAAGTGAGCAGGAACGTCATCAAGATTCCACTTGCACCCTGGAATAAGCGAACAAGGAAGCCAGAGAAAGTCTCCGTCATTCAGTGAATAGTCAGTAAAATCCTAACTCTTGGCTTAAGAATCATCTGGACTAGAAGTTACTTCTTGCTTGACCAAAGACACCATTTATTAGGCGAAACAATTTTTATTTCTCCTTCTTGTCCTGGATGAATGCACTGGTCAGAGATGCTCAGCTTGAAGATACTTTGATTTCCTGAAAGTAACTCACTTTCCCTGCCCAACGCATGCTGGTAGGAGTCCGCATCTCTCTAGCTGTCAGTCCCTTTGGTTTTGGGGATATGCAGATCTGGAAAGAGGGTTGCTAAAGGTTGCTAATTGGTTGCTAAAGGACTGCAAGAGGTTCCTAGATATTCACTTTCTTCATTGAGGGGAAAGAGACAGATAGAGACAGAGAGACAGAAAGAGGCAGGGAGAGACTGCTATTACTTTATTACTATGATAATAATGCCTTTTTCTCTCCCATGCATGACTTCGTGTAGTGGAATATTTTGGCCTCTTTGGAGTTTAGTCAACTTCTTTAGAGAGACACACAATGCAGAACAGATTAAGAAACATATTCATGCATTCATTGCAGGTATTGTAAGAAGCAGACTATCAAAATCCAATCCGCATTCAGAAAAAGGAGTAAAATCTTGCAAAGATTAATTGGTGGAGACAAGATATGCTGTTAATAAAAGTGCTCTAACTGAAAATTATCAGAGTATTGGTTTTCTGCTCTATCTTGGAACCCAGCCCAAGGACACGAGCCGACTCTTGGAAATGAGTTTTAATAACTTTCTTTTCTGCTTGTGTTCGTCTATAGGCAAAATTTTGTAGTTTTAATAATCATCTCTGACAGTAATACATTCCTCCAGTGTTTATACCTCTCTAACAATACATGGCGATAATTACTACAGCAGGGGATTTAATAAGTTGCAGAAAGTGGAATAAACATGACATTGTGTTTTCCGAAAAATATTAATCCTCTTTCTTTGTGTTTCTGTAATTGGAAGTTTTTGATCAGGATGGTTTTTCTCTGGTGCCTCTGGCTGACAAGGATGGAGGCACACGGGCAGAGGGCCCCCACTGGAGACACTCCTGCTCCACTTTATTCCTCTTTTGGTGGAGAGCTATTCACTGGCTTCATGGTCCAGCCTCCTCCAAGAGATCACCGGGCTCATTGCAGGATGCCTGGCGTCCCTGTATATTGCGTGAAGTAAAATGCATTATTCAAGTGGATTTTGCCTGTTTCATAGTCACATCGAGAAGCTAAAGCCCCCTCCCCAAGGAACCCATCATGGACACCCCCTTCTGTACACACCCCATCTCCTCTGTATCAGCCCCTCTGCCCACCCTTCCTACCCTATCAGCCTTCCTTACTGGTTTCTTCTCTTCTGTCCAACCTGTAAGTCATGCAGCCAGGGACAAGTTTCCCCCACGAGGCGCTTGGCAACATCTGGGACATTTTTGGTTTGGTTGTCACACCTTGGAGTGGACGTGGTGGGGAGACTACTAGCCTCTCATGGTGGGGATGATGCTGAATATCCTGCAGTGCCCAGGACCCTCCCCCCCAGACGCATAGTCAGCCCAAACAGAAGTGTCAAGGAAGGGGAGGGGCCCTGCTCTAAATGTTGACCGTCCCCTGGAGCTCAATCCTAGGTTTTCTCCTCCTGGTACATTCTTGTACCTTCTCTCCAGTCTCATGGTTTTTCTGTTGCCTGGGCCTCCCCTGGATCACTGGGCTGGTGCATTCACTCTGCTTGGTGTCTCCCTGTGTGTGTCTCACAGTTCCACAGCCCGCTCCCCCTGGTCCTCACCATCTTGATATTTGGCACTGGCCTTCACGACCTCGCCCTGAGCCATCCGATAGAGTGGCCACCAGCCACATGTGGCCACTGAGCCATAGAAGCGTACCTAATCTGATCTGAAATTCACCGTAAGCTTAAAATGCTACTGAATTTCAAAAACTTGTTTTCAAAAAGCAAAAAATGTAAAATATTTTATTAATTTCTCTATTGGCTATATATTGGAATGATCATATTTTGGATATGATTGGCTAAATAAAATACATTATTATACTGTATTAGCTATTTACGTCTACAAACCTCATATACAGCTCACAACATATTTCTGCCAACAGTCCTACCCTACCTACCCTAACCAACAGCAAAACTCACCTCCACCCCCACTCATCTGTCTTCACCCCTCCCCTGGGGACCCAGGCTACCATCGTCTTTTGCCCAGTTCTTGAAATAGCTTTATAAACCATCTCCTTGCTTTCTGTTTTGTTCGTGTGCTGGCTAGAATGATCTTTTAAAAGCTTATATCAAATCCTGCCACTCTGCTGCCTGAAGTCCTCCCCTGGTTTCTCAAAGCAGGGAGGACCCAGTTCCCTTGTCTGCTGTCCAGCCTCCGACATGATCCATTCCTACTCCCTCTCCCATCCCAATCCTGAATACTGTCTGGTGTGCACACAGTGCTGAGTGCCCTGGTATTTTCCTTGCTCCCAGATGTCCAAAGATTCCTCACTGGAGCCTTTGTATTAGCTGTTCTCTCTTTATAGAATGCTGTTTCCTGTGATCATCAAGTGCTGGGCCCTTTTTGTCTGCAGCTCTTGGTTTTAATAGCCTATTAAATAACTTCAAAATAAAGCCAAACTCAGCTTTCTGCAACAGGTGCTCTCTGTCCCCCCAAGTGTCTTGTCTAGCGGCCTTTGCCATCTGTCATTGTATCTGTTGGTTTCATGCACTAATTTGTGCTCTGATGCCCACTGGGTGGATGCAGACTTCTTTTTCATTGCTATATCCCCAAAGTAACTGGCACATAGTAGGCACTTAAAAATATTACCTTATAAAGCCACCTCCTTGACACACTGTGGCTGAATCCCAGGAATCTCAGTAAATCTAGCATATTCTAGAATATTTTGTGTAATTCTTCACATAGAAATTTGCCTTAAAGTATTTTTCTCCATCAACCCCTTTATGATCATGTGTTTCTGTTTCTCTTGGTCTGCTCCTCCTCAGGCTCTTACCTGATCTCTCTCCCTTCCTGCTAGTGCCTTGGATGCTGACCCCATTGGGCTGCATTAACTGGCCTCCCTTGCTTCCTGGTGGGTGTAGCCAGTGGGTGATGAGTAAGTCAGAGAATGGACATCATCCCTCCAGTTCCCTTCAGTCCAGGCCACAGCAGTGTCTTTCATGATCAAAGACAAAAGCTCTTCTTGGCCATTCTCCTCCATCTCTATCTCTGACTGGTCCTGGGGCATGCCTCCCACCGTTTGCCAACTTCAGAATTATTGGTGGAAAAGCTTCCCTCGTGGTGCTTTCCCATATCCTGAGGCTTCCCCTTAACTTGCCCTCATCTTTGTAAATCGTCCCTTCATCCACTCTCTTCAGCTGCTCCAGTTGAGTGCGCCATCTTGTTTTGGCACTGTGTTCTACTTGGCTTAGTCCATTGTCTTCAGAAGACCCTCAAAGTCTGATCTTTTCCAGTGTTTCATTTTCCATCTTTCTGATGGCACAGGGTATTTTTGGTGACTCTTTTTTCTCCTCAAATTAGAATTATCATGGATAAGCTGATGACTTTCAAATGTTTATCCTCACTTCAGAAATCTGTCATTCAGTCTCTCATCTATAATTGCCAGTTAGATAGGCATACTTCTTCAATGCACCCTTAAGGGTGGAAATTACAGGAAAACAGATTTTTTCTTAAAGTAAGAAAGGAATTTCTAATACAGATGTCTAACAATCAAATGGTCTATGTCAGTAGACAATGGATTCCCCTGTTAAAGAGATTATTTAGGACCAAATGAAAGAGATAAGAAGACCCAAAAGATTCTTTCTGGATCATATGTGGAAATACTTCACCGGAACATCTCTGGTAGGAAAGATACCACTGACAGAAGAGCTGGTTGGGAAGAAGAAAATATGTGTGTGTGTGTATATGGATATGTATTTAGATGTATCTGGGAGTGTGTATGTGTATAAATAGAGAGACATATAATGTGTGCATATCTGACATCTTTTTTAATGCCTGCAGCCCAAATAAAAATAAGCCCCATGAAGAATGAATGTGCTGACAGCACACCGTCCAATTCTGTTTCTGGAACATGCACAGGAATTTATTACAAGCAGTAGCCAGATTTTTTTTTTTGGACATGTGATAATTTTTTATTCTGTTTTATGTGAAAGTTAAAAGCTAAAGAATGCCATTTGCAGACCTTCGGCAACTTCTAGCTTGGCTTTAGAAATTCATTGCCGAAGAAGGAGAACTTTGATCTAGGACCAGTGCAATGACATCCAGCACCCAGATCTTAATTTCCAAATTGATTCTTCAGCTCAGCACCTGCTCTGTTTGCAGGAATGACAGACGAAACATCGGAAGTAGATTTTATTGCACAGAAGTAACTAAAAGATTCCAGCTGAGAAAAAGAAATTAAGTGAGCCCCACACCCACACACATCAGTTATTATAAAGCCACTTCCACAAGACTAGACCGCGGATCTTCTGCTCTGATAAAAGGTTAGCATCAAAGAAGAACGCTGTGTACATTTCAGATTAATATGACTATTGAGAAATCCTATAGCAGCTGGCATTGACTCTGGCAAGGTAAATTCCCCAGGATCCCAGGGGATGAGTCTGACATGGGCCCCACTTATTAGGTAGGAAGTGCTGGGCAACAGAACTCTTCCTGAGCGAGGTCAGTGGAGACATCTGCTTGTCTGGAGCCACAGATGGGAAAGAGGGTCCAGAGCGAAATCAGACCTTTTAGGGAAGAGACCACACTTTTGCTCCCACCCCAGACTCTCAGTGGGACACTGTGGGATGGCCACAGTGACACTGGGAGGGAGGGGAAGGCTCCTCTCCTGTGGGATATGCAGGGCAGGGTTCTAGGACGAGCACCCCTCAATCTCCCAGCCCCTGGGGGGCAGCAGGCCTGTCTCTGGTTGGCTGGAGCTTCGGCGAAGGGGCCAAAACAGCCCCAGAGGGGTTTGCTACTCGGTCAAGGGGAGAAAGAAGGAGACTAGTGGGTTTTATTTTAGATCCCGACAGTAATCTGGTCATTCCTGTGTTTCAAATGCTGTCCATCACCTTCAGAATCAAGGCCCATCTCTTCAGTGTGGCCAGCAGGGTCCTAAATAGTGCCCATTCTAGTGACCTCTCCAAGCGGTCTCTCAGCTTCTCCGGAGTCCATCCCACTTGGTAATCCTCCCATGCTCACCCACTGCTGGGCCTTTGCACATGCCCTTCCTTCTGCTGCGACATGCACTCTCTCTTTCTGCATCCCTTCCCTTCCCCTGCGTCTGCCGATTCTCAGACCTTGGTTTATGTGACACCTCCTCTCAGAAGGCTTTCCCTGTCACCCCTCACCCACCCTAAGGGGTCAGTGTCCATTTTTGAGTTGCCCTCAAACCCCTGAATTTTTTCTAATCATGTGTTCTGCCAAACTGCATCCTTCCTGCTCGTTTGCCTTCATGCACCGGGAGTCAGGAGCTGGTCTTCCTGCGGGTGGGGGCTAGGTGTTCTTCACTCCCGGGGCTCCAGCCCCGGCTCAGTGCTCCGCGAATGGGAGACTATCAGCCTCCTCAGGCCCAAGGAGCATGTGTGCAGCCTTTTAAATTTATCTTTTTGAGTTTGGCTCTGAAGAAGGAAGAACTTGGAGAGCATATGGTAGAGAACTCCTCAGTGAGCCTAGAAAATGCTTACGCCATTATAAGTAGATTGTTAGTTGATAGACAGAGGCCACAGGTGCTCCTGGGGGCTTGGAAAGGCATGAAGGGCGTGTGTGTCACTGGAAGGTGGAGGGGGAGGCTGTCAGGAGGGTAGACAGGCGGATTTGGGTCACAAGGACTCGCCATGCCCTCAGCAGCCTGGAGATGCAGGGCCTCATGGGAGGTGTGAGTGGAGACTGGGATCTGGCCACCAGCTTGCTGCTCCTGGGGGAGAGCCCTGCTGGCACCCTGCTTTTCCCCATGTAAGACCCTGAGCACAGACCAGCTGAGCCATGCTATACCCGGACCCCAGACCCACAGAAGTGTCAGTGGTCAGTGGGCTCTGTCCTAAGCTCGTCAGCCTCTGGCAATTTGCCAGCATGGCCACAGGACACAGGTGGGCACTGGAGTCTCCCCGAAGTGGCTCAGCTCCTGCTTCTCCCCCCACCCCCGCACCTGCCACACCTCCCAGGCTTCTTCCTTCCTCCATGAAATGACATGGCGTGCCACGCAGCACTGCGAGGATTCAGTGAGAAGTCACACACGAACCACCAGAACAGGACATGATGTGCAGATGAGCCTGCAGGAAATGCTGAGCAGTTGTCTGTCAGTCTGGAGGGTTCCTTTCCCCGTGGCTGACCAGGATGCTAGCAAAGGAAGCAGAAGCTGGGGCCACACTTGCTCTGAAGGGGCTGGTCTCCGTGTCCCTGTTAGTCTTCAAGTGATCACTGTCATTGTCATGGTGATTCAGGGTCACAGGATGGATTCCCACAAGAGGAGTATTCTGTGTAAATTCATTTTCTTTTTTATTGGACTCAATTCCATGAGGTTCCTGTAACTTTCAATCACAATACCCCTAAGGCACTACTGAAATACAGGTGCAGTAAATTTAAATGAACTGTTCTAGACCTTGTAAATTGAGGTTGTCCTAATAACCATCCTTGTAACGTTGGCGTCTCTGGGATTGATGAGCCTTAATGTGTCATGGTGGCCCCGGCCCCGTCCTGGAAGGGAGACGGACTTCCTCTCAGTTCATCTCTGGGCCTCGCACTTTCATCAACAGGACGGCTTTTAAGGAAAGTCCTTTGCAACCCCATTGTCCAAGCTCTTAGTGAATTTGCATCAAAATCCTCTTCTCTGTCCACCTGGCAGATGCTTAATGCAGGTCATCCTGTCCGCGGGAAGATGTGCGTCCTGACATGAGACATGTTCTCCATTTAACTTAGCAGGTGACCCTTTGTTGGGATCCCCACCCCCCGGAGGGCTAATTGCTCCATATGTCTTTTCATATTTTGTCTGATCTACAATTGTAGTTCTCATTATCATTTTGTGGGTTGTGGTGCTATTTCCTCCAGTTTCATTCTCTCTCTTTTATGTTTCTCTTGTACAAAATTAATTACATTGTACCTTCAAGCATAATTTCAACACTGTCCCCATTGCAATGTGTCTGCCTTTAATTAATGCTCTTCTAATGTAGATTTTAGAGCCAAATGGTGCAATATTCTGAGCATCAAAGAAACAAAGGATCAAACAAAACTACAATGAATGAGCAGACAAAACAGCTGACAATATATTCTCATTGAAAATGTCACTTGAGCTATACATTAGCTAGCAGGATGGATTACTTGGGGCTTTCTCTTTTTGAAGAAAAGACAAGAGATGTTGACTCCACAGGTCTGATGCTGTTGGCCTGGGCTTTGTTTCGACTTACACTGATCAAATATCTCAAGGGGAATTAACCGGATGCAGCATTCCCACAGCTCAGGCTCACGGAGAGGGGCGGATCCCACAGATATATCTCTTGGACATTTTCTGTAGACTCGACAGGGCAGATCCCCCCTCCTGAACTTCAGTCTATGCTTTTCATGTCTCAAAGGCTTCTCTGATGCTCACTGCCTTTGGTGTTTCCACTCCAAAGGAGAAGCTATCTCTTTGGGTTACTATGAAGAAGTTTCACGAGAAGAAAATCAAACACAGTTGTCATGAACTTCTATCCACCAGGAGGGAGTGCTTTAAAAATGCATGTGTGTGTGTGTGTGTGTGTGTGTGTGTGTGTGTGTGTGTGTGTATTTGCAGTAATAAATATGTGCCCTCTCTAAAACAGGCAATTTATGTTGAGTTGGACATATTTTGTGTATTCCTGCTTAGAAACTTCAGTCATTCAACTTACCAGTCCTTCACGAATGATCAAAAGACACGTCAGGCTGAAAGGGTAATAATTTTGAGTAATAGATGCTGAGACCTTAACCCAGGCCATGCGGGGGGGGGGGGGGTTGATTCACCTGAGACAGTGGGATGTGAAACTGAATGTGACAGTTTTGTGTCCAGGTGGTCATGGCTCTGGTCCTTTCTGATCGTTAGGCAACGTGCACCTGCCAGGTCCTGCCAGTTTTCTGAGAAGTATCACTTTCTCCTTTCACTGACTCATCCATGATGGCAGAGCTGGAGCATCCAAGGAGTGAAGACTATACCTCTCCCACAGCCAGCGAGGTCACTGTCATGATCTGAACAGAGGCTGTCCGAAAGCGATGTCCATATCCCAACCTCTAGAAATGGTGAATGTGAACTTATTTGGGGAGAGGGTCTTTGCATATGTGATTGAGTTAAGGATCTTAAGGTGAGGGCATATTTGATTATCCAGGTGGGCTCCAAATCCACTGACAAGTGTTCTTACAAGAGAGCTGGAGGGAAATGTGACACATATAGGGAGAAGACCACGTGACCCCAGAGAACAGAGGCTGGGGGACATGGCCACAGGCTCAGGGACACCTAGAGCCACCAGATGCTAGAAAAGCCTCTGCAGGGACATTCAGGGTGGAAAGGAGAGGTGACCAGGGAAACACTGGGATTTTTAAGGCAGTGAAACTGTTCTGCACAATATTGTCCTGGGGGTACATGATGCTGTATATTTGTCAAAACCCATAAAAATTTATAGCAAGTAATAAAAGTTAACTCACGCGATTTTTAAAACAAAATTTAGGAGTTTGGGGCATCTGAAGAAGGAAGGCAGACTATAAAAAGAGACTCTAACTGTATTTACATACATGGGACAACCCCAGTCAAGATCATGGGGGAGAGAAGCCTATCAAAGTCACTTTGGAAATCAGACCCCAGAGACACCACACATGTGTTCCACATCCTGGCTAGTCAGGTGGTTTCCTGGGGGAAGAGGGCCCACCAGTGTGAGTGAGGATCTGATATTGCTGTGCATGTGTTGCTAGAACAGAACTACTGGGCAAGGGGACAGCACATGATGGGAGCTGTGCTTCCCACTCTTGGCATGGGAGTAGGCTAGAGTGATCCATGAGTTCGAGGTGGGGTCTCTAGGAAAACTCGTGTTCTCATGGTCCAATGCAGAAGGTCCTGTATAGAAGTACTCACAGATATGCACACCCGTGTGGCCTGGCACACATGCGCACGTGCGCGCGCGCGCACGCACACACACACACACACACACACACACATGCCTTCCTGTGCTCTGTCTGTCCACGGTGCAAAGAAGTCATGGCCAGGGCACGGCACATGTCCCATGCACAGACCTTGGTGCCTTACAACAGCAGAAGCTCGTTCTCCCAAGTTCTGGAGGCCAGGAGTCTGCACATAGGGTGTTTCTTCTGATTCCCTCTGGAGGCTCTATGGGAGTCCCATTGGGGTGTCTCCCAGCTGATGGTGGCTGACTGCAGTCCGTTGTCTCCATGGCTTTCGAACTAAAGACTCCGGTCTCTGCCTTAATTTTCCTGGCACTTTCTTCTCTATGTGTCTCTGTGCCTTCAGCCTTTCTGCCTCTTATAAGGACACTTGTCTTTGGATTTAGGGCCCACATTGGTCTCATCAAAAGACCTGAGATTCTGGGAGGGCATATATTGGGAGAGTCACAGTTCAATCCTTTGTAAAGGGAGAGTGAAGAGTCACTTTATTGTTGAGAAATCTGATAGGCACGACTTGGTGATCAGGGCCATTATCAACAGGGGTGAATTCTGGTGTTTGCACGTGCCCTTGATGAGGTGCAGTGAAATGGCACTTGACCTCTGTGATCTTTGTCCAAAAGTCCCTAATCCCAGACTAAACATGAGAAGTGCATCAGATGAATTTCAACAGAGGGGCTTCCTGAAATGCACCAGACCGGTCCTCCCCAAAAACCTGTCAGAATGCATCAAAGGAAGGAAAATCATGAAACTGTCACAGCCATGAAGAGCCAGATAGGATGACAGCTAAAGGCAATGTGATATTCTGAAAGGGATCTTGCACCTAAAAAGGACATTAAGTATGCAGTAAGGATAAGTAAGTAATCTAAGTAAATAAAGATTTTATTTTGTAATAATGTATCAGTGTTGGTTCATTAATTATAACAAATGCCCCATATGGATGTAACATGTTAATAATAGGGTGTGACATCTATAGGAACTCCAACTCTCAATTTTTCTGGAATCTGTAAATCTTAAAACTGTTCTAAAAATAAAGACAAAGGGCTGAACAGAAATTTCTACAAAGAAGATATTCAAATAAAAATATATTCTCCACAAGTAAGTGAATCACTTACTTGCGGTGCATGAGGGATAACCTGGAGGACAGTGGGAGAAGGAAAGTAAAGGGGAACTAGGGTAATCCAGGGAAAGAAACGAAACAACAGAGACTTTGGACACAGAAACAAACTGAGGGACTTGGGGGGAGGGGGATGGAGGGATGGGAGAGCCTGCTGGTGGGTACTGGGGACACCTAAAGCGTGGAGCACTGGGTGTGGGGAATGGGGAATGAATCTTGGAACACTGGAAAAAAAATTTAAGTAACAATAAAAAAAATATATATATATATTCTCCATCACTCCCAGAGAAATGCAAGTCAAAATCATAATAAGATATCAGTTTACACCTGATAACAAGTGTAAAATAAACAAGGCAGCACATGCGAGGGTGTGGAGAAATCGGGACCCTGCCGCTGGTGAGGATATGAAATGATGCAGTCCCTTTGCAAAACAGCTTGGCAGTTTTTCAAACGTAAAGCACAGAGTTATCATTTGATCCAACAATTCCACCCCTAGGTGGTTACTGGAGAGGAAGGAAAACACATGTCTGCATGAGACCTCGATAGCACTATTATTCGAAATAGCCACACAGTAGAAACAACCCAAATGCCCATCAACAGAGCAAGAGATAAACAGATGTCTTACAACCCTATGGTAAAATGTTACTCAGCCCTGAAGAGCGATGAAGTCCTGATGCACGCTACAATGTGGATAAGACTTGAAAACCCGCTAACTGGGGCACCTGAGTGGCTCAGTCATTAAGCATCTGCCTTCGCCTCAGGTCATGGTCCCGGAGTACTGGGATCGAGCCCCGCATGGGGCTCCCTGCTCAGTGGGAAGCCTGCATCTCCCTTTCTCATTCCTCCTGCTTGTGTTTCTCTCTGCCAAATACATAAATAATTTTTTTTTTGAAAAAAAAGAATTAAGAAAACCCACTAATCGAGAGAAACTAGTCAAAATATCCTTATGGTGTGAGTCCATCTATACCATAACACAATATCCAGGACAGAAAAGCTCATGGCGACTGAAAGTGGAGTCCTGGTTGCCAGAGGCTGGTTATGGGCAAGGAGGGAAGGGGAGAGACTTCTGATGGGCATGTTTTTTGGAGGGGGTGGTTGAGTTAAAGTTTTCTAGAGTTGGGTAGTGGGGATGGGTTTGTAACTATGGATTGTGCATCAATAAATCTGTTATAAATACCCAGGGTCAGTAGCGTGGGTCTCTAGTTTCACATGTTGGAATGCCGGGCCACTGTCACTGGTGGAAACAGTCATCACTCTGTCAACACAGAGTGGATCTCAGAAACAGGCAGCAAAGCCGAAGGTCATGGGAAGACACATAAAAATACAATCTTGTTAATTGACTGGTATCTTCATACTGTTTAGAGACACCTCCATGGGTGCAGAAGAAGAACAGAATGCTCGACATAAACTTTAAGGATAGTGATTCTCTTGGGTAGAAGCCGAGTGAAGCATGGCAGACGAGGACCCATTTCTCACCCGGGTTGTGTGGGCACCGGAGTCTGCTTTAGTGGCATTCTTTTTTTTCTTTTTTAAAGATTTTTTTTTAATTTTATTTGACAGAGAGAAACACAGCCAGAGAGGGAACACAAGCAGGGGGAGTGAGAAAGGGAGAAGCAGGCTTCCCGCCGAGCAGAGAGCCTGATGTGGGGCTCGATCCCAGGTCTCCGGGATCATGACCTGAGCCAAAGGCAGTCGCTTAACCAACTGAGCCACCCAGGCTCCCCTAGTGGCATTCTTTAATCAACCCCAAATGGCTTTATGAACTGCATAGTCCACTTGAAAGAGTTTCCTCTGTGACCACCTCAGCCCATTCAGTCAGACTCTCGTCCCTTGGTGAGTCCATTTTCTATTGCCAAGGCCAAAAACTATGCACCTGCTGAAAGTTCTTTTTTGTTTCTGATGGCATGTCTTCTGCCCCCCCCCCCTCGCCTGCCCCACATACTATCTCTTTAATTCTTGACGAGGAGGCAACTCTGAAGGTGCTGATGTCAGTCTGGGAGCGGAGAGGGGAGGTGCTCCCTGCACCTTGAGGCACTTGCGTGGGGCCATCACGCGGCATTGGAAACCCTCTGCCAAAAGCCCCCAAGGGAGAGCAGTGCCCCCGCTCCCGGCCCCATTCTTGTTGTGAAAAGGAAAGTTGGCCAGCTTGTGGGCATCCATCCCTAGTGGAAGTTGCAGGAGTGTCTGAGGACCGAGGGTGAGCGTTTCGTGTGTGTTGAAATGTCAGGGGAGCTTCGTTTCAAACGTTCAGGGCTCCGCAGGCCCGGCCTTCTGAGGAACATAGCCAACTTTGATTCCAGCCAGGAATAAAATGCAATGAGTGAAATGAAAGAGTTGTCGACAGTCGTATTTTTATTTCTGTATTTCGCAATGGAAAGGTAACTCATTTACAGTATTTCTCTTGGGGGAACTGACGTGTTTCCGTATGGTCCCACATGGGGCAACATGGACATGTGGGGTCTGTCTCTGGAGCCCATGGGACCCTATAAAGTCATTGAGAAACAGATTAATAGGGTCTGCAGAACAAAACAGTGTGGAGGAAACCAATATGAAGTTCCCTGTTTGCTTCCATCGCTTAGAAGTGAACCAACCCAGAGATCATCAAGCTCAGCTGACAAACTTAGCACCTAATCTCAGCTTTGCATTCGAATTGGGCTTTATTTTCTGCTAATATTTGTTCTTTTGACAGGGAATATTTCCTTATAATATGCAGTGCTATATCACTCACATTCCAGCATACGTTTCCTTTATTTTAATGTCTCCATAATGAGCACGTTCACAGAAATGAATTTCATGGGTGAATAGGTTTTATTGTTTATAGAATAGCCATTAATAGAGTCTACGGTCCACAGGAAGATAATGTTATTTGAATAGTATCGTATCTTATTCTACTCAGCAGGTTTGTTTCCAGGTAGATCTCAGGTGGAATATTTTCAACCTTGCTTCTTCCTCCTGAATCACGGGGAAGTGAGCTGGGTTCTGCTGATGACATGAAAATGCTTGTTTTTGAATCTGGAAAATTAAGAGAATTAAGCAAGCCAAGGGCGAGAAGAAATAAATGCTCACAGTGTTGGTGATACTTCGTTTCTTTTTCTTTTATTTGTTATTTGTCCTGAGCTTTAAGTTTCTTGATTGAAATCATTACTAAGATCTGAAACAGCGTATCTGTATTACATAAAATATTCATACAAAAGTAGATAAAGAAAAACTCAAAGGGAAGGAACACATGTGCATAAAATGTGGCGTATTGGTGCTGATTCTCTTTCATTTCCCAGAAGTGCAGGAGAATCTGATCAGTGGGCAAGTTTGTCTGCTACTCCCATTGACGGCTGTGATCTGTTCTGGAAAAAAAAATATATATATATATATATATATATATATATATATGGTGCTAAGGGTATATATTTTGTGTAAAAATTTAGATTTCTAGGTTCTCACAAAGAATTAGCATATTTGGCAAAATTGTATGAATTCCCATGAAGTGCCAATTAGCTGGAGGTGAGTTGTGGTGGCCTCTCTGGAGAGCTTTCTCGTCTGGATTTGCCGCAGTCCCCACCACTCCCTCTTACTCACCAAGGGAGTCCTCATGCTAATCCCTGCTTCTCACTTCTCTTACATTGACTCTTCTTTCCCCTGAGGGTAAAGAATAGTCTTCTTTTTTCCTCTCTTGGTTCAAATAAGCTGGATGGGGCCAGTTTTCCTTCACCTGTTGGATAAAAACTGGGGCAGGGCCTCGGATTTTTCTAACCCTCTCAGATAATGAGAATCCTCTGTTCCTTTTGAGTCAGGGAAAAGCCCACTTCAGTCACTAGAACATATCATGCTAGTAGTACTCAAAAACTAGAACTTGCCTGAGCGGTAAAGCTTCTCTTCCCTGCGTCCAGGCCCACACTGGGCAGGTGGTGGGAAAGTGGGGTGGAGTGAGCTCCCCTCTGGTTGGCTCCGCCACCACTTCCCACCACCTGTCCCCACACACCTTTCAAGTGTGGCCTCTGACCCCTGGGCTCATAGCAGTGCAGAGGATAGTGAAGAGAGGGAGGGAGGGGGCAGAAAACTTACCCCAGCGACGCTCCTAAGCTGCTCTTCCCTGCTTCGAGCCTGGTGCTGCCCAAGCCTGTTACCGAGCCCACTTCCCTCTTGCACCTCCGTGAAGCAAAGGTGTGTATCTGGCAGGTGGCTTGAACTCTTCTTGCAGCCTCCAGCTTCAATAGGATGTGGCCTTGTTGTTCTCAGCTCCAGTGTCCTCATTCCCAAGGTGGCGTCATGAGGACAGCCACAGTGCGCGCCCTCTGTCTGCCCAAGTCCGGTCCATGGAACACATGCCAGTGGGAACTGGTCCCCTCTCCACCACGGCTGAGTCCTCTGTGACCCCTGTGTCCCTTTAGCTTTTTGGGGCTTGAGGACAAAACTGAACCCCTCAAGCTCTAGGGGACATAGCTTTGCAACCTGTTTTACCCAACTCAGTCCTCAGTACCCTGGACCTTCTTCCCAGATGTTAGGACTCCGAGCCCACTCCAGTCCCCAGTCTCCTTTATGTGTCTGACACTCAGCTAGAGGGGCCAGTCACTTCCTGATTACTTCCTTGGCAAGTCCTGGCTTGGTGCTCTAGATGAGGCCCCTGTAAACATTCTCTGGAAGGGCTCACATAGTAAATATTTTAGGCTTTTTTTACCAGATGGTCTCTGTTGCAGCAACTCAACCCTCTCATAGTTGTGGGAAAGCAGCCAAAGGCAATATGTACATGAAGGGGTAGGACTCTGTTCCCATAAAACTTTATTTGCAAGAACATGTGCCAGCTCTTCCACACCATCCTTTACCCACCCCTGGTCTGGATTCTGGAACATCTCTGTGGAGTTTGAGTGGAGTTGGCCCCTGCTGTTATTAGACCTCAGTCCATGGGAGGGCCCAACCCCACGTGCAAGCAGATCACAGTAACAGACAGAAAATGGAAGACGTTATCCAAATCTCTCCAAGTAGGTGCTTGCAAAGCCGTCATTCCTGCAGTGAGGCACATGAATAAAAGCACGTAGCTCTTCATGTGACTGAAATTAATTTCCAAATAACTCGAGCTCTTTTCTGGTGTATTTTAAACCTTTCAAAATCACTTCTTGGGGTGCCTGGGTGGCTCAGTTGGTTAAGCGACTGCCTTCGGCTCAGGTCATGATCCTGGAGACCCAGGATCGAGTCCCACATCGGGCTCCCTGCTCGGTGGGAAGCCTGCTTCTCCCTCTCTCACTGCCCCTGCTTGTGTTCCCTCTCTCGCTGTGTTTCTCTCTGTCGAATAAATAAATAAAATCTTTAAAAAAAAAATCACTTCTTAATTTCTCGTCCCCTCATTCTGTAGCCACATAAACTGTAGGTATCAGCATGCCTCCCCTGAATAAAAAATGCATATTCCTCCAACCCCTGCCCCTGCCCCCAACAAGCCGGTGGGCGGGTCCTGTTTTCCCGGAGGCGCCACTTTCCCCACACTGTCTGCAGAGCCTGTGGTTGGCTTCGGCGCCGAGTCTGGGGCAGATGGAGGGAGGTGAACAGACCTACTTTGGTCAGCTTCAGATGTCAAGGTTGGATGGAGTGTTTAGTTGAAAATCTGTTGCTAAAGACATGATACCCTTACCATAGGCAGTGGGAGCTCCCTGGAGTTGTACTGGGGTTTGGGGTGAGGACGCACCCCGGTGATCTGTTGGCACGGGCCTGCCTAGGTGGTTCTGAGGCTACAAACCGTGATTCAGCCAGAGCCCTTGGGGCATCGTGGCTGTGGACGGGGAAGAGGATCAGAGGTGTCCTCCAGAGGTGAAACAAGAGGGCCTGGTGGTCGAGGGGGCGTGGGAGCTCCCCTGTATGCCGCAGGGGCTCTGACAGACCCACGTTGGGGGTTGCTGCTGCCGAAGCCACAATGGTGCCCCTGGCTGCATGGACCAGAGGTGGCTAAGAGAGGGCTTGGTCCCCACAGATGGGCGGGGCATGGTGGGGCAGGTGAGCGTGTGCCTTCCATCCCTGTGATATGCGGGTGGAACGTTGCACTGAGCCTCTGTTGGGTGACACTTTGTGTGTTCATGTACACATACTCACGTTGTATAAATTTCACAAACATTGCACGTCCATTGGAAAAAATGTGTACCCCCCAAAGCACAAAATTACCCATACTGTCCACATGGGGGTCGACGTGATCAATATTTTGGTGTTTTTTGTTCTTGTTTTACTTCTATGTCTTTTCTTTTTGTACTTTTCAGAAGACTAAGTAGTTTTTTTTTACTTGAAAATACATAATTGAAAAGTTCTAAAATTAAGTCTGCTGTCACATCGTGCATATCTCAGTTCTTCAGCTCACCTTCAATTTTTCCTGTCTTCTTTTCTGATATAAATAACAAAGCAATGGACATGTTTGTGCACGTGTTATGTGCATGGCGGAGGGTGGAGAGATGCCTACCGCCACTCATGTGCTTGGGACTCTAGAAGGTCTGAGTCTTTGGAGGCTAGCTCTACCGTGACTGGCCTCATCCGCTCTGATCCCACTTTCCACATTTGTAAGGTGATGAGGAGTGCTGCTCTCCAGGGTCTCATGAGGGTGAAGTGAAATAATCCTACTAAAGAATTTAAAATAGGGAAAATACAAAAATGTTTGCCTAAACAAACAAAGAAGCAGACAAATGAACCTGCTTGATTGCTGGATCAAGATAGGCAGTATTTTGGGGCGCCCGGGTGGCTCAGTTGGTTAAGCGACTGCCTTCAGCTCAGGTCATGATCCTGGAGACCTGGGATCGAGCCCCGCATCAGGCTCCCTGCTCGCCGGGAAGCCTGCTTCTCCCTCTCTCACTCCCCCTGCTTGTGTTTCCTCTCTCGCTGTGTTTCTCTCTGTCAAATAAATAAATAAAATCTTAAAAAAAAAAAAAGATAGGCAGTATTTTAAGGCCTCATAAACATATTGTCAGATTGTCTCCTGCGAACATTTTGCCAATTCTAAAATTCATCTGTAGTACATTCAAGTACTTTTCTTGCTAGAGTTTCATCAAGACTTGAAAATACCTTTTAAATGCACATATTTTCAACATGGCAACTTAAATGATATCCATGGCTGTTTCAATTTAGATTCATTCCTTTGATCATTACTGAGTTTGAACATTGCCTTTTATATTTATTCACTATTTGTGATTCTTGTCATTGCTTATTTTTGTGAATTGCTCATTATCTCGTTTTTGTGAAGATTAGTAAATTAGCTATATAGAAAGATTAACATTTTCTGTCTTATAAGGCATTTTTTTTGCCCATTATGTAGTACACCTTTCAATTTTAATAGTGTGTTTAATATGGAAAGCATTTTGTTTTTTCTACATCTAAATGTGAAGTTAATGATACCATGATTGTCATTCCTTGCTTTAATATTTAGGATTTCCTTGAAATGCAGAATATACATGGACATATGTAATTCTTTTCTGTTTAATTTTGTAACATTACCTGAAATCAAGTTGGATGTTGACATTTTTCACTTAGCGTTGTTTGTTTTCTTCGCTCTCTTTGTACATAAGCTGAGAGGTGACGACATCTCAGGATTCTACTTGGTGATCGAAGTCCTTGTTAAAATGAGCTGGACAGTCTCCACCTTCCCCTCTGCATCGATTCACCACTCTCATCATTTGCTAACCTCCTGCATGGCTTAGCATCTTTAATTTTATATTGTTACAAACAACATTTTCTCAAGTTTTAATTTAAAAAATTTTAATAGCCTTTAGCATCTACTCATTCTTCAACATAAAGTATGAAACGCTTTGTCTAGTAGCAAAGGGGAAAAGATCTTAGTCACCTTTTATTGCGGTTAATAAATCATCAGGGTAAAATGCGCCTTTCAAGTGTTTTGAATTCCCTCCCAGCAGTAGAGGACGGAACGTTATTTATTTATTTAATTAGGGTAAACATTACTTTCATGATTACCTTCAATTTGGTCCTATAAATTTCTGCTTAAATTGATTATACAGTCCCCTGTCTGCCATGAATGTGACCCTTCATCAGTCCTGTTTCCTCGCTTGTTTGGCTAATGTAACTGTTGATCTTTATCTTTTCTGTCACTCAACACATTAGTGCACACTCATGATATCTGTACTTTTGGCTGACTTTAGCGGCCTTTCAAGATGGACAATGTCACCAACAAAAAAAATCAATCTTCTATTTTCTAATAATTTTGCCACATTGATTTTTTTTTCTTGCTTTATTGGGTGGGCTGGATTATCTGAATAATGCCATGCTGTGTGGTGATAATGGGAATTCATATCTTGTCCTTTCATCCCTGAAGTTCTTATTCTTATTCCTCCAACTCTAGAGCCAATCAGCCATGGGCTGGAACTTAGAATCAAAGACAGGCAGCATCTGGTATGCAGCAGGACTTAAGCTGGGACATATCATTTCAACTTTATTTATAAGAACTAGAGATAGAAAGTCATCTCAAGTTGAGATGCATGAACTCATGAAATGATTGTGTAACCTTGAGACCAAACCTTCTGTTGTCACTAAAAGTACTGCTTTCAGAGAATATGTCTAGCCCAGGAAAGACTTCAACTGTACGAGATAAACAGCAGTGCTGGCATACAGGAATGAGAGCTCTGAGGCGAGAACCCAGGTTCTAATCCTTTGGGAGCAGAGCCCTCAGCTTCAAGCTCTATGACTCAGGTTCTCATGTGTTAGAACCACAGCCTGCAAGCTGAAGCCCGAGAAAGCTGGTGGGTATCATTGAGTCCAACTTGGAAGGCCTGAGAACCAGGGGCGGGGGCGGGGAGAAGGCAATGGTTTAAATCCCAACCGGAGAGCCAGGGCCTGGTGAGATGAGATGTCCTAACTCAAGCAAACAGGCAGGAAGAAAAAGGCGCAAATTCCTTCTTCTGCAGCTCTTGTGCTTTTTTTTTTTTTTTTTTCCTAGATGCCTTCAGTTCACCCACACTGGGGAGAGCCTTGTACTTTAGAGACCATGGATTCAAACGCAGATCTGTTCCACTGGCACCATCAGGGCTGCAGGCAGACAGAGAGGTCAGGGTGGACATCCCATGGTCATCACCCTGATGCACAAAAGGAACCACTGTGTGGTGTGTGCATCCAGACCCGCTTGTCTTACAGACACTGGGGGCGCCCAGAAGTGGGGTTCTGGCAAGTCGGGGGGAACTCAGAACGTGGCTGGGCTGCATCCTGTGTGATTGAAGCCCCAACCCTGACTGCAGTGTGGAGAGGCCATGCGGTCCCACTCGCCTGACCCCAGATGCTCATTACTGGATGACGCCATGCATTTATCTTGTGGTTAATGTTTTATTGGTGATGAAGTTTTGCTTTTCTTTGCATCCTCTGTTTTTTTTTTCCTTCCTGTAGAGAATTTCAAGAAGTTTATCCTTTTAAAGAGCTATTGTATCTTATTTTCTTCTTCCCAATAATCACTTATCACCTCTACAAGACCTGATGTACAGTTTTTTTCTCAGTGTCTGGGTGGTCTCATTTCTACACTACACTTATCTTTCAGGGTGCAGAACTCCCTGTAGCACATAGATATGCCAAGTAAATGAGCACATACACCATTCACTCCTGTGTCTTCAGATCCAATGGTCCTGGAACTAAAAGAGGACACAGTACCATAGAGGCAGAAATGTGGCCGGTGCCATTGTGCCTTATGGTTCACATCTTGTGGGCAATGACGGGTAGGTTACTGATCGCCAAGCCCCGGCAATGCACGTGGTATTGCATTGCTAAAATCCTTAGACTTTTCATGGTAAAGATAAGCATTTTTATTGAAGAAAATTTATAGTGCAAAAATAAATAGGCAAAAGAGTCACTTACTGTCCCAGCATTCAAAGAGAACTACTTTTAATATTTTGTAAATTTCGTTTTCTAAATGTGTTCTTTCCCATTCAAAAATATTCTATTTGTGTGTATGTCTGTTTGTGATTTTTACAGAGTCAAAACTACTCCCAGGAGTACCTGGGTGGCTCAGTCGGTTAAGCGTCTGCTTTGGGCTTAGGTCATGATCTTAAGGTCCTGAGGTGGAGTTCTGTGTTGGGCTCCCTGCTCAGTGGGGAGTCCGCTTCTCCTCTTCCTCTCCCCCTGCTCATGCACGTTCTCACTCTCTCTTTCTGCCTCTCTCAAATGAATAAATTAAAAAATCTTAAAAACAAAAAAACACAGTCCTAAATAGAGTGTGTGTATGTCATACTGAATGAATGTTTCCTCTAGAGTTCAGGCTGTTGAGATTTTGGCAGGCGAGAAACTGGTTCAGGGATAGCTGCCCCATGCCCTGTGCCTGTCGAGAGCAGTGCTTGACTAACAGTAGGTGCTGAATAAACATCTGGTGAGGGAATGAATGGATGGACCATGAGACAGAAGTCAACAGAAGCAGCACATGCTAAAGAGGACCCGCAGCATGTCTGCACGTCCCTAGAACAGAGACAGCATTGCAGAAAATGCTGGCCTTCGTCTTCAGTGAGGGCATGGGCATTTAGAAGCAATGCTTGGGTGTTCAGAATAGCAGAATAGTGGGGGTGACTTTGCTGCCGGCCTGAAATCATGAGACTCCCACGCAGACGCCAAGAACCATGGTCTGGCTACCATCTTGGAATGAGGGGTGGGAAGAAGAACAAAGCACACTTTCCTATCTGCATGGATCACTCTGGCACCAGCAGCTCCCTGAGCCAATTAGGAATCTGTCAGTTTGAGGCTGTGTGGAAAGTCACAGCCTCTGTGCATAGGAGGCAGTGTGGCTTCTAGAGCAGGGCAGAATCCCCCACCTGGCTGGGATTCTAAAGGATAATTATTGACTCAGCTGACAGATGCCTGGTCTTGCCCATGCAGGAAGAGCTCATTCCTATGCAGGGGAGCAGAGGGGGGCTACTGGAGGTTGTCTGTGGGGTCCATAGATCCTGGTCAGGTTCAGAGCAAGGAGACCATGGACAGGTCCCCCAGCACGGTCAAACTGGGTGCCCTGGGCTGCGTGATGGCACACTGGTTCACTCACCCTGAAGGGGTATTTTGGGGGGATGTGTGGCTCATTCACATACTAAAGCTTCACCCAGAGCATTCTCTGCCTTCCCTAGAACTCAATTGCATCCCTTCCCAGGTGGTAGCCTGACGAGGGACCATTCCTGGAGAGCTTGCATTTTGTGATTGAAGTCGTAAACTGTTGGAGACCTCCCACAAGTTGTCGCTTTGCAGGTACAATATAGGCATCACTTTGGGAGGTATCTCGGAATTGGGCTTAGTGGTATTTAAAACAAGCGATCTGGCATTTTTTACACTTACAAGTTTGCCAGAGATTCAAACCGCCTTTAGGCTGTCTGCAGGTAGTGGCTTCCCATTTAAAGAGATATTGGAAAAAAGGCTTCGGACAGCTTTCTTGAGGTATAATTGATATGTAAAGACCCCACAGGTGTACCCTGTGCAATTCAGTGAGTTTGGACACACGTGGGCGTGTGTAATACTGTCACTGCAGTCAAGGGCATACACTTAGCCAAAACTGTCACCTCCAGAAGGCTTGCTTATACATTTATTTTTTCTGTAGTAACAACGCCCACTATGAGTTTATTTTCTGACAAATTTCCAAGTGCACCACACCATGTCGTGCAGACAGTGTTGGAAAGCACATGTCTGGGACTTACTGACCTTGGACTGGACCTCCCCTGCCATCGGACAACTGGCCACTCACTCCCTAAGGAGAGACCAGCCGTGGACAACCCCACCCCAGCATGTGCCCGGGTCTGGCCATCAGCAGGCAGTGTTGGATGCCCCATGCCCCC
The DNA here is from genome assembly GCA_004023965.1 of Spilogale gracilis. Lineage (NCBI taxonomy): Eukaryota > Metazoa > Chordata > Mammalia > Carnivora > Mephitidae > Spilogale > Spilogale gracilis. Next base: position 108,702 of record PITA01000762.1, read on the forward strand.
ATAGCACACAGACACCGGTGTCCTTCTAGAGATAGCATGCGTGGCTTCTTCCAGGAAACAACCCTTGTCTCTCACTGTTGCAGCTGTCTCCAAATTTTGAGTTCATCCTGGTGCCAACTAGAGAGTGACCACAGCTTGGCTGTCCCCTGGAGGGGCCCCTCTGCACTGGAAGGAAATGCATGATCCCTCCTCTTCTTCCTGGGGTCAAAGCTGCCTGGAGTTTGGGAGACTCCTGTGACCCATGCAGAATAGTAGCTCTTCCCCAGGAAATCAGCCTGGCTGCATGTCTCTGTGCTGAAACAAGTCAGAGCAGGGTACAGATGAGCTGCAGGCCAGAGTTGCCTTCCTGTCACCTTGTCATTGTCGTCCTTGGAGCTGCCACTCCTGTGATGACCTTTGGGAGTCTAGTGTGGTGCAAAATGGCCAGGCTTGGAAGACCAAAATCCCTGGTTCAAGTCCTGCTTTCCTTATCCTGCTGGCTGTGTGACCTCAGGCAAGTCACTCACCTTCTCTGTGCGTCAGTGCCCTCATGTGCAAAACAGGCATCATAATATTGGGCTATGTGATGGAGGGAATGGTGCAGAGCATGCAAAGCCCAAGAAGGAGCAAGAGCGCCAAACAGTGACCGTTTCTGTAATCAGACAGAACCCTTCAATGACCCTGTGGGGAAGGAGTCATTTTAGTCCCCACTTCAGAAGCCTAAGTTCAACAGAATTGGTTCCAGGGCCTGGGGTCCATTTATGAACCAGACCAAAAGAATCTTTGCCTCTATGGGGTTTTCACTGTACATGATGAGGACAGTAATAAACAAGAAGGCAAATGGATCAATCATTTGACTTCAGCTCTCGGAGATGCCAAGAAAGGAAGTAGACAGAGCAATCTGCTAGGAATTACCGGGAGAGAGGCCTATCAGACAGCCTGTCAGGGAAGGACAATTTGAGCTGAGACCTGAATACAGACCAGGAAGGTCAACCATTCAGGTAGGAGGAACGGACTCTAGGCCAAGGGAATATGCATTCAAAGGCCCCAGGGCAGGAACTGGCCGTCACTTCCCGAGTCAGGCACGGCTGCCGTGATGGAGCTCAGTGAGCCAGGGGACAGTCCTGGGAAATTGGGTTGAGAGGCAGGGAAGGGCCTGATCAGGAAGGCCCCAGGGTAAGACCCGCAGAATCCATCCTACCACTGATGGAATGCCAGTCCAGGGTTTTCACCAGGGTGGGAGGTTAACAGCCCCCCCCCATGCGTCATTGGAAGTCAAGGGTCTGGTTGATGACCTGGCCCGGTATCTGTGAGGGGGAAAGACACCCTGCATTCAAGACCCATTTGGGGCACAGGGCTGGGAGGTCTTGGGCTTTGCTGAATGTAGGTAGAGAGGAAGAATGTCCTGGACGCACTGGTTTTCATCTTCAAGGAAGTGCTGTGACTCCCCTTCTCCTCTGAGTGGCCATGCTCTCACCATTTGGAACCACAGTCCTTCACTGTGTGAGTCTTTCTCTAAGACATTTTGTAAGGCCCCCTTGTCTAGCCTGAAATGAAACCCATAGGTAATACATACCATTGCATAGCCCTGTGACATGGGAAAAACAAAAGGAGCATCACACTAATAAAATCATAGGACTTCAGTATTTAAATGCCCAGTAGGATGGCCCTAGAATTCAAAAACATCCCTATGGATTTCAGTATCGGCTCCTGGGGACTTACGGGCAGTTGGGAATACTGCCGGTAAACCGTGAAACCCTGCGTGCTGAGGCTGTTCCCAAGATATCTGACACAAGGCAGCTTGTCACTCCAGCTGCATCTGGGCCCTGGTGCACCTGCTCATTTCCCTTCGCCCAGAAGCACACTTCTGTGGTTAGCCTGAGAAGCTCATCCTGTGACCCTGGACATCTGCACCAGGAACATTCGCAGGTGTGTCTTCTGTGTCCCTCCTGCCACGTGTCCTGTCCTGTCTTCCTGCCCACCCTCTCCCCAGGCCCACACATGCCTGGCCTGAATGGGGAGGTCCTCTGTCCTTCTGAGGTGGGGGATGTCATCTGTGAACACGGGTGGGGCTGGGGGCTTCCCTGACACCTGTCGGCTGCACCATACATGCACAGCAAGCAAACGAGCTGCTGCTCAGGGGCTCAGGGAGGGCGGGGAAATCCAGGCAGGTGCATACACCTTCCAGGAAGAGTGGCCATGAGTTCAGTGTGGGTGGCAGATACGCTCCATGTCACCCTGACATGGAACACAATCTCCTGGGTCTGGACCAAGGGGTAAGTCTTGACTGGAGCAGGCTCTGTCCTTCTCATCCCTGCTGTCTGCTGTGTGCTCCCTCCTTCCCTCTTTTTAGTTCATCCGACTCTTGAGCTGCAACACTGTCATCTTCATCTGCCTGGAAAGCCTCTCTTGCCCTCACTGCCTCCCCTCTTCCCCCACAGCCCCTTTCTAGTCTTCTTCTCCATCTGGGCGTGCACTCTGCAGGGAGCGATGCAGTGCACAACACAGGCACATGTCCCTACACCACATCGGGCTGTTGCACTGTGGCTCTGTGCTCTAAATCCCATTCGGTTTCTAGCACGTCTCAGTCAACACAGCATCTTCACACAGTGTAACGGTGCTGCCGTGCACATGTCCTGTCAGGGGCTTCCAACGGCTGCAGGCACACCGGCGCTTGAACCCTCAGGACAGAGTGGGGGGCCCTCAGCAAGTCTGCCTCCAATCCCTGCTGCTCTGAGCAGACACCACCCCCCTGGGGCAGGTGCAGCAGGGTCTGGTTGGGCTGGGGGGCACTGCACATAGCTGCATTCCCTCCCAGAAAATGGACACAGAAAGAAAGAGTGTCAGTTCTCTCCTCTGTTGATAGGACAGACTGGATTCTTACAGCTGTGGCTTGTGGGGTGCTGAGGGCTGGAGACACCCAGGGCCATTTCTTGGGCATATCAGAGGAGCTGTTTCCCTCATCTCCATGCCACCAGGAAGCACTGAGCCCTGGGGCAAGTTGGTGCCTTGCCACACAGCATGCAGCAGGCATGTCAGGGACGGGAGAGGGGCTTGGGCCGCCACTCACATCCTGAGTGGGCTTGGGGCCAGCAGCCCCCCAGATGCCGGCAGCCCTGCACTCCACCCCCCCTTTTTCTGTGTGCCTTGTTAGCCGAGCCACCCACAAGCTCTGTGGCCTGGAGGCCGCGTGGGGAAAATGAACCGGAAGCAAAAACCTCAGAAGCAGTGCACCCAAAAACGCCGCTGTGCAGGGCGAGGCTGGATCCCCGGTACCAGAGGCTAGCCCCAACCTGCTGGCCCCCAGGCTTTCACTGCAAAGATGGGAGAGCCTCCAGAAGGAGATTGGATGGGCTGGGTCTCAGATGCCACTCTGCCGAAGGTTCCCCTGTGTCCAAGGAGCTGATGTTCACCTTCATCCCCATGAAGGATGAAGCCAGTGTCCCATGGGCCTGCACATGAGTGTGGGGAAGGCCAGCCACACAATTGGGTACATGCAGGACAGAATTCAGGGGGGCCAGAGGCGTGGGTAAGAGACAGGCCTCAGGCTGTAATATCAAACACAGCAGCAAACCACTCCTTGTGTGGGACCCCTGAGCACAGAGGCCTGAGGAGAGAGAGGGCAAGATGCCTCTGAGAGGAATAGGGCATGCACAGGCCAGGAAGGAGGTCTCGCTGCATGCAGAGGAGTGGAGAGCATGAGTATGAGGGCAGAGGGCTGGTGGGCAATCATGTCCTTCGGCCCCAGGACCACAGGTTGGACTGTGGATCTCATCGGCGAGATCCCGAGAAGAGGGGACATTGTTCTGGCTTCTGAGTGGCCACACGCCATGATACAGGGCACAAAGTCACAATTCTGGGGAAGCCCATCTGGGCCAGATCACGTGGGGAGAAGGGCTGGATGCAGTTGGCCTTGGGGAACAAATTTGACTTTCAGGGGAGGAAAGACAATGCCTTGTTTCTGTAGAGTCTGAACTTTGCCGCAGACCTGCAGCCTGATCACTCATATGGGCTCCCTCTGCAAGGCACGGAGCGCCATGATCCTCCCTCAAAGTGAGGGAGCTCTGCAAAGTTGCGGTCATCGACACTAAAAGATATTTGTTTCCATTGTTCCCTGTCTGTTTAACTATTATAACTTCCTTGACACTATTTCTTCTCACTTCACTTATCATCAAGTTAATGCTTTCCCTTGTTCTTAGTTTTGAATCCTCTCATGCCAATCCTTATGAAGCTTGATAATTGTAGGATTGAGGGTGCACAATATACTTACTCTAAAACTTAGTAAAACCTTTACTAACACAAGTAGCTTAGATATTGCAACCTCCTGCTTGTGTGACCACTCATTCACCTCCCTATGCTGGGGGGAAGTAAAACGTTCTAATGAGATAAGGATTTGCAGAAACCATCTGTTGCTCAGGACATGCCTGCCTGTGACCGATCATTCTATAGATTAGGATATAACGGGCACATCCTGTTTTATCGTATGGACCCTTCAAGGAAATAGGCACATCCCGTTTTGTTGTGTGAGACCCTCAAGGGCACAAGGCACCTCCTGTTTTTGCATGGACTCTCAAAAACACTATTGTCACTATTGTCACTCAAGATTGATGATCCATCACTTAAAGAAACTCTTTGAGCATATGGTTTCCATCTGAAAAAATATGTAACTCTCTGCTATAAATAAAGAGCCCTGAGAACAGTGTTTTCAGGAGATCCTTACACCACCCTTTGAGTTCGATCTCCTTGTTTTGAAAGCGCCGATGCCTTCCCTCACCCTCGGACCCTGACTGTTGCTGGGGCTGGCTCCCGGCAGAACTTTGAGAAAAAAAGGAAAGCAGTGCATCTGTGACTTTAAAAGCTCAACAGCAGGCGTGTAGCAGAGTGAGGCCTGGCCCTTCCGCCAGGAGCAAGGCCCTGATCCCCCTGTTTGCAGGCAGACATTGCCTCTGCCCAAGGAACAACTCTCCAGGGCCTTCCTGCCTTCATTTGGCTGGCTCAGATGGGCACTTCCAGCTCCAGCATCCCCTCGGGGATCAGTGAGGCCTCATGGGTGCACCCGTTCCCTACCCTGTCCTTCCTCCGTCCCTCACCCTCAGGTCTGCTCCCCATGAACCTGTGAGGGCCACTCTCCACCTCACTGTCTGCCTTCCAGATGCCCAAACTTCAGGTGGGAATCATGATTTCAGTGGCCAGAATGTGTGTGGAAGCCGACTGAATCGTCTTCTGTGGGATTTTCTGAGTAGAGGAGATTCACCTTTCAAGGGGACAAATTTAAAGAAAGAGGGAAAACCCTGCATGGCCAAGAATGAATAAGAAACTCCTGAAAATGAGTTTGACATTGTGATTGTGGAAGTAGAGAGGAACAAGCTATAGAACTTTCTAGTACATGATGCAATAGGGGCCAGTAAAGAGGATTCTGTCTAACAGCCATCCTGCGGTCCAGATTTGAGGCCATCATTTCTGAATCATGAAAATCCCAAATAGGGCCCTATGTGCCTCTCCTTTATCATTTCTTCCTAAAACATCCTATGTAGTTCATTGTGTGGTTAGCAAATAGCCATGTGATCTCTGGAGCTCTGGGTCTTGGAGTCATCTTTGTTGTGCTATAAGGGGCTGGGGAGCTCAGTACCCCTGGGGGGGGCACTCACATCAAGGCTCCACAGGCATCAGATCACAGCAGCATGAGTGTCCCCGGGGCCCCGCAGAGGGCAGGAGGGAGGCACCCGCACATATGCATTACTTTCAGCAACCAGAAGACAGAGGGGGTGGGGTGGCAGGTGGATTGAGCGGGAACCATGACAAGAGTTGGGTGAGCATGGAGAGGGAAGCATCGGGCAGCCCTAGGGGCCGGCAAGCAAGAGAGTAGAGCTGAGACCACCTTCCCGGGTTGTGGATCCCACCAGAGTAGGTTCATCCAGTACTGCCTCATTCCTCAAAGCAGCAGTGGACACCAGTGCCGGAATCTTCTGCCTGCCCTGGGCTTTCTCTGGGGACCCTCAAGCGTCCTCTGCAAGGCTGCACTAGGGCTCCCAAATGGCAAGAAGGGCCACCTTCCTATAGGTCCCTGAGGATGAGGCAGAGGTGCTGGCGAGCGAGAAGGGGAACTGGGCGGGCGAGCAAATCACCTGCCAAGGTGTTCTGCGGGAGGGGGAGCGGGGCTCAGGAATGCTGTGTCAGCAGCCCAGGGCGTGGACTCTCCCAGGTCTCCTCCAGGACGGGGTGTTTTAATGAGCTCCCTGGATGATTCAGTACAGAAGAAAGGCCCTCTCCCGTTTTTGAGTTTTCACTCCTGGGAAAACCAAGCTGGCTTCGTCCCTCTCTCTCTGCTCTTCCTGTTACATATTGTGCCCACGATGGATTTCTGCCATAAGGGCTCGTGAGGTACACGGCCCCGTGGAAAATTCCGCATCTAATGAAACCCCCCTACTCCACTCCAGATCCTTCTCACGTGTTTGCTTCAGGGAAGTGGGCCCTAATTGGCCATTAAGAAAGTGTGCCGGCGCTTGCTTTACCGGCCCCCCGGATTGATTTAGCTGCTCTCGAGTTAAATGGAACGAAGGGCCCCCTTCGCCCAATGTCATAGCGCATTTAACTAAGTGTTCCATTTCTTCCCAGACCTAAAGGAAGGAACGTATTTATTAAAGCGTTTTGATCCTTTGGAGACAGATTAATAAGAAGCTTGTGTCACTTTTGTGTGATAAAATGAGTCGATCAAGAGAAATGCAGCCCAACACAAGGCATCCCAAGCCTCAAGTGGCAGAAGGCACATCGGCGTTGTCACCGGAGGAGATCACAGAGGAAGAGTCCTCTGCAGGACTGCATTTCCCTTATGAAGTGGATACTCTAAATCTTAGTCTGGACTGTGTGTGTGTGGGGGGGGCACACATGTATGTGTGAATGTGTGTGTGTTTCCTGGCATCTCCGGTTATTTTGAAGACAGAAGTAACAAAAGAACTTGAATGCAAGCTTGAGAACCATGTAGAATGATGTCTTGAGTCTCTGTTGACTCTTCTCTGACTTTGTGGGGCCTGCGGTCTCAGTTCAAACCCCTCATCTGTGGCAGAGTGAACACAGGCCACCTATGAACACAAGCATCTGCCTTCCAATAAAACTTTATTTAAAATATCTGGAGGCCACAACCCGGAGCCAGGGGAAAGGCCCCACCCCTGGCCCATCCCCTCAGAGACTACCTGTTTTACTCACTCATCAGCACAGAGTTGTTTATTCATTGGGAGCCCATTCTGACTGTTCATTTGAGGGGTGGTCCGGCCTAAGGAGCAGAGGCGCCCATGGGAAGTGCTCTTCCTGTGGGGAGAGACTCTCCTGAACAGGTGCTTTGTTCTCATGTAAATGAGCCCTCTGTGGGGATGCCAGGTGAGCAGGGAGATAATATAGAGGATATTTCTCAGCCAGTACCTTCGCATCTAGGCACAGTCATTGGTTTTAAAGGACAATTCAGTCCCTGACGTTATTTCTCTTTGCTTAAAAATTTTAAGCAATTTGAGTAAAATTTAATTGTGTTGAAAGGGAGATTAGTATTATAGCTTCACAATATCCAGGAGAGGGTCTTTCATTTTGAGCAGGGAACTCCGGGATTCAGTAAATGACAACGTTAACTGGATGACAAGGACTGCTCCGTGTGTGGTGTTAATTCTGCAGCCAGAAAGAGACTTGCTGGGAATCCTGGCAAACTGGCGTGTTTGAACTTCCAAAAACACTCCACTTTGTTCCTCACTTAGGCAAAAAGGAAACTCAGGACATCTGTAGCTACAGAAAGCCACCTCTTCTTTGTTTTGCTGATAATGGATTATTATTCATGCCTGAAAGCCACAGCTACTAACCTCTTCAATTATATGTGTGAAAAGGAATAACTGTATCTAAAACCAGGAGCAACATGAGATTGGGGTGACCGTATCTGTGGAGGCTGCGTGGTGACCTGTCCCCTTCCTAATTGATTAGCTCGCCCCCAGAACTGGGAATCGCCAGGCTGGAGACAAGGAGGTGGAGGTTGCTCAGGGGTTCCTCCTGGGGGAGCAGGGATGTTCATAGCCCAGGGTTTGTTTTTAGAGAGGGAGGAAGAGGGGGCAGGAGAGATAGAAAGGGGGAGAGAGTTCAGATAGACCCTCCCCTTCCTCGTCGGAGAAACCACAGTTAGGCTGACTCTGTGCTGGGAGCTGAGGAGTAGAGGGGTCACAGAGCTCCCGCAGAGGTCATCCCACCCTGTGACCAATCACGTTCCATCGAGGAGGTGCCAAAACATCCATGTTGCAGAAAAAGACACTGAGCCGTAGGGGTTTTCGGAGTTCTCCCAGGTCATAAGGGAAATCCTGGAGAAATCTAGTTTTCAGGGTCCAGAGTCACTGGCTGTGTTCTAATCACCTTAGGTGTGGGCCGAGGGCTCCCTTATTCAACGGCAAGTAGCACACTGATCTTAATGGTTTAAATACCTGGTGTCTGTCGGCTTGTTTGTTTTCCAGGCAGTAGCTTCTATCCTGTCAGCAGCTCAGCCCCATCAGAGGCCACATGCCTGTCACTTTCTTGTTCCTCTTGGTCACAGGGCTGGCTGGCTTGCTACGACGCTGCCCCCGACCAAACTGGAGCTTCTCAGGGAACAGGAAGGTGGGGGTCCTGTGGGGAGGGGGCAGCCACGAATGCTCACCTACAGGATGCTGGGACTGTGACCTGGGAGTTGTCCTTTGTCCAAGGCTTGGACTGAAGCCATTTAGGGTCACGTCCTCCTCCTGGTCACAGAATATCAGTGCGACAAGGTGTTTCTCCTTGTGGGCCCACAAGTCATTTGCCAAAAACTGCGTGACCCTACCATAATGATGTACATGATTTTGTACAATTATAGATTTTGCACAAAAATAAAGCAACAGCCCCAGGAAAGGTTATTTAGAAATAAACTCATCAAAGAACAATTTCCTGAGAGAAACCTCAGAGTTTAGGAAACATGCAGAATTTGTCTTTGTTTTTAGAAATTCAGTGTCTCGGCTGAGCTGGTAGGGCTATGGCGATGCTGTATGTCTTATTCACGGTGGGGTTGGCTGATAAACCAAAAAGAAGGAAGGAGTGATGGGTACTTGCCCTCCATGGACCCCCATGGCCCCCCAGCACAGAAGATTGTGAGCCTGACTTTGGTCAGAATCCCACCCAGGGAGACATGCTGCCTGCCATGTAGCCCCCATGGTGAAGCCACCAAGGGTAGAGACTTGGATCTCATGAAGACGGAAAGTTCCATGGAATGGACTTCGGGAGGTGTGTCTGCGTGTCTAGGTGAAGTTGACTGGCAGGGGCTCTTCAGCCATCGAGAGCCAGCAGATTAGTGTGAGTGTCCACACAGGTCAGCTCAGCAGGACAGTGGTCCCCCTAATGACTGTAACCAGCAGGCTATTCCAGAAGCTTTCTCAGGCTGGACCCCACTGGTTGAGAAAGGCCCTAAGACAGGACACAGAAGATGACGGGCTTCCCTGGTCCTGCCTCTGAGTCCAGGTGGACGGGTCTCTTAACAGCACAGAGGCCCCTGCTCTTCACCTGAATGACCTCATTCAAGACTCAGCTTGAGGAGTGTCCAGGCCTCCACTTCCCGGCTGGAGGAGAGCTGGCCCGCAGACCTTGCCAACAGGCTTGTATTTGTCGGGCTCCACAGCTTCAAAATTATGAGACTCTCGACTAAATTCTAACTGGGAGATTTTGCCAACTTTTTAAATTCTGTGCCTAAATAAAGACTTTATTCATTGTTTAACATTGTGTTATTTTAACCGTGTATAATTCAAATGCCAATAAACGCCACCCACGGTAGCCAGCATGAGAACTCCTACTAGGGGAGATGTTACACATTTTTAAAGGTGTTCTTAGCAATAATAACACAGAATGGCATTGATTTTCTTTGGATAATTAGTTTATTACCACGACTCTTGATCAGGACAAAGTAAAGGGTAGGAAAAGAGTCAATGAACATGCTTCTTCTCAAGGAAATGTTGGCAAGCCAGAAGAACTCTGGATGAATTCCTTGAATAACTAGGATGATCCTTAAGTGTCCCTGAGAAACTGCCAGCAGATGCCAAGAGTTCTAGGGAGAGTTTGGGTAAGTCTGCTGAAGGTCATGCATGTCTCTGGAATGTCCAGTACTGTGGGCTTGCCCACAGGGAGCGATTCCACATGGCATCTCTGATGTGGCCACTTCTGTTGAAAGATTGCAGAAAACAGACTGCCTGGTCTCTTAGTTGAGCTCCTGACCCAGAAATGTAAGAACATTTGGAAATATGCGATGTTCCATTTTCATGTGTCATTTTGGATGTGTCAGCACGGATCAATGCCCCAATATTTGGTTAAACATTATTCTGCATATTTCTATAAGGGCGTTTTTGAATGAGATTAATATTTAAATTAGTGGATTTTGAGTAAAGCAGATTACCCTCCATAATGTGGGCAGGCCTCATCTAATCAGTTGAAGGCCTTGATAGAGCAAAGTCTGACCACTCCCAAGCAAGAAGGAATTCTGCCAGCAGATGGCCTTTGGATGCGAACTGGGTCTCCAGCCTTCTGGTTTACCCTGCAGCTTTTGTCCCCCTCCCCCCGATGCTCCATAATCACATGAGTCATTTCCTTAAAATTTATTTCTCTCCGTTTCTCTTTCTTCCCTATACCCTCTCTCTACACACATTTATCCCATTGGTTCTGTTCCCTGGAGAATCCTGACACAGACCATGATGCTGACATCAGGGGCCCGTTATCAGGGCTACAAGTGGGGGTCAGTTTGAGCACTGTGCAAAGCCAGCATCCTAATGAGCCCCCATGTCTTCTAAGAGCCCATGCATCCCTCTCCTGCTATCTGGGATACCCTCATGTTTCCTGTTTGTTCAGGGACCACTTCCTCAACCCATCTGAGCCGCAGGCCTGCAGGAGGCTTGGTGGAGATGGCAGGGGACAGACAGGTCCCTTCCCATGGCCCCCCCCCCCAGAGCACACAGTCTGAGGGGGGGCAGGCTGCAGATGCTCATTCTGTGTCTGCCGCTGGGACACGCTGGAGCCGGGACACAGGGCAGGGTGACGCGGGAGGGGGAGTTGCGTTGCACTGTGACTACTGACTTCACATGCGCAGTCAGCTCCATCCTGTGGAAGAGGGGACATCAGCTGTGAGTGTTGAAGGATCTGTAGCAATGTTTCTATTTGAGAGGGATGCATCTCAAGCCAGAGCAAAGAGGCAGGGTCGGGAGTTGACCAGGGTCTACTGGTGGATGTAATGGGGAAGGGGGAGGACATAGTGTCAGATCAGGGATGAAAATTAGCGGAAGCTGGACTGCGAAGATCCTTGTATGTGGGATGGCGAAAGCCCAGCACTTTCCTTCTTTTCACACTGAAAAGTCTGTGCTCTGGAAATGTGTACTCGTTTGCATCGATCTGCCCTGGGTTTGAAGCTGAGAGTCTCACATCCTGGGAACCCTTCCCCTCATTCCCTGGAGCAGATGGTCATCCTATGTATATGCTATGTGTATTCAGCCAACAGTACTTAGTAAGCACCCAGTGTGTGCTAGAAACTAAGCACACGGGGGTATTCTCACTCTGTGCCTGGCATCTCAGCAGTGAATACTCACCTTCAGGCTTAAGGAAGAATCTAATTATTTACAAAGGCGATATGTGTCTGAGAAATTGGAAGATATCTGGGTCATGTGAGGTGAGGCAAGAGACAAAACAGGCATTTACTGCGGTCATGGCAAGGTTCTGGGCTTCTGTCCCCAAGGATGCGGGAACATAGGAGGAATTAGCCTGCCTTGAGCGGGGATGCTAAGTGGGCTGTCGGCTGCCCCTTACCCTCAGTCATCATTAGGAGAAAGGGTCCTTCGAGGGTCTTTCCATGGAGGGGTGGGTCGTGGAGGGTCACGCTAACTTTCCCAGCATGTGGTGGGCTGGGGAGGCAGGGTGGGGTTTGCATGTGGCATGAGGCATAGCCAGGGGCTCCCTGGAGCTGCCACTCCTGAGCCAGCCTCCCTTGGATCATTTCATGGGGCTTCGAATCCTGCACCATGAAGGTAATGCAGGTTTGGGGCCTGGGCTTGAATCCCAGCTGTCCCCCCCTTAGCTGTGTCAACTTTATATTTCTGGCCCTCGGTCTGTCCTCTGAGAAGGAGAGCCAAAGCCTCTGCCCTCTGGACGCTGAGAAGCCCAGACCAGGACTTTGAAAACCACTTGGCGTGAGAGCCGGGCTGCTGTCTCTCTTAGCTGTGTAACCTAGCAAGACATAATGTCTCTCCGGGAGGTTCGTACCCTTCTCCGACACACGGCTCCAAACACCTTGCAGAGTTTGAACCTCAGTGTCTTTGCTTATTTTGATGAAGTCCTTGCTGGGTGGGCAGCGAGGCGTGGAGTCCCCTTTAATCCAAAGCCTGACCTCCTTTCCATGGGTGGACCCTTCCCCATGATAGAATCAGGGGAAATTATGATTTATCATCAGCAGAGGAAACAATTCTCACGTGTTAGCCATGTTAGGCTTGTCCATGTGTATTTGGAAAGCTGGGAAGCTTGCCGGAGCAAACCGTCCCTGCTGAGCGGAGGCTGGAAGGACAGACGACACAGAGCCTCCCGCTGAAGGCCACCTCTCTTCCAGGAGGACACAGACCAGGACGGCAGGAATGCGCATACCCTACGCAGCCCCTTGGTTTCCTTGAATCCTTTCACCTTCAAGTGCCGGCATCTGATGCACAGTTTAGGCAAAACCTTGTACACACAGGTTCATAGCAGCTAAAAGGTGGGAGCAACCCAGGTGTTCATCCCCTATAAAAGTATTCGCAAACTGTGGACTTTTCCGACAACGGGATGGTGGCCATAGAGAAGAATGGCGCACTGACTGGCACTGTGACCTGGATGGGTCTCAGAGACAGCGTGAGGGGAGACATAAGCCAGACTCTGGAGGCCTCCAACGTAGGACCCCCCTTGCAGGAAATGTCTGGAGTGGGCACGTCCTCAGAGGCCAAGTGTTGATGGGGAGTTGCCTGGAACTAACGTGCAGAGCGGTAAGAGATGCAGGGTTTCTTCCTGGGGTGACGGAAAATGCTGGAACTGGCTAGAGGGATGGTTGCACACATCCATGGGAAAGTACTGAGTGTCACTAATGGTAACTCTGATGTGTATTTTACCAGCATGGGGGGGAAACAAAAAGTATTAGTCCAAGGTCCAGGACACCCCTAATAGATCCACACTTGTATATCCCTCTAAACTGAGTAGCTTGCTTCATTTAATTTTTATTTCATTTATTTACATTAAAACCTGTCTGTGAGGGGCGCCTGGGTGGCTCAGTTGGTTGGGCGACCGCCTTCGGCTCAGGTCATGATCCCGGAGACATGGGAACGAGCCCCACATTGGGCTCCCTGCTCGGCGGGAAGCCTGCTTCTCCCTCTCCCACTCCCCCTGCTTGTGTTCCCTCTCTAGCTGTGTTTCTCTCTCTCTCAAGTAAATAAATAAGATCTTAAATAAAAAAAACAAAAACAAAAAACTTATCTGTGAGCCCCTGGCTTTATTTTTCTTTGAAAATGACTGATTTCAGATTTGGTAAGTGGACTATGCAAGCTGATGAGTGTCCATGTGTCCCCGGGTGCTCATGGTCGTAACAATCGTTCTCCAAATTATCTTGTGGAAGAGCCTGTGGGGTCGCTGGCAGTGGCTGAGATAAAGAAGCCTTCCTCGTGCTGTGTTTGTCTGCTGAGTGACTTCCCGTCGACCACAGGTGTGTCGGCCGGATTCACACTCACTCTTCCTGTGGTCCTCTGCCGACCTAATCGCCCAATCGTTAAAGAGGAAGAGAAAATAATGTTGACACCCGTCCCCATCCATTTCAAGATATATGGTCTATCCACTCCTGCTGGCTGCACAGATGCCTAATACCATTTTGAATATTAATATCCACCCCCAACTTTGAACATTGTAATTTGGCAGTGCTCAGTGGTGCTTCTGCCTTTCCAGCCAAATGACATTTGTCACACTCAAGTAGGAACAATTATTAATAATTTTCATTTCATTAGAAGCACTACAATAAAATGTCAACAGCCTTAAAAGTGCATCAGAAGTGTACAAATTAATTTTGATTTTTTGAAGTGTAATTACTTTTGTAAGTACTAGACTGTGTAATCACTTTGGGTGTTATTACTTGTGCAATCAATTATACTTAAATGCACTTATCTGTTTTCAAACATGATTTTCAGAGGTCACCTGTTGGCATTTGTTGCTGTTATAATAGGAAGATGTCATAATTCATATTGGACATTTGGGAATCAAGGCACGAATAAGGGAGTGATGAGATAAATTGAAACATAAAGGCAAAAGTTATTCTAGCAAGATATCACCGCTTCCCACCTATGAAATTGGGGCTTAATTAGTTTTAATTTAATTCTTTTTTTTTTTAAAGATTTTATTTATTTGACAGAGAGAAACACAGCTAGAGAGGGAACACAAGCAGGGGGAGTGAGAGAGGGAGAAGCAGGCTTCCTGCTGAGCAGGAAGCCCGATGTGGGGGATGTGGGGCTCGATCCCAGGTCTCCAGGATCATGGCCCGAGCCGAAGGCAGTCGCCCAACCAACTGAGCCACCCAGGCGCCCCAGTTTTAATTTAATTCTGACTGGGGTACTATGTCAGGACTAAAAATAGTTTTCACAGTGGAAAAGCTAACATGATTGTTTGTATTTTTTTTAGAGGATGGAGTTACAAACATGGCTCCTGATACCAATTTCCCAGCTGGCTGGATGTGTACCATTGAGTGCATTTCTTGACACATGTAGGCTACATCTTCTCCATCTCTAGTGGGAAGATGGCGGTTTCCACTCCCATGAGGTCATTGGCCCGCTTCATTATTGACTATGGTGCAGAGTAGGTGCTGAAGAAACACTTACTGAATAAGTAAATGAATGAGCATGGTCATGAAAATTCAACGATGAAACGTACAAGTACTCATTAACTGTTAGTGATTGTTGTGTTAATTATCATAATCAATATAGTATTAATAATGATAATCTTAATCTTAGAAAAATCTGTTGATCCACTTATTTGGGCCAGGAAACAGAGCCAAACTCAATAAACCCATGGGAAGATTCTACACATCACCAGTAATTAAATGCAAAATACCACTTCAGTTGAATACCTCTATTGCTTATAGGATTGCAGAACAAAAGATCAATAACATTCAGACATGCTGAGATGGTAGAGACGTGAGTGCTTTCATACACTGTTAGCAGGAATGTAAGTTGGTCCAACGTCTCTGAGGAGTGATCTGGCTAAATAGATCAAATTTCAAAATGTGTGCAACCTTTTGATTAAGGAATCCTATTCTTGATGTCTAAGTTACAGAAATAACAATTTAGCACACAAAGATATATACCCAAAGGATTTTTTGAAGTGATAAATGCCTAAAATAGATGGATCATAAATGCCCTTTAATAGGGTATTCATAAATAAGTGAGGGTATGTCCACAGAACAAAATCCTAGGATCCATTAAAAAGAGGAATCTCTATAGACTGATGTGTAAATTTGCTATGTTATAGTGTGAAGTGATACAAACAAGCTGTGCTCTAGCACGAATAGTATACTTATATTTTTATAAGGATAGACTAGACTTCATAAAACCTAAGAAAAATTCTGGGAATTCAGTTGTGAAAGGGGAATAAATAGGTGTGGTTATGACTTTTATTTATTATTTCATATATTCTAAGTGATGACATTACATGTGGTTTAACTTCCCTTTGCATTTGTAAGAAATTTAAAACAAATGGGAGACAAACCATAAGAGACTCTTAACTCTAGGGAACAAACTGAGTGTTGCTGGAGGGGTAGGGGTAGGGAATGGGGTAACCGGGGAATGGGCAGGAAGGACAGCACAGGATGGAGTGAGCACTGGGTGTTATATGCAACTGATGAATCACTAAATTCTACTTCTGAAACTAATAATACAGTGTAGGTTAATAAAAAATAATTTTTAAAAAATGCACCAAATTTATTTACCAATAGTTTTAAAAATGTGTGTGAACTCTCTTGGTAAGTAACCAACCAAATCAATCAGTGAAGGTCAGCCAGACCCCTCTGACTCACACTCCATCCATCCGGGCGGTCCTCCCAGGCTTGCCATTTAATTGGCTACCAGCTGGTGCTGATTAGCAAGTGTACCAATGTAAATGGAAGCTTCCTGAAAGAGGACTGGCAGACCCATATAATTTATATGAAGAATTGTTTGAACTTCCACATTCTCAGGACCTCCCAGTAATATAAGGCAGAATAAGTAGGACTCCTCGAAGTACTTTCCAAAAACATGGATGGACTCACAAAATGATGCTCTTGGCCTTAGAATGATTCTGAAGCTGGAAATAATGAGTCTGGCTCTTTGGGAATAGGAACCAAAGTGTGCTGGTTTCTGGGACTTGTTACAATCAGCTCCATTTGATGGTGCATGAAGGGTCTGTCTTCCCTTTACCACATCGACTTTTAAGAAAGAATCACATTTTAAAACATTATATTAGTAAATAAAATTGTGATTACAAGAAAAATGGTGAAACCATAAAGTAAGAAGTAGACCCTATTTTAAAAAATTAATCTTCTGCTTTAAACAAAATAAAACCTTGTATTGACCTGAGAACTTAGTTAATGAAGCATTTGCCAAATTGTTTAGTTTTTATGGCTTGCCAAGTGTGTAATTACTTTGCTTGGCACTTTTAGAAAATGTTATTATAAACTCTTCTTCCAAAGAAAATTATGCAACATAATTATTAACTCTAAAATTACACACACATTTATCCGCTAGTATTCGCTTTCATGCTTCAGCTGTCACTTAAACATCGGCTGCTTGAATCATGCACCTGTTCACAATGATGTTTTCAATGTGTTTCTACTAATTTCCCATTATATGGTAGAAAGCCAAACACCAGGAAAGAAACTAACAAAAACTGGGCTTTAATAGAAACTCTTTTCTCGTAACATCGGAGACCCTGATTACATTCACACAGAAGGGGACTGTTGGATCCTCGTCCATCTGGATCATGTTAGTCACCATCTCTGTTATACATTTTCATCCATTTTGAATATTCCAACCAGAAACAACAGCACTTCAAACTCTAACACACAAAGGCAAGGTGGCCCGTGTCAGGGTTAGATTTTGTTCTTGCTTTCTCTCGTGTATTGTCTCTGAAAGGAAAGAAAAGAGTGCCTTTTTCTAATGGAAAGAAGAGAAAATGTTCCAGGGGAAAACTTCCCTGAAAATTAGAACCTTTATTTCAAGGTGGTCTCCACCCAGACGTCATCTTTCAATCCCCTCTTTTTGAGATGCCTGCAGTCTGACAAGCAGGGAGCTCTCGGAGGGCAGGGTTCACTTCTTCCCAGATGCTCAGCGATTATTTGTTAATTGGCCAAATGTCCATATTCAACTCTTCACTGCAATTCCTCCGTGAATCAGAATGCAGAAACTGTTAGGGGCTGAATCGTGTCTCGCCCCTGCCCTCAGTTCATACACTGAAGCCCTAGACTCCGGTTTGTCAGAATGTCACTATTACTTGGCAGTTAAGTTTCAGTGAGGTCACCGGGGGTGGATCTTCAGCCAACAGGACTGGTGTCCTTATAGGAAGAGGAGATGAGGACACAGACCCACCCATGCGGGGGGCAAAAGCAGGCATCTAGCAGCCCAGGAAGTGGGGCCTCCAAGCCTGCCGACACCTGGACTTTGGGTTTCCACCCTCCATAATGGTGAGAAAATAAATTTCTGTTGCTAAAGCCACTTTGTTATGGCGGCCCTAGCAGGCTAATACTTGGCTCTGCTTAATAGAGAAATCTTTACAAGTAGCTATCAAGTAACTCAAGCTAATGGCATCGATGCTTCATGTGGAATTCCAAGATGGGAGAGAAAGGGGTTCAACAGTGGCAGCACAGTGGAGAAATGCCATCTCCAGAAGTCCTGGACACGCAGGAGCCCAGGGTTCCAGGCTAGAAAACACGGAGCCAACATGTCCGGGTGATCGCGGCTTCCATAGTGACTGAATGTGCCAGCATTGTCTGAACAGCAGTGGGGAGCTTTACCATTACTGTGACTCTTTGGATCCATTCTCATCATACAAACCTCCCCAGAGGTCATGTGAACGATCCACTAGAGATTGCTGGAAGTGCCTAGTAGTGCAGCAAGGGGGGGATTCTAAAAATGCACATCCTACACACATGGACACTGGCCTCCTGAGACTTGAGGGGCAGCTGTCGTCCTCCCTGTGTAAATTGTCACATCCACTTCTTTTGGAAGTATAATAGCAGACCACATTCCAGCTCATCCTCATGATTGTTCTGTGTCAAAGGAGGCTGAACACATTATTATCCACAGAGAAATAGGTTTTACTGAGTCCTTACATGCTAAACTAGGATGCGTATCACTAAAAAAGAAAAAGTGTTTAGAATTCTCGAGGCAGTGCTGGCCTATTTCCATATTCACTGACCCCACACTTCCTAAATTGATTGCTTCTTTTGCCTCTGATTTGGCAATAGAGATTCATACTTATTTCTCTAGGGGAAAAGGACACAAATAAAGAACTTCTGAAAACATAACCTTTTCTTTCCCTGTGGCCACTGAGAGTTTATTAATAGAGACCCACTGTGACCATGCTTTCTGGGATTTTCTCAGATATTATTTTGCTCTTTGCTATATGCCTTCTGAGATAATCCAAAGAAATCACATGGAAATCTGCAAGACACTTTCTTAGAAAACATTTTTAGGTCCCATTTTAAGGGAAGAGTGAGACATATTTCCACTTTTACACCTTCTGTTCCCACATGAAAACATTGACTTGAAAGCCAGGCTTGCAAACAGCTCTCCACTTAAACAATAAAAACGCACTGAAATCCTTCCAGTGACACCAGAAGTCATGCGGAAGATATAGGTGTTTATATGCACATAGTATATATGGAAATACACCCTATAAAACCAAGGACACACACAACTTTTCAATTCAAAACGATAAGAATAGCAGCAATTTCTACTGGAATGTTCACTTAGCTCTTAACAGAAATATCAAATTAAGCAACAAAGAAAAAGGTGGTCCTGCTTGCTCTCTATTGGGTAGTGAAGGCAGGTTGGAGTGAGGAAAGAGCTGTATTCACAAGAGGAGCCTGCACCTTTTTGCAGGAAGAAGTCACCCCGCCCACCCCACCCCCATACCCCCGCCCCTGGTCCCCATGCATGCAAATTCTGCCAGTGGTGTAGTTCATTCAGAGTAGCCTTCCCCAGGGGTCCTACAGCCTTATCACCAGAAACCCACCTCCAGCTATTAGCCAAGAGTGTGTAGTTCACTTTGCCAGATTCACCCTTTTCCCCCCTAGTGATTAACTGGAGAACAAAGTAAAGTCAGGCACGTATTAATTTCCAGAGTCAAATAAAGTGGTACAAAACCATAGCTGGCCAGTGTCATTTTAATCTCCAGTTGGTAAGAGGACATTCTCTTAGACATGTTCCTTAAGGTTCTTTTTCATTATATCTCCAAAGCTCACCATGTGGGAAAAAGATCGCACCGCTTATCAGGAGAGGTGCTCTAATGCAGTCCTGGACCTGGAAATGTTTTGCATTAATGCTTCCTCACACTCCTCACTTCTTACTGTCTAACTCAATTGTGAACAAATGTACCATTTCCTGTAGGCCATATTTAGCAAATTTACCTTAAAACCCACTGTCTGCAGTAAACAGTACATATATTATATGATGTGCTTATAATTCGGGGAAACTCTTCTTTAAAATCAGCATAATATGCTTTGGAGTGTATCTGAAAAGTAAATGGGGTTTCGGCTGCTCTAATGAAAACCATTAGCAGCTGCTCTTTTGAAAAAGCCACATTTCCTGAGGCTTTCCCGGTTTCCTGCCTTGTGTTGAGACTCCACGATTTTCAGGTAAGAAAGCAAAACTTGATTTGCCCTCTGAGCATCCAAAGTCAGATGGTAAATTGAAGCTGGACTATCACCTCAGTGACTTCCCATGGCACCCCAGGTTGTGAGAACGAGAGAAAATCTCATCAAGATGTCTTTGGGCCTGGCCTTGAACAAAGATGGAGAGGAAGGATGCCGGAGCAGGAAGGGGGTAGGTGTGGAGATGACGCGCGTGTTGGGGTCTGAAATAGGCATCCGCAGAATCCTCACTTCATATAACCTCATCCCTCGACACCAGACCCACCGAGCAAGGACACGTAGATGGTACAGCCCTGTCACTTGCTGTCCCTTTAACTCCTCACTTCTCATCACTTGAGTAACATGTGCTGAGAACTCCCACGGTAGGAGCTTCTGAGAAGCAGGGTCAACTGTGCTAGATAAAGAAGTGTGAAAAATGTTGGGTTTTTACATTTGTGTATGGATTATTTAATCTTGCCTGTGAGTATTCACCCCTGGCTCAGCAGAAAACAGAGTGGCAGTTAACATTCTTCATGTTCCCCACTGTAACTAGCTGCCCTGTAGCTTAGTCATCCCCTTCCATGTAGACACTCGGTTTTTGAGAGCTCAGGTTCTTTCCTCCCCCTCTCTCCAAGATGGCTTCTGGGTGGCTGCAGGAAGTTATGGCGGTAGCCACAGGAGTGGCATGTGGACCCTGAGTCACCATCTGGGTCTTGGCTGATCTTCGTGGAGGCGTTGCCTCTTGCGCTTAGGCAAGCCACTGTCCAGTCCCTACTGGCCTCTGTGGCTTCTGAAGGCACAGCCTGGTAACTTATGGTCTCTTTTTGTAACTCATCTGAGTCCAGAAATTCTTCCTTCAATCCACTTTGGTTCCCTTCCTGGCCTGTTTGGGTCTGGATGTTGCTCCCGTTCACTCCTTGGCTGGGAGGTTCAGCCTGCAACTCTCAAGTGATACGGAGTCTCTTCTGAATATCTCCTGGGACCAAGAGACCCCAAGGGGAAACTGGTTCCTCTCTCAGCCTCTCCCATGACTTACTTTGGATGTCGTCTCTTCTTTTGGGGCAAGGGACATCTGCACAGTGCTTTTCTCTTGGGATACCAAGAGGGAATCATATTCCTGGTTTTGTAGAGAAGAACTGGGATTCAGATTCCTAATTATCTGTATTGGAATCTGGGCTGCTGATGGCCTCTGAGAACCTGACCCAGTTACCTAGATTTGTAAGTCTTCAGTTTCCTCACCTGCAAATTGTGCATGAGGAATACAGTAGGCTCCAAGGCTTGTGCTGATAGTCTCATACCACTTCCAACACCAGACCCTGTGTGGTTAAACCTCACACATCACTGGTCCTTATTACCACCGTAGCTCTGAGTCTGTGGTGGTGGATGAGGTAGGGGAAGAAAGTAGGTGCCTGCCTGCTGAGCAAGCATGGTGCATGGACACTTCCAATGCACTCCGAGGTGCTGTGTGCCAGGTATAGTGATTAGCGGATTATTATGCCTTGAGCCTGGCTCTAGTTGAGCCCAACTTTACAGCTCAGGGAAAGGAAGTCAGAGAACTTGTTATCTGGCATATGTTAAGAAGTCTACCTTGTCTACCTTAACTTTAAGGTATAGTTGGACTTACTACCTTCAAGTTAAGTTGTGACTAATTCATGTCTGTGTTTGTCTATTGAATGTGCACACATGTAGATAGATATCCAGATGACTTTCTACATTGATTATGCTGGTGCATCAAATATGGATGGAATTAAAAAAAAAAAAACAGTCATCATGTCAGGGCACCTGGGAGCTTAGTTGGTTAAGCATCTGACTCTTGATTTCTGCTCAGGTCATGATCTCAGGGATGTGGGATGGAGCCCCACATCAGGCTCTGTGCTCAGCAGGGAGTTTTGCTTCTCTCTCTCTCTCACTCCCTTTTGCCCCTTCCCCTCACTCACACTCTTTCTCTCTAAAATGAATAGATAAGTCTTTATTTTTTAATTTGTTTTAAGACTTTATTTATTTATTTGACAAAGAGAGAAATCACAAGTAGGCAGAGAGAGAGGAGGAAGCAGGCTCCCTGCTGAACAGGGAGCCCGATGCGGACCTCGATCCCAGGACCCTGAGATCATGACCTGAGCTGAAGGCAGAGGCTTTAACCCACTGAGCCACCCAGGTGCCCAATAGAGAAGTCTTAAAAAAAACAGCCATCATTTCAATAAATAATAAATTTCAACCAGTTGTCTAGAAGGGAAAGTATGTTGGTATTGGTATCACTGTGACAAGTTACCCCTGTCTCACTGTGACAAGTTACCCCTAAACGTAGAAATTAAAAATGGGAAACACTTGTTATCTCATATCCCCTGATGGTCAGGAATTCAGGAGCAGTTTGGCTAGCTATTCTGGCTGAGGGCCTCTCAAAAGGTTGCACCCCAGCTGTCCATGGGGCTATCTCATCTGAAGGCTTGGCTGGGGCTGGAGAATCCACTCCAAGATGGCACCCTCCCTGGGATGTGGTCTGGAGGTCTGACGTCCTCACCACCCAGGCCCCTTCCAAGGGCTGCCTGAGGGCCTTGTGGGATGGCAGCTATCATGACCTAGTGACTAAGTGGAGAGAGACCGAGCAGGCAAGAGAGAACAGATTATCCTCTACTCCCTGAATTCACCCACCATCATGTCCATCTCATTCCACTTTAGAAGAGGTCAGTAATCCAGCCCTTGGCAAGGGGAGGAGAGCCAGCCTCCCCTTTCCAAGAAAGGATTATCTAAGAATTTGTAGATGTTTTAAAATCGTCCTGCCTTCGTCTCACTCTTCTTTAAGCCCCAGCAGCCCCCGGTGCACCCAGAGTGCCCTGTGCTTAACAGATCACTCTGTTTGGGTGCTGTGGCTACAGCTTCAAGTGGTGTGAATCACACATGTGCACGACTGCCCACAGCCAGCCCGACAGAGTTGCCGGGATAGAAGCCCCTGGCTTCTGCCCCTCTCTCCAAGGACCCAGAGGGTTCTTATTTCAGTACAGCTGAAAACGTTAATGCACACGTTTGTTCATTGGGCCAGGCAGTTAGGAATGACAATGATCCCTCAATAGTAGATACCCATGGATACAACCCTCAGCAAATCCAAACAGAAAAAGTTTGTACTTCTGGAATGCCTCGTTGAAGCATTTTTTCTTTCCTTTTCTTTCTTTTTTTAAAATTTTATTTTATGTATTTACTTGAAAGAGAGCTGGAGTGAGAGAGCATAGATGGAGAGAGAGAAGCAGACTCCCGCTGAGAAGAGAGCCCGATGTGGGGCTTTATCCCAGGACCCCAAGATCATTACCTGAGCTGAAGGCAGATGCTTAACAGACTGAGACACCCAGGAGACCCCCCCCTTTTTTTTAGAAAGAGAGGGAGAGAGCAAGAGAGTATGAGCTTGGGAGGAGGGACAGAGGGAAAGGGAGAGAGAATCTTAAGCAGAATCCACAGGGAGCAAAGAGTTCGGCATGGGCTCAGTCCAATGACCCTGAGATCATAACCTGAGCCAAATCAAGAGTCAGATGCTTGATCGACTGAGCCACCCAGGCACCCCGAAGGGATTTTTCTAAATATAGAACACCTCTTAGGCCTTCAAGCCTTTCCAGCATCATGGCTGACCCCTGGTTGTTCTGTCCATTTGGGACACTGCCCTGTCTCTTAATGAGATTGACTCCTCCTCATCCCAATTTTGGTTTATATGCTACCTCCTCAGAGACCCCTTCCCAGACCAACCTGTCTAAGCGAAGCTAGGATCTGTTATATTATAGGGTTATATTTCGGTTTCATTTTCCTTGATGGAACTTAGCATCCTTTATAATTATATGATGACACTCTGGCTTGGGTGTTGTCTCTCACCTCTGTATTGTAAGTGCTATGAAGATGGTTTTACCCCCATGTATACTCAGCACCTAACACATTTTATAGCACATAGTAATGGCTCAATCAATAATAGTCTACTGAGTAAGTGAATGAATCAATGGCTGTGCCTATGTATGGCTATTGAAATGCAAAGAACTGCATGTCAGTCTGGAAGAAAGCAGAGACTGTCTGAAGGACATTTTAAGAATCAGTGGGAACTAAACACTTCCCTAAAAACAAGTGTGTATGCATACGTGTGCATGTATATTCCAACACTTATATAGATTATAGACAGGAAAATAGGGAGGAGGGAGGAGTCTGTGCAGACCTCATCAGCTTCAATGGCACTTCCAGCACTTGTAGCTAAAAGATAATAAAATTCAGCATCTCTTTTAGCATTCAGAATTATTCATTCATAGGCAAGCAGTTCAGGGGAAAAGTTGAATTTTCAGCAGCACCAGCAGGAGCAATCCTCACTTACTGTGGTTGAGAGTAGTCATCAGTGTTGAGGGCCCCCATGTTTGATAGGGTTGCTTGTGTGTTACCTACAGCATGGGGTGGCATAGCCAGCTCTTGACACAAGATTGTTGATGCTGCGAAACTGCCTGCACACGAGGGCGAGGCTGGAAGGGCCCGGGGCGGGGGTGTGGGGGGCAGACGCAAGATGTTCTCTCTTTTTTTTTTTTTTGAAGATTTTATTTATTCATTTGACAGAGGGAGAGAGAGCTCACAAGTAGGCAGAACACAGGCAGAGACAGAGGGAGAAGCAGACTTCCTGCTGAGCAAGGAGGCCAACACGGGGCTTGATCCCAGGACCCTGGGATCATGACCTGAGCCAAAGGCAGATGCTTAACTGACTGAGCCACCCAGGCATCCCACCCAAGATGTTCCTTCTGCGGGCCGGAGAAGGGGTGTGCTGCTGGCCAGAGCTGGGCACCAGGTCAGAGCACTCTAATTAGGAAATTAAACGGTCATGGGAAGAAGACCATGGAAACAGCACATTTTATACATGGGCTTGGCTACACATCTGTGAACCGGAGTCATGCTCCATTTACATCATTTATCTAAGCTGATATTCCCTGCATGGAGCCAAGATAATGCCATTGAAGATTGATAATTTTAGCCTAAAATCATAGAAAAGGCATCCATGTATTGGTACTACGCATAGTGGGCATCTTGTTGAAGAATGGACGAGCAGAATGGAGTTGTCCATTTGCTTCAACGAGTGTGCCTGTGAGCCGGCTTCAGGCCAAGTGTGTGGGGTCCTGGAAAGCCCACAGGTGAACCGTGGTCTCTGTAATCACCCATTTCTCTTAGAGTACACTGTGGTCGGTGCTGCTATTCCATCTAAAAATTAAACACCAAGAATTGCTCCGTACACGTGTGCCCCGTGTGTTTGGGGAGTGTGTGACGGGCACATGAGCCTCCACAGAGAATGAAAGCAGAATGGCAGCCTTCAGAGCTGCTGTCAGCCTGTCTGTAGGATTCGGGGACTTTGGACAATATATTGACTCTTCAGAGCACGACTGTGCTAAGCGATTCCATGAAGAAGACATGACGGGGTCCTTGGGGTGGATTATCCAAAGGGAATGTAGTCATCAGTGACTCATTGACAGTTCAGTGCGTGCATTACCACTGAGCTTTGCTCCGTGCTAGCTGGAGGCATTTGGATCATCTACTAGGAAAGAAAACCCATGAGGCTTCTTAGAATGTTTCATAATCATCCATAAATGCTTTTAAAATTGTTCAGTCTTATAAGTACAGTGCACTCGGTTGCCTCTAAAAATACATATGCCACAGAAATTTCTTTGGACAACTGATAGTTTCTCTCAAGCTTCTTCTATGCTAATGTTTACTGTGATATGGAACCAAGTTATAAATAATTATATTTCCTATAAATTTGTTTGCCTTGGTGAAATACAGAATTTGGTTTAAATATCTCAAATCTATGATTGCTTTTAGAATATAAATATTCTCTGTGCTGTGACAGAGGTATGAATCATCGGGTGTTAGTGGAAAGTATCACATAGTCATGCTCAGCATCCACAGGTGACTGATGACTGCTTATCACAGTTTCCATTGAGAGGTATTAGGGCTCAGTGATTCATCGCCCGTGTTAGGAATTGGTTGGACTAAGGGGGTAGAAGCATTTAAACCTTACAGCAAAGGCTTTACATCAAAGGGAGCTCAAATGCTTATTCTACCTTAAAACAAATTAGGAAATAAGTTGTGGACCAGAACACAAGTGCTTGTGCAATTATCTGTGCTCACACTCACGTGCACATCTCCGCTGCTAAGAACGCACTCTTGTCTCTCCTACATGCACTTCATTAAGTCGGCCATCCTGCTGGTCTCCAGTGCCTGACATGCTCACATGAAAGCAAATAACAAAAATGCTAAATGACACTTCCATTTCCATATTTAAAAGATTTTATTATTCATCGCTGCCTGTGTGTGGCATTTCTTCACTCTCTTATAAATATTTTTCAAAGTTTGAGAGCTCCAAATTTAAACTACCAATTAGCTAAATTAACAACCCAAATAATTGAAGAACAGTATACTTAAAGTTCTGGCTGTTTAGTTTTTATTTTTGAGAGTTGTTGCCTTTGAGTATTCTAGGACTAAGCATTTGGATAGAAATCAGTATCTACAGGGAATATTTAGCAACGTGTCCTCTTAAGAGCAACCTCAACATGATTTCTCTACTAGTATCTGCAAAAAGTCAATTATTGAGTGAAAACATTCGCCTGTCTCCTTTTCTTCTCTCCCTCCACTTCTGTGGCCCCTGGATGTTCCCTCTGCTGGGGACACTTTTCTGGCACAAATCCATAACTCACTTCCTCATCTTTGCCAACTACTTGAGAGATTTTCATCTTTTCAATGTGCTCTTTGGACCCCATGTTATGTAAAATGGCAGCACCCACACCTGAACCTGTTCCCTGACCTCCTAGCCCCGCTATATATTTGTTAATGGGCTTCTTCCCCTCACCTTATTGATTGGCTGTCTTCTCCTCCAGGCAGGGAAGCCCCATGTGCATATTGGTGGCTCCCTACTCTGCCCCACCTGCTAAGATGGCCCAGCTCCCCTTCTGGGCACCCAGCTGATGCCAGCAGCCCAGAGTGGCCTCTACATTTGCCGTTCCTCCACACACATGACATTTGGCTAGAACACCCAGCTTTATTGATGTTTCTTTCTCTGGACTCCCGGAACGTCTGACCAATGTTTCTGACTTGAGGGCAAGCATTTGGAAGCTCAGTACAGGGCTAGCGGAAATGCACTTCCCCACACTCCACTCCCTGGGGGCCTACAGCCATCAGGGAAACACCACTCCTACCCTTTCTATAAACAGATTTTTACCCAGCACTAACTGCTACTTAGTTATGCTTGCATGTTAGATGCGAATCAAATCAATTTTATATTTTAGGTTATAAAGTGGAACTCGGGCACTACACTTGGACCTTTCACAGAAGGCACAGCTTCCCCTTTGTTATTGCCAACAGATCAGGGACTAGAACTAATAATTTTCAGATTGTTCTTGAGGTGCTGGATGTGGGACTTTCCTTTCTGTGCTTGATCCCCTGGTGTGTCCAGGGAGAAAACTTCCCTCAGCTTCCTGTCTCCTTCTGCACTGTGATCCATAGCCTAACCTCTTAAAATGCAAGGACTGACCTTGGGGTATATATGCTTAGCAGAAAGTCAAGATAAACTGTATAAAATGGCTACCTTTGGAAACATTTTAAATATGTTATTATAGAATATTCCACTTTAAGGGATTTTTCCATTTATAGATAAATTGGTCTATTTGAGGAACCTAAAATTATGATTTTGCTTTCCCACAAAACCCTCTTTAATCCTGCGGCTACCAGGCAAGCCGTTAAAGATAATATCCTAAATCTACCTAAACTTCTTCCATTTCTTTCAATTCTGATTCCTTTTCCTGCAACATAGGATTTGCTGTCTCTAGGGGAAAAACGTCAGTGGGGTTTGGAATTGCTGAGGCAGGCCAGGAGGACGTGTCTGTGTCTCCACCAGCTTGCCTTTCCAGGGGTGTCTCCAGGTTGCTTGGGATTGGGGCTGGTGGCTCCTCCTGGCATGTCTCATCTCACTACTTTGTGGGAGTCTCTATGAGGCTCTTGATCTCATTGGCTTGTTTGTGGCCACATTTTCTCTCTTATTATCTCTGAGACAACTGTCGCTATCATTGCCAACAACAACAGCCACA
This sequence comes from Spilogale gracilis, assembly GCA_004023965.1. Lineage (NCBI taxonomy): Eukaryota > Metazoa > Chordata > Mammalia > Carnivora > Mephitidae > Spilogale > Spilogale gracilis. The sequence continues at coordinate 136,644 of PITA01000762.1, forward strand.
AAACGGTGCTAATTCTGTGCCAGGCATTGTGCTAAGCCCTTCACAGAGATGACTCTGCCGAAGGCCTCCTTAGTCTATCTGATGGGGTGGACAAAGTCAGGCATGGTGGTTTGGACAACTTCCCCAGCTGGCCATGGAGCCAGAGTTGGAAGAGTTGTCTGGGGTTTCCTCTGGGTTCTGGGGGGTAAGATGGGCATGCAGGGATCAGATTCACCCCTCCTGGGGATAACTCGAGCAACATAGTGCAAAAAGACCCTGAGACTCACTTTCTTGACAGTTGCCCTGGTCCTGAGGAGCCTGAGAAGTTCTTTACCCTGGTGGCTGACAGTCCAGTCAAAGCTCCAAGCGATTGGAGTGCTGTTAATGAGTGGGTTTGTTTGAAGAATGGCAAAAGAAAAGGGAGAGTCACCAAGCATTTCTGGGCCCTTCCATTTGTCATCTCAGTCCTGATGACCTCTGGGTGATGAGAGTTATCATTGTCATCCCCTTCCACAGACAGGGAAGTAGAGGCCTAAAGAAATCAGTAACTCTGCTAGGTCAGACAGTAACTGAAGCAGAATTCGTCCTTCTTGGCTTCCATCACAATTACCGTGGGCTGGGTAGCTCAAACCACAAAAATCTCTCACTGTTCTGGAGGCCAGGAAGCCCAAAAGAAGGTGCTGGTCATTTGGTTCCTGGTGAGGGCCCCCTTCCTGGCTTCAAGATGGTGGCCTTCTAGCTGTGTCCTCACATCTGGGAGAGAGAGAGAGAGCAAAGTCTCTGGGGTTTCTTCTTGTAAGGACACTGATCCCTCCATGAGGGTCCACCCTCATGACCTCACCTAACCCTAACCACTTCCCAAAGGCCCCCCCTGCCAAATACCACCATGTTGGGAGGTAGGTGTTTGGCACATGGATTTGGGAGGGGCACACACATCCAGTCCTGATGTAAGGTTTTCGAATCTTGGCACACCTGACACAGGGCCGGACAATTACTGTCATGTGGGCTGCTGTGTGTGTTGTGTGGCTCTCATAGCCCCGCGGCTTCTGCCCTCTGATGACAGCAGCAACAGCATCCTACTTATGACATCCTAACATCTCTAGACACTGACACATTCCTCCAGGATGCAGCGTTGTCCCCACTTGAGAATCATGGGCCTAACCCACTCCCAATGCCTGGGCTCTTCCCTGCTATGCCATCCCAGGTAGTCCCACAGGTGATCTCAAGATTCTGGCTTTAGTGACAAGGGGCTGAACCAACAACCCAAGCCACCTTCTAGCCTTAACATCCACATGCCTTTATTCAAGCAGCCCATCACCTTGTAGAAAAGGCAGGGCAAATGCAAAGTTAGCTAAAATTTGTGCTTTGCTTTGGTTGTTTCCATCCAGGAAACATGTAGCTGAGAAAGCTGAAGGCAAAGCTTCCACGGAGCTCCTCTATTTTGGAGAATCAAGTTCACATTTTCAAGGAGTCACTTACTTCTGGCTTTCATGGATACAGACCATAAAGGCAGCAGTGGTCAGCTCCACGCCAGAACCTTTGGGGAAGCCTGCTCCTTGCAGGGCCTACAGGATACCCTGGTCCTAGACAGGACTTGGGGGCCAGTCAGTGGGGGTATCTTAGGAGGTCAGTCCTGTGGACAGTGGGTCTGCTTGGCCATCCCACCTTGGAGACACCCGTGCATACTCTGCACAGGGGCCACCTGCTGGCTTTCTGACTAATGGGAGGTGTTCTGAAACCAACTACATATTCAAAAGATGAAACCAAATGTGTGAGGATTAAGTACTTCAGCGAAACAGAAATTACAATTATAATACATTTTTTAACAGAAGTGAACAGGTGGTGTTTTAAATCTATCCAAGATTAACCCATATTCAACACTCTAAGCACCCAGGCTGCCGCGATAAACATTGTCTAATTATGTATTCTTGGGAGTGCATTTTACGCTACGTTTTCAAATTGGAATTTGGATCCGACTGAAGTTATCTACATAGTGCAGTTTTTGTGTATAATAAAGCAGGGATTCAAAATATTAAGTATTCTTAGAGCAACTCCCCTTTGGGGTCTCCTGGTGGCTGCCTCCCCCCCCCAGAAGGGGATGCCATTGAGAATGGTGCATACCGACAAGAGCTCAGAGCCCTCTCTGCCTTGGAAGTTCTGGTTGCATCCAAGTACACTTCTGTTTGTTCAGGGAAGCGGTGGGTTTTGCCATCCTGGGTTTTCCTAAAATGCTCTGTGTTGGGTGACATTATTGGAGGCTTCATCATAGGGTGGTTGGTTGGATTCTGCCCACTGTGGCTTTCTGGATGGCAAACGTGAAGGGCCCAAATGCCCTCCTCTTGCTTTATTATAATGCTGGAGATGGGACTTGGGTTCCAGATGATGACAATGGAAGCACCTTCCATTTCTGTGGAGCCAGTAGGGCAACAGAACAGCTGGCCAGCTCCCTCTCTCTTAAGGGATCTCTCAGTTCCGCCTCAGGCGGGGCCGGGCAGTGTTTTGAGTCCAGCTCCAAACAGAATCTTTTGGTAAAGTTTTCTTGTAAAGTTTTTCCTTTCCAGCATTTTCATCAATCCCCTCCCATCTTCAGAACAGAACAGAGCCTCTCCTACCGTGGTTTCAGGAAGGGACAGGGAGGGAGGCTGTGATGGAGATGTCTTCCAAGAGCAATTCAGCAACTGCCCACCCTGCCCCTCCCCTGCAGCTTGAACTACAAGTGCAAGTGTGTCACTTGTGCCCTGTGCTCCTGGTGTAGGGAGGGGAGTTTGAACCCTCCCCTCATCCCTAGGGCTTCCAGTCTTACAGGTCTGCACAGGGACCTCCCTTCTCGGGAAGTAACCTGTTGCACCGAACCACACAAGGAGACATTGCTTTAAACTGTGCACAGACGTGGACTCCAAAGTGGCTCCCCTTCCCACTTTTGCAAAATCAAGGCACCCAAGGCTCTTCGTGTACACAGTATGCTATCATCAGTGTTTGGAGAAATCGAGAAATCAAGTTGCAGGAATGCACGTGGTGTTTCTTGGGTGGTGGCTCCCACCATCCTCCCCATATTCCACTCTAGGCATCCCAGGGTGCGGCCAAGTCTGACCCAGGGCACAGAGCAAAAGGGCCAGGCTTCTGCAGGAGAAGGCAAGGTCCTTGGGAGGCTGGAGAGTCAACCCTCCTTCCTTGGGCAACGATTTTGTATGACTTTTTATTTATTGATCCTTGGGGGTTTTCAGCTTGTCAGACTCGCTGTCCCCTCGCAGGAGCATCAACAACATTTCCGAAGTCACAGGGACTGTTTGGAAAATGGCCTTCCCCAACTCTCAGAAGCATGGACAGTCCTGCAACCCTTTACCCCACAGAGGCTCTGGTGGTCTTCCCAGGGGCTTGGCATCAGAAACAAGAAGTGTTCCCACATTATGTACAATTTTCATATTCAAGAGGGAAATATCAAAGGCAAATATGCTCTGAGCCCAAAGGCAATGCTGTTTGCTTTCATATAAAAGAACACAGGACACGAGGAGACCGGTGATCTGAAATCCCATGAATGAGAGTCGAGAAATACAGGCCAGGGTAAGTCTTGACTTGCAGCCAACCTTGAGCCAGGTGCTGGAATTCTCCCTGCTGCTTGACCAGAACATGTCCATGCCCCTGACCCACACGTGGGCTCATGGAGTTCCCGACACTGCCAACCTGTCCCTTCGTGGCGAAGCCTCCCCAGCACGGATCCCAAGGGTGGTATCTGTGGTTCATAAGGAAAAAAGAAATCAGGAGCAAATACATTTGGTAAATTACATGAAGTTAAATCCTTTGGGTACAGAAGACTGCCTGGAGCCGTTAGCGTGACGATGGCAATTGGATTATTCAAGGAGGTGGAATATGCAACATTTCTGGAGTGTTTTTAACAGAAACCCTGCATATGGGGTAGGCAGGGGGATGCACCACTCAAGACTAGCATTGGAAGGATGCCCCTGGGCTTCAGGGCGCGGGAGGAAGCGTGTGCCCTTGGAGACAAGACCCTGCCTCCTCTGGAAGGAAGAGAGGCCTGGGCTCTGCCCTGCTGGCCGCCGCACACCCATGTCTGCATGGTGGCCCCAGACACCGGCTCCCTGCTTCTGCGCTGTCCCTGGGCCCCCAGCCAGCACTCGTCCGTCCCTTTGGACTCAGCCTTGGCCTCTCCTGTCTCTGACCCCTGGTCCTCTGCTCCTTCCTCAGGAGGCCGCAGGCTTGGAATTCAGCCCAGCATGCCCTGGCCTGGGGCGTGGGGTAGAGCAGTCTCCACAAAGAAGACAGAAGTTCTCAACAAGGAGAGTGTCTTCCATTGATGTGGGAAACAAAGGCAAAGAAAAATTAAATTTCCTTATTCCTCACAGCCCCCTGACAAGACCTTAAAGGAGGCAGAGTGAACTTCCTCTAGGAACTCAGCTGCCTTGATGTCAATACCTTGTGGAGGGCAGAAGGCAATTACAGCCAGACCCCCATATCCCCTAAATCTACTTTAACATATAAAAATTCCTTTGGAAAATTCCTTTAACTGTAAGCCCCCCAAGATACATGTTGGCAAATGTTCCCCAAGCCTATGGCCCACCAATAGATATCTGAAGGGTCTCAGAACTCAGGTTTTATTACGTAGTAGTAAATGACCTTTTTCTAACAACAGTTGGCCCCTCAAGGTCCTGGAAAGCTTGCTTCCACAATTCCTTAGAGACTTAGCTCTCCCTAATCCTTCCCCACTTGAAAGTATATAATGGGCCACTCCTCGTGACCCCAGTACAGCTTGATTTGCCCACAGGTCCTATCCCTCTGCTTGATAAAAACCACCTTTTTGCACCAAAGATGTCTCAGGAATTCTTTTTTGGCTATGGACATCGAACCCTAATGTCTTTCCTGCATTACCAGCATTCTGTTTCCTGAGCTGAGGGTCTGCAAGGGAGAGCAGCCTGTGGAGGGACCCCCTTCGGCATCCGCTGTCAGCCGATAATCCCTCTTCTCGTGCCTCTGAGAGCTTGGATGTGGTGCCCGACACGCCTCTGCCCCTTACTGAGAGTCTCAGGGTAAGTCACTTAACCTTTCTGAGCCTCATCCCCTCTGTGGAGATTAGCAGAGGGTCTATAACAATCAGAATGTCTCATGAGCTAATGAACGTCACGTTCTTAGTCTCAGCATCTGGCACATGGGACGTGAGAAATGCATATTGTTAGTGTCGTCATCCCCACTGGATTCCAGCCCCGTGACCCAGAGAACAGCACAGGGGCTGGGAGCCCCCATCACAGGGCCACCTTTCTGGGCTGGGCTGGGGAGGCAGGCAGGAACGGGCACCTTCCCTGGAAATCCCAGCCTGCCTTGTCCCCGGTGGTCCTTGCATGGAGCGCTGGCTCTCCAGGTTCAGTGCCCCTGTTGGCATCGAAGCACGCAGGCTTATGTGGTCATCATATTTGTTGGGTTGCTCTGCGGAAAAATGATCGCTGGTAATTAACACGGCAACACAGGAATCATTTCTGGAGTTCTTGCCGCAGCAGCTGTACATTTCGCCCAGAAGACAATGAGGGAAAAGATAACAAGCCCGTCTCCTCCCCGGCGACGTCTGCCCCGCTGTTCTCAGAGCACGGCAGGCGCCTTGGGACCCTGGGATCGGGAAGGTGTCGGCAGACAGTAGGCTGGGCTGGAGGCAGTGACTTGGTCCCTTTGACGACAAATGTTCTCTGTCGGCTGGGTTGCAGGACTCAGCCTTGGGGTAGGAGCGGATTTACGGGACCTGTCTTAAGGACACAAAAGAATCTGATTGCCGAGGAACGGCATCAAGGTGTCTTGCTCAGAGTCGGCCCCATGTTTCCTCCCTCCTGTGCACAGAAGACGAGTTCTCCCCGTGGCCCACCAGGGACACTCGGCAGGCCTCGGACACAAGCCTCCTGGGGGGCTCTGCTCCGCAGAAGCTGCCCGTCTGCACTGCAGTGGCTCCCAGACTGAGCAGGCCGGTCCCCGGGGCAGCCGTGTTTCCACCTGCATCACACACAGCCGGACCCTGCACGCCATGGCATTGGGCAGGGGTCCTTAACCTGCAGGGTCCCCCGGTCCCTCAGCCCTTGCACACGGTCCTGATACATGCTCCGCTGCAGTTTTCAGTCGAGTTTGTGGAGAAAATCTCAAGCAATGCAGCAGCACCGTCTGCTCCTGCCTCCTCCCGTCCCGAGTGTCGTCCGTCATTCAACTGTAGCCACACAGTTTCCACCCCCAGACCTTCAGTCAGCAGTTCCTGAGGTTTCAGCACTGTCAGCCGCTCTCCACGCTGCCTGCGGGTGTCAGTCACCATGCACCGTCCCTGGGGTGACGAGCAAGGCACCGCAACTGATGAATCAAAAACCCCCGTGGTAGCCTCTCAGCGACAGTGGCCTGCATCTTCCCGTTCCCTGTGCACCTGGTCTGTTCTGTCAGAAGACACAGGATACGTGGCTCCGTGATTCCTTGCAGAGTTTGGGAGGCCCTGCGCCCCTCTGTTTCTGCTCTTCCCCAAGCCTCTGGCACCTGCTGCGGTGGCTGGTACCTAGCGGGTGATCACTGTATATGGATCATGTATCGTTTGAGTGAATGAATAGATGTAGGAACGGACACTTTGAAATGGACCTTGTGTTTTCGGGATTCATGTGCAGTCTTTTATCCGTCCCTTTCAGCCATCAGTGGATGGCTTCAGAACCATTCAGATCTGGCTCAGAACCCAATCCGTCGGCCCCTACCTCTGGACCACAGCGCTTGCTGCGTAGGTTTAAGGTGTCTCTGTGGATGATGTTTTCCTGCAGATCTCAACCCTGGCTGCACACTGGTGTTAGCTGGGAAGCTTTCTGAGTGACGCCACTGTAACTGTGGGGAGTGGTTGCATGATGCCGGCGATATACTGAAACCGTGGCATTGGACTCGCAAAGCAGGTGAGCTTCGTGGTATGGAGATTATATCCCTAGTGAAGCTGTTGAAAACCAGTGACTCGCAGTGACTCCCAAACCTGAAGCCTCAAGTGCCATGGGTCAGAGTCAGCTGGGCAGGGTTAGGCTGCTGGACACCACCCCTCACCCCTGCTCCAGGTGACCCTAGCGTGCAGCCAACGCTGAGTCCCGCCAGCTCGTATTAAGCCCGGGATGCCGTGACAAATTAACATCAGCAGACTCCCAGGAGTCCTGGGCCTGTGGTGGAGACCATTGATTATTCTGTCTCTATGGAGTGGGCTGCTCGGGGACCCACATTAAATGCCACAATGTATTAACTGTATTATTGTTCCCAAACCTAACCGTCACCTTACAAAACACAGAGAATGTATGGAAGTCAGTTGCCCTTGGCCTTACCTGTTCACCTCTTGAATCACTAGCCCCCAAGTTTGGGCCTTAGAAATCCAAATCTTTAAGAGCCTCAGTCAGAGACCCCGACCTACATTCTCAGGGCTACTACCTGAATGTGTTGTATGAGAATCAGGTCAGGTGCCCAAGATGCTGGCTAACCAGCAGATCCTCCCAGAGGGTCACGTGCATTACGTTGTTGAGTCTTGTTTGCACTTAAAGTCCCAGAGCTGTTGAAACAAGTGACAGTCAGTGTAATTAAGGGCAGCGTAACACATCACGGGAGACACCAACCAAAGAGTGAGGCCTGCCAAGCAGGAAGGTGTTTCCTTGTGGTCCAGTGATAGAGCCCACCCTCCTTGGATGGCGGGCCACTCTCCCGTCTTGATGCTGAGTCTCACACTTGCATGTGACTCTTGGGTTCCCGGTTATACTTTCTCCCCTCCCTTAACCTCAGTCTCTCAGCTGCTACCCTCCCTTCCAGCTCGTAAACAAGCCTACCTCCCATCTTTACAAACTGATGCCCTGGCTCCCTTCCCCCACATCCCGCCCGGCACCAGCCATGCTCTCCTTCCTGCCTCCATTGTGCATCCAAGTCTGAGTGACCCTTGCTGCCTTCCAGCACTTGACTGGCATGCCATGTTCTGTCTGTGTCCCCATGCCCCCCACCCCACCAGCACTGACACCCCCTCTCTGACTTCCCTTCCTCCTCCTTGTCTACCTGGTTTTCTAATGTGGGCAATTCTCAAGGCTCTGTCCTTACTCTTTCTTCTTTATCTTTATTTTCATTTGTCTGACTCTCACTCTTTATCCTTCCCTAGAGGGTCTCATCCATTTCAGTGTTTCAAATTGCTGTCTATAAACCAAATACTCCCAGATGATCACCCATCCCAGCCTAACATTCAAGAGCACTCTGTTTCAGATGCTTCTCAAACTCAGTGTGACCTGGACTGAGCCCGTGGTCTGCCCTGCCAGACCTCCATCTGTGGTCCCGTCTCAGTGCTCAGCACCAGGTTCCACCCAGCTCGTTAACTCAAGCCCTTCTTCATCCTCCTTAATTCGTGTCTTCCACATCGTAAAGTTTTACCTCCATGTATTTCCCAAATCTCCTTGTACCATTTAATCTCTGCAACCCCACACAATTCCAGATTGTTCTTTGAAAATGCGAGACTCATCTCCTCTTCCTCCTAAGGAAAATCCATAAATGATCCTCTATGGCTCAGGAGGTAGAGTACTGAGTCCCTAACAGCCTCCCTGAAGATCCTTGACAGTCCTTCCTCTTCCCCCCACGGGCAGCCACGGCCCCTGCCCCGGGAGCACTGTGTTTTCTGACAGTGTTTCCTCGGTGTGTTTCCTCTGTGTGTTATCACAGATGCTGCCCTCTTGCAGGCCCTGAAACACAGCTGTTGACCCAAATGAGGAATGAATTACTGCCTGTGCATAGACCAGGGCTTACGAGAGCAGCTAATAGGATGACGTCCTTGCCACATGGTAGCCAATGGTGACCCTAGTGAGATGCTCAGCCCAGCGTCCGGCACGCCGTGAGCGTGGACAACTTGATGACAGTGGTGAGGAGGATGATGGCACATGAATTGGGCTCATAGTAGGCCTTGGACAGAGACCAGTTGATACTAGATGCCTCAACGTAGGATTTCCCAGGGTTGGTGGATAGGACTCTCTGTTGGCTTCCATTCACTCTGATATGTGGGTCTGGGCAGGCTCCCTAATTCTCTCAGGAAGAACTCGGGTGTGGTCACTGAACCCTGTTGGGGCTGGTGAGGTTTGTGGCCCGAGACAGTCAAGGACCACAGTTGCTAATTGATTCAGAGATGCTTCCGTGTACGGTTTCTACTTGATGCTCTGTAACAAAGCATCGGTGTCTAAAAACCTGACAGTGAGACTCAAACTGTAGGATTTGGTGATGGGGGTGGGGGTAAATGTTTGTTTCAATCAGAATCCTTTGTCGTACAAGCATCAGAAGATCAGACCCAAACCAGCTTCATCATGAAGAAAATACTCATGGTTGTGATGCGACCCAGACTTGATCCCTGTGCTCAGCTTTTTCCTGAGCATGGCCCCAGCCCAGCGGCCTCCCCTTAGCATGGAGCTCGAGGAGTGACATCCCAGACTCAGACCTGCCCCCTGGGTGAAGGCTGTATGTTTCCTCAGGGATCCCCTGCAAAATGGGTCTGTCAGAGTCGTCACCGAGCTGGGGCTGAGGTCCACTCTGACCAGCTGATCTTGCCCTTGGGAAGGTGATGAGTAGATCAGCTGGGGTTCTGCATCTCACATTTAGGGGGAAGGATAGAACATCTTGAGGGTACGGACTGAGGGCAGGAGAGGGCATGGCTTCTCAGAGAGCAAAACCCAAAGCTTGGACATTCGGATGTTCAGACCTTTTTAAATCCTCAAAAGAATCTAAATTCACTCAGGCAACTTCGGTGAAAATTGCTATTTCAGCTTCAGCTGCCAAATAAAACTTCTTCCTGACCTGAGCATGCCTCCAGACTATCTCTTAGACTCAAGAATTTAGACTGAAGGCTTGCAGCCCTTGGAAAAAGCCAGCCGCCTTCTCTTAACTCCACCATCGTGAAAGGAACAGTCTGGAGATGAACAAAGCTGCCAGAGTGCTGGTATTGGCAGGATTCTGGCTGTCGTGTCCTCCCTGCGCCGGGCTGTTTGCAACGGCTCTCCTCCTCTCTATCTTGACGATCTTGACAAGCTCCTTACCCATGTAAGCAGCTCCCTAGTCAATGCGTATTTGCTGACCTAGAATATTAGGCTTTTGTGTGTCACTATATCAAACGCTTCCTTCAAGTCCCAGTAAATTATAGCCAGGCTTTCTCCTATTGACTCTTTGTGCTATTTCCTTGAAAAATTCTATCAGATCGGCCAAGCGTGGTTTTCCTTTGGTGAGTCCACACTGACTACCTGTGATTAAGCCAAGGGGAGCGTGAGCTGCCCCTTGCGTGATGTGTGGGGTTCTCTTCTGCTCCAGCTGCCTCTGAAGCTAAGCCAAGTCCTGAGTCACATAGAGACGCTCGTGGCTCTTTCTCCAGCATCAGTCTGTGGCTCCAGGTCCTGGTCCTCGCGGACGTTTTCATCAAGCCCCAGCAAGAGCACCCCCAAGGGGCAGGGGCCTTTCAGGTGAGGAGGCAGCCGGCAGGTGGATTTTGGAGACTGGAGTCTAAAGTCCAAATTCAGCTCTGGCTTTTGGCAGCTTTGATCCCCTGAGCAAGTCACTGTATCTCTCTGAGCCTCAGTTTCCCTATCTGTCAAGGGCAATGGCAGGGGCCCTAGTCTGCAGGACTGTTAGTAGAATTAAATGAATTTGGGGAGTCAGGGGAAGCATTTGTCAGAGTCGCTCCTCTGACAGAGTACCTGCCCGTCGGTGGGTGGGGCATCCCTGGTGTGGACTGCGTATGTGAGTGATTGGGACCCCTCACAGACTGGTGCTCCCCACGTTTCCTGCTGTAACTCTGGTCCCCGTGTGCGGCTTTGAATACACCGTTCCGTTTTAAATAAATCCCACTTCATAGAACAGGTACTCTACAGTCTTTGATGCCTCCCTGGGAAACAACTGAGACCCTTGGGTTTCTTGCACCAGCACATGTCCTCGGGAGAGCGGGGCTTTCTGGCTGACAAGCTGGGGAAGGATCTGGGTGCTCGGCCACACTCCTTCTCCCTGGGAATTTGGCCTCTCCCTGCAGCAAGAGGGTTCTGGCCTCCTCTGTTGGCTCTCTGCGTCTGCTGTGGGATCTGTGGTCCCCCTCGATCTTCGCCATGACCTAAAGTTGCCTCTGCCTCTGAAAGGGACACACGACTGTCTAGTGGAGTGTGGGGCCAGGTGGGCACGTCTGCTGCTCGGCTTCTGTGAGAAGGGGGACCGCGCTCGCTCTCTCCAGCTGTCGGGCTCCCATGCAGAGTTTGGTCGGTTTATGACTCAGGGAGGAAGAGAACACTCACAGCACTCCTACCCCTTCTGGAACTCGTGCCCTGGGCCTCATCTTAGCCTGACCCCCTCAGTCAGACGTCGTTCCTAACTTGGGTGTAACACCTGGCACCTCCAGACCTCTGAGGCGCCTCCTCTGTGCGTCCGCTGGAACATGTGTCCGTTTCTCCAGACGCAGTCATGCTCCTCCGTGTCTCATCATGTGCTCCCTCTGGGTCCACGCTCTGTCTCCACACCCTCTGGTCGTACGGGAGCTTTGCTGGTAGGAAGTGAGGAGCGAGAACTTTAAAATCAGTGTGTGGTTGAACAAGTGAGTGAACGGGCGTGATTTCGGGCCATGGAGATTACAGAGGTGCGTGCGACCGCTGTCTCTGTCTCCGTCCTTGGGTTGCAGGCATATGCTTCACTCCGGTCCATTTGCGCTTGTAATTATGCCTCTTGTAGAAATACAATTATAAGAACGCTGGGCTTACAAACAAACAGTGCAGACGGGGAACGGATGTCTAGACGGGTGACTGTGGAAAATGTTACGGGTTAGCTAATACTCTTTAGTGGCAGTGACAGTAACTCAGAGCCAGCGGGCGGGAACAATGCGAAGGAGGAGGTACTGGATTTCAGCCGTGGGTAGAGCCGAAGATTCAGAGGCAGGACATCCTCCCCTGCACGGTTTCCCTCTGTCTTCAGCTTCGTTGTTTGTCGTCGCAGACTAGCTTTTTCCAGACGAGAGGGAACGTGGCCACCAGCTGGCCTCAGAGGCCACTGTGCTGGACATGGAGTCCCAGGAGAGAGATGACATCTCCGGTTCATGAGCCAGGAAGGACCCTGGTTGTCCCTGCTGGTGTCTGACACCCACTCCTAAACCGAGCACCCCCCGCCATGGGTGGGAGCTGGGGGGGGATGGAAAGCTGGAAGGGGCCCAAGGGGCAGGAGGGTAGGCATGCAGGAGCGGCTCCGGGGAGGGAGGTGCTGGGGTCTGGAACGAGCGTGCCCCCCCAGATGCCTTCAGTGACAGCACTCTGTTGTTCTCACTGCTTCTTCCTGGATTTGGGGTGCTGGAGGGCAAGGGCGGCTAGAATGGAGCGACGCTAAAGCCAATGAATGATGGACCGCTCCCCATCGGGGCTCATTAGACCCAAGAGCATCTTACAAATGACAGGGTAGAGAGGACCATCGTCACAGCCCCCCGCCGATGCACACAGCATGGTCATTATCCACTTGAGCCGCGAGCCACCTGGGGCGAGGGGGTTACAAGATGTTAGACATTGACCGGCCACAATGTTCCTCAAATTCTCCTGTGGCCCTTTGCACCACCTGGGCTACCATGCCCGTCACCCTTCCAGGTTCTCCTCCCTCCAAACCTCAGTTTCCCTAACATGGAAGAGCAGTGATGACACCTAATGAGCAGGACGCTCTTGATGGCCAGAGAAGGTCAGTATCAGGTGCAATGCCCAGGTCACCCAGGCTCCAGGACAGGAGGCCGCTTGCGTAAGGGGTGGAGACTGGTCAGGAGGCAGGTCCCACTGGACACCTGCTGCTTCTACTTCACTGCCCCTGCATTATTCTGTGCTCCTTGCAAGCCGTGACAGCTCTGTGGTGGGGATTTGGTTCTGGAATATTCTTCCCAACTCTGCACTCCTGAGAACACCTGTCCCTCCTCTCTCATCGCCTGCTGAAGGGCAGTGCACAGACACTGAGACACACCTCCGAGGTCGTGGGCATGGCTCATCTTGCTCCCTGCAGACCGCTCCGGGGTGCTCTGTCTGAGCATCGACTAACCTGGATGCAAGACAGCCGGGTGCAGCTCAAGTCCCCGCACAGGCACAGAGTCTCTGGGTCCCTCTTGGGCTGAAGCCAGACCCTTGCTCTTTTCTAGGCTTGGAGGTGCCTGTGGACCTGAAGAAAGAGAAGGTGTCAGGAGGTGCCAGCTCGGCCCTTCTCTTGTAAGAGAATCAATCCTTGAGACTTTTCACTGCATGTGAAGGTGCCCTAGGGGAGTGGGCGGGCAGGCAGAAGAGGGCCAAGGGCAGGAACGGGAAGGCGGTAGTGGGGGCTGTGAACAGCCAGGGGCAGCACTCTGGGGCAAGGGCCGCGTGAGGGGAGTCTGGGGTTGAGGTACAGCACAGACAGGACATGAAGACCTCCCACTCCGGGCTCGAGGCTCCTGCCGCCGGGCACGTTTGTGTCTCGCAGTCGCGTTGCAGCTTTTAGCGGAATCCTGACAGTGGTTTTGGAGGGCAGTTACTATTCTCACGCCTCCATTTCCCAGATCACCCAGTTAGTCAAGGGAAGATCTGAACCTTGACGTTCAACTCACGTGCGTCTTATCCGAGCCACCGTTCTGCAGTTCTGTATCCACGGTCCTTGTGTCCCGGAGACAACGAGCACGAGGATGGTGAGCACGGAGGACCTGTCTGTGCTTCGGGGCTGGCGGTGGGGCAGGCAGTGGGGAGCCCCATGATGGCTGAGCCCTGGGGTGACTTCCAGGAGGGAGGGGGCAGGGCAGCATGGCAAAAAATGGAAGTCAATACTAAACCAGCAGGTTTTCCTCTCCTGCGTGCCTGAGCTCATAGGCTAAGGCGCTCGCTTCCCCCACGTGGCTTCTCTTGTCCATCATTTCCCTCGCGTGGCTCCCCAGAGCCGGTGTGCTCCTACCACTTTGGTGCCCATCTGGAATGCATTTTTGTACCCAATAGTTCGGTCTCTACCACCCTGAAAATACTGGTCAATAGAATCTATAGCTAAAAGGCATTTAAAATGGGCCACACTATTGCATGAAATTATTTGTAAGAAATGTCCACAGTGATCATTTTGGAAAGTGATAATACAACTGTTATAAAAATGCACCCCATGTCATAAAATGTGGGTTCTGAAACACACGTGGGAAAATGCTCAATAAACGTATGTGCTGAATGAATGGAATACGAAAAGGGTGCTGTGAATATCCTTATTGAGCTCCTACATCTTACTTCTCCACATTCACCAAGTTTTTCATGTGTATATATTTTTCAAATCTAATGAAAGTTTTTCATTATGTTTTATGTAACTGTGTCATCCCCGAAGTGGGATATGCAGGTGTCTCATAAAGAAACATACGTGCCCCTTCGAAGCAAAATGAATCTCTCTAGTCAATGTAAACAGCAAGTGTTAATTCAGTACAGCCTAGGAGGGAAAAAAAGAAGGAAAAGAAATACCTCCCTGGCATCAATGTTTAGTCTACTTCAGGAAATCTGATTTCCGGTGCATGTCGTCTTCCCATTGCCTAGTGACTCGACAGCTAGCCCTTCAGCAAGGAGCAGAAACATCGATTATTTATAGATGGCCGACGTTGTTCACTGTCATGGGAGGAATTCTTCCTACATGGTGGGATTATGGTGCTTCTTGTTGATTAAATTCCAAGACATCACCTCGGAATTATAATGACATCAGTCAGGCTGAGCTGAATTCATACAGAAATTCACTTACCACCAGATCTGTAATTGCAAATATTTTGAGAAAGAGCCAGCTGAAGTGAATGGCACTGGTTTTCATTATCTGGGTGAACTAACGTGCCCTGAGTTGCAGAACAAAGCCTGTCCTCCACAAGGCACGCAGAATGCCACTCCTGTATCCTCCCCAAGCGTGGCGTGTGCTCTGTTCCCATAAGGTGTTTCATGACACCGAGGAGCTTGGTGTCAGACCACATCATGTGACTGCCGACATCTAAGCCTATGGCATGACGGACTCCCCCAGGCTAGGCCGGGGCTCTCAACCTGGACACCAGTGACATGTCGGGTCAGGTCGTCTGTGTTGCAGGGACTGTCCTCAGCACTGGAGGGCTTTTTGCATCGCCCCCGGCCACGGCCCACTAGATGCCTGCAGCCCCTGCCTCGCAGAGGTAATAACCAAAAATGTCCCAGGTGTGGCTAGGGAGCCCCCAGGGAGCAGAGTCATCTCCAGTTGGGAAGACGTGGGCCGACCCCAGGTCCTTTCACATCCTGTCCTGCTGTCACGGGGCAGCAGCCTGGCACTGGCTGTCCCCAGGTCCACACAGAGAAAGCACGGGGAGTAGCCAGTGCCAACACACCTCCGCTCAGCACATGGGGACTTCTGCCTTCTGAGCTCCGGGTCCTACTCAGAAGAAAAGGAGCGTGGAGGCGTGTGCGGGTCACGGAGGCACCTGCCCCTTCTTCCCTCACTGCCCAGCTCCGGACATGCTCTTCTCGCCAACGGTCTCTTGTCAGGTTGCAGGTCAGACATGTCGATGTTTTCAGAGCTTTGTAGTCACATTGAGCGGGGCCCCTTGCTGTGTACCCCAGCCCCCAGCGCAGGGCTAGGCACGGCGGGGACACCTGGAGAAGACCCCCTGCGTCTGTGTGGTTCCTGCAGCCGGTCAGGGGCACGCGAGGCTCTCCCTCCAGCTCTCCCTCACCTCTGGCCATTCAACAAGTGCTCCATTCCACTCAAAAATAGATACCTTATATAGAGAGACACACACACATTATAGGTGCCGTATTATAGAAACTTTGTATCTATGAATAATCCAAAGGATTCTAATGGAAGAAATTAAATGAAATATACATATGTCCATTACGTTATTTATGTTCCATTAAATTATATATAAAATTGTTATTTACTATTATTTATTAAATATTTAAATATTTTATATCAAAGTATACACATGTGATTTAATGGGATGGAAGGAACACACACACAAGCACACATGTGTACTGTTTTTCCCTTCTATGGTTTATCTCCGGTGATTTTTTTCATTAAAAATAACTCTCCACCCACTTGCCTCCTCCCTCATGGTCTCCGCTCATCTCCGAATGGGTATAGGATCCGGAAAAGACATTCAGGGAGGAAATCAAATGCTCTAGTTAATGCAGAGAGATGGTTGATCCCCCGTAGAAGGTGTCAGGGACTCAAAGATCCTAACCGCAAGGGGCCCATCATAGGGCAAATACAAAATAAAGATTGAAACCATCTGGAACCGGTAGGAGTCTGAAGGAAAAGCAGCATCCAGAACCTGTGTGAGAAGTTAAATTGGTGGGCATTTGGGGGCAATTTGCTGATGCATCTCAGCGAGTTCAGTGCATGTTCACGTGAACCCAGCCACCTGTCCCGGGAAGGCCCTGCAGCAGGATGCTCGCAAGGGTTCTAATTGCCATTCCTTGCTGGGGATGAAGATGAGGAAAGAGTATGTCTTATTCTCTACATTTCCTGTTGTCTGGCTCTTCCATGCAGAGCAATAATGCATTACTGTATGAATTAAACAATAAATTCATCCATAGAGTTGGTCAGTGGGCTAGTACTAATAATTCAGGAGTGCCAATGTGTTTCTTAAGTGTAAAAAAATAATCTGCACACCACTAGTTTGAAAATATATAAAATAGTAAAAACTAACATATTTATGACATATTTATAAAATGCTATTGTCCTAAGATTAAAAAATAAACTGTAATTCTAAGGAAGTTGGTATCAGGAGAGGCACACTTAGCAATTATTTGTAAAAATTTAATCTGTACAACATGCCTACGGAGGTCCTTAGAAATACAAATTAAGGGGCACCTGGGTGGTTCAGTGGATTAAGCGGCTGCCTTCAGCTCAGGTCATGATCCCAGGGTCTTGGGATCAAGTCCCACATGGGGCTCTCTCCTCCGTGGGAAGCTGCTTCTCCCTTTCCCTCTGCCTGCTGCTCTGCCTGCTGTGCTCTCTCTCTCTGTCAAATAAATAAATAAAATCTTTAAAAAAAAGAAAAGAGAAAAGAAATACAAATTAAAATCTTTGAAAATATCCATGCCTTTCAGCCCAGAAATTTGACTTCCAAAAATTAGAGACTAAGAAATAGTTATAGGAACATATGGACAAATATCTATATTTAAAGATGTTCACTGCATTGTTATTTATAATCTAAGCACATGGAAAGAGCATGAACACTCGGAAGTTAGTGAATGGCATCACAGCATCGTGTTCTATATTCTGTTAGAAACTATAACTCAGGAAAAGGAGTACAGTAAGATGTAAGTATTACATTGAAAATGCACACGGTATTTTGTCTGAAGAAAAAGATTATGCAACTATATTTATAGGGTACGGGCACACTAGCCTAAAGGTCCCTGGTAATCTGCAGGAGATGAGATTATTATCTAGGGTTTTTATTTTACTTTTTGGTCTCTGTGTGTATCTAAATATTTGTATTCCTCGGTGGCAGTGGGGGATTTGAAACAAACCTGGAGGTGTTTGTGTTAGGCACGAATCCACCTTCTCCCCCATCAAACTGCTCCCCCAGGAGGTGACACTTCTGGCTTCTCTTGACTGTTTACCGCGGGGGCTGAGCTATGGGGCAGGGTGGGCGGCACCATGACAAGGTGACTCAGCCTCTGACTCAGCCAAAGCTGGCTTCGTCCTCCTCTGTAGCGTGAATGTGGGTGTTGCTTGGGAGTGAGAACCACAGGCAGATTCACAGTCTGACGTGTTTCAGAGTTTAATGGGCTTAAAGCAGGTCAATGAATTAGTTAAGGGCTGGAGGGGAAGAAAGTCAAGACTCACAACCTCTGGGGTTTCATGGAGGCGCAGACATAAAATGAAGGACTCAGGAACAACAAGGAAGACCAAGGGTTTGTCAAAGGACTTGGGGGGTCTGCTGTCCTCAAGATGGTGATGGGCACTTGGGATTTCATGCCCGGAGACCCTCGGCAAGTTCCTTCCAGCCCTGGAGTCTTTTCCCCTCTTCTGGTCCCCAGGTGGTGCTGTTTCTTTACCGGGAGGAGCAAGAGCCTGTATCTTAGTATCTGAGGTGGATAAGGGCACGCAGGAGACCCACGGCTGCTCCCAGCCTCGCCCCGCTCCGTCCCCAGTGCACCAGACTCTTTACTTCTACCTCCCCAACAGCACCTTTGGTCGTCCCCCAGTGACCACCTTCTCTTCCTACAGTTCTTCTCAGTGTCTCTCCTACACCATTGGTTCTAGTCTTCTCAATACCCAGGGGCAGAAGGGGCGGGTGGGAAGTGTCAGCTTAGAACTCAACAGTTTGGGCCTCTGCCAGACTCCCCCCTCACCACCCTCTGGGAGTCTAGGCAAGCCAGCCAATCTCTCCTCACTCAGAAGATGGAGATATGATGGCTGCTTCACAGGCCTGGCTGAGGAATTAGAAACCAAGCTCTATGACCCAGTAGCATAGTGGTGGGGCCAAAAGCGTTCAAGAGATGATCCTTCTTGTTGGCATCATTTCCAGATCACTGTCCAGTGGACAACTTCACACATGTGCAGAGACAGGAAAAAAAAAGTCTAAGTGTATCAGCTGCTGCAAGGCAATGTTTCCCCAGATAGGATCCATGGAACATATTCATAACTGTTACTTTGGAGCAGCAGGAGGTCATACTTCTTTGTATTAAGTTCTTATTTAAATTCTAGTTAGCTGAACTACAATGTGACATTAGTGTCAGGTGCACGATATAGAGATTCAGCACTTCCGTCCATAACTCAGCGCTCAGCACGACAAGTGTGCACCTGCAACCTTATCCCGTTTCCCCTGTTCACCGCCCCCCCAGCTCCCCTCTGGTGGCCAGAAGTGTGTTCTCTGTTTCCAAGTTTTCCTCTCTCCCTCTTTTCTTTGCTCATTACTTGTTTGTTTGCTTTCTTAGATTCCACATATGAGTGAGAGCGTATGGTGTTTGCCTTTCTCTGGCTGACTTATTTCATTTAGCATAACGCTCTCCAGCTCCATCCATGTTCTTGCAAATGGCAAGAATTCATTCTTGTTTAGCGCTGAGTAATAGTCCGTATACATATGGACCAAATCTTCTTTATCCATTCATCAGCCAGTGGACACTTGGATGCTTCTGTAATTTGGCTATTGTATCAACTATAAACATTGGGGGTGGAGGGCATGTGTCCCTTTGAATTAGTGGTTTTGTACCCTTTGGGTAAAAACCCAATAATCTGCTTGCTGGATGGTAAGCTACTTCTATTTTTAACTTTTAGAGGAAGGGACAGTCATACTTCCAACATTTATTTATTTATCTATTTATCTATTCCTTTATTTATGTATTTATTTATTTATTTATTTTTATTGGCATATAATGTATTATTTGTTTCAGGGGCACAACTCTGTGAATCATCAGTCTTATACAATTCACAGCACTCACCATAGCACGTACCCTCCTTAACCCTAACTCTAACCCTAACCCTCAATGTCCATCACCCAGCCACCCCATTCTTCCCACCTCTATCTCCTCCAGAAACCCTGTTTGTTTCCTGAGATTAAGAGTCTCTTATGGTTTGTCTCCATCTCTGGTTTTGTCTTATTTCATTTTTCCCTCCCTTCCCCTATAATCCTCTGTCTTCTTTCTCAAATTCCTCAGATCAGTGAGATCATATAATTGTCTTTTTCTGATTGACTTATTTTGCTTAGCATAATACCATCTAGTTCCATTCAGTTCATTGCAAATGGCAAGATTTAGGTTTTGGCTGCATAGTATTCCCTTATATATATACCACATCTTCTTTTCTTCTTTATCTATTCATGTGTTGATGGATATCTAGACTCTTTCCATAGTTTGGCTATTGTGGACATTGCTGCTATAAACACTGGGGTGCACATGCCCCTTCAGATCACTACCTTTGTATCTTTGGGGTAAATACCGAGTAGTGCAATTGCTGGGTCGTGGGGTAGCTCTATTTTCAACTTTTAAGGAACCTCCAAAGTGGCTGCTTCAGCTTGCATTCCCAACAACAGTGCAGGAGGGTTCCCCTTTCTCCACACCCTCACCAACACCTGTCATTTCTGGACTTGTTAATTTTAGCCCTTCTGACTGGTGTGAGGTGGGATCTCACTGTGGTTTTGATTTGTATTTCCCTGCTGCTGAGGGTTATTGAGCACTTTTTCATGTGTCTGTTGGCCATATGGATGTCCTCTTTACAGAAATGTCTGTTCATGTCTTCTGCCCATTTCTTGATTGGACGATTTATTCTTTACCCTTCATTTTTAAAAATGCATTTTGTAGACATTTCTATAAAGACACCAAACATCATTATCCCTATCACTTCATCATGATCTATCTTGGAAAGGTAACCTAATGCTCATGAGCAAGCCAGGTACTCTTCTAATGCTTCTGACATTTCCTCTTTATGTAAATCCTTCAGGACCATTGTTCCCATTTTACAGATACAGTAGCTGAGGCACAGAGACAGACTGGCATCCAGCTGCCAGGCCGCAGAACTGTGATGTGGACCCAGGCGTTCTGGCTGCGAGCTCCACACCACACCTGCCTGAGGCCGAGCGCTTGCCAGGGGCCCCTCGGCAGATGCTTGTGCTGGTGGGCCACTGCTCTGTATTTCGCCTGAATATTTCAACATATATCTGTGGCATTATTCAACATTTATGGTGTCTGAAATATTTATACTGCACAAATTGGTTCCCCACAGACCCATGGCTGGAGGGAGGCAGTTTTATCAAAACAAGCAAGCCCAATGACAACCACCACAGAAACTCATGAGGTTGTTGAACTGTCTGGAATTTTTCAAGTGAGATCTTCTAAGTGAAGCATACCCTGATTTGGTTTCTAAAATGCCACGAGCAGATCAATGAATAAACAAAATCCTAGGGGTGTGAGTTTTGGAGTGGCCTGATTCAATTGCCCGCACATGGGAGAAACATAGTTTACACTTTGTGAAAAGTCCAAGCACGTCATGCACAGAGAAGCAAGAATGTTCATATCCCACTAATTAAACAAAATGCAGAACTAGATCTGGTCTTGTACCTCATCTGGGGATGAGACTCTGCAGTGTTGGTCCTAATTTTAAGCAGCTCAGTGTTGTAGAAACCCCCACTCCCATCATGAGTCAGGAAACCAGTTTTTCATAACAAAAATGCACAGTATAAAAAACCTCTATATTCCTATATTTTATTCTCATTAACTTATACGTACACAAATTTCTCTAATTTGTGTTTTGTTCTGTATTAAAGCAAAACGAATATGAATCAAAATTTTATCACTTCTTTAAGCTATTAATTCACCTACAAGAACTTTTTTGATGTTGTCTGCTTTAATCTAAGCCTACATTTATATTTTATAAACTCCTCTTGGTGTCCCATCAATATATTATAATTTAAAAATGTTTCATGGTCAAGTAAGTTTAGAAAATGCTAATCTAGAACTATCTAAAACTGTTTTCTTGTCATGTAGAAAAGAGATAACATTTTTTTTTTTTTTGGTGGCTGGGAAGAATTCCACCATCTGTTTTGATAATCTCTGATTATCAATGGCATGAAATGGGCTATAGGTACAAAGATGGTTAAGAAAAAGTCACTAAAGAGGAAATGGTGCCCTTGGGTTTTGCCCTTGGTGAGATGATACACAGCAGGAGAATTTCAGCACAGGGTAGATAAGAACTGACTTACATTTTGAAAGGATTGTTCTGGCCAAGTTGAAAGAGAAGGAAAGATGAGAGACTGGCAGCAAGAGGAAGCTTGTTGTAAGCATCAGAGATGGTTTGGCCCAGGGTGGCAGTGGTATGGATGGTGGGAGGTGGTGGTCAGGCTCTGGACTTGCTCTGAAGTATAGGACTTGTTACAGATCGGTGGAAGGGGAAGACAGGGGCTGAGGACCTCTCCATGTCTTTGGTCTGAGAACCTAGAAAGATGGGTTTTTTCTCTGCTCAGATGAAGATGCCCATCATTGAATTTTTGGTGCTGGACCAGAAATTCAGCTGGAATATTTTAAATGTGATCTGCTTCTCTGGGATCTCCATGCAGATGCTGAGGGGGATTCTGGCTCATAGGGGAGAAGGGCTCGCTGGGACTCTAGAATTGGGTTTATTAGCATATAGATGATTTGGCCATAAACAGAATAAGATCCCTCAGGAAAGCGGTTTTCAAACTTCACTGCACATAGTAATCACCTGGGAGGCTTTTAAAGCCTACTGATGCCTCTGTTCCACCCAAGAGACTCTGGTGGACTTGATCTAGGGTGCACCGAGAGTTCTCAAAACTCCCCAAATGATTCCGGTGTGCAGCCAAGGTTGAGAACTACTGCCTAAGGGACCTGGTGGAGGTCAGGAAGTGAACAGAACTGAGCTCTGAGCCCTAGGTATCCCAACGTTTTGAGGGGCAAGATATGAGGAATAACCAGCATGAGAGATGAGGAGAACCCATGGGGAATGGGCAGGACCGAGAATGTCTCTTGGCCCAGAGGCCAAGTGAAGAAAGGAGAGGATGAGAGTTGTGCCACAGGTTGAAGACACACCAAGCGAGAGCTGAGAGTGACCTCTGGGCCACAGCAGGAAGTGGTGTGGGGCCCTCCCAGAGCTGGACCTGGGGGTCAAAGGGACATGAGCTTGATAGCACAGATTCAACACAAAAGGGGAACAGAGGAACTTGATGCAAGTGTAGACAACTCCCTGGAGAAAACGAATATACAGGGAACAATGCAAAGTGGGATGGAGAGGGATATAGGATCCAGAGAGTCTGTGTGTAGGTCGGTGTCTTGGGTGTAGGCAGGAATCCAGCCACGAATAGATTTCACATCATAAATATGATACAATGGAGTGGGGGTGGGGCATGGGTGAACTGTCGCAAGCCATGTCCTGGAGCATTTCAGAGTTTCGAGAGAGGGCCAGTGCTGACCGGAGGGCATGAACTCGGAGGAGTGCTTGGGCATCCCACACAACCAGAACCCACAGGGCCAGCTGCACACAGGCAGTCCTCCCCTGACTGTCCTCTGCTCTTGTGGAAAAGGAAGCCAGGCCTTCTGCTGTGAGTGGGGCTGGAGGAAGTGGTGTCACAATTGCAAAAAGAAGAAAGAAGCTGCAGAGTTAGGGAAGGAGAGGTGGGGAGAATGAGTCCCAAGCTTGTGCACACATCAAATTAAAACAGGCCACTGAATCTCAACACCAGTGTCTTATTTGGTGGGTGATGCAGATGCCGCTGGCCAGGGACCCCCCTCTGGGGACACTGGATGAGGCGGCTGTGGGAACCTGTTGGGCTGCATGGAGCGCCTGCCCAAGAAGCTTTCCTCCAGCTGCTTTCAGCCGTCAGGATGTAGGGATGACGCGAGCTGGCCCTGACCACATGGGAGGTGGCCAGGTGAGCACAAAGAAGAAAGAAACACCTTCTGTCCCAGAAAGCTGCTAGGGAGCTTGCTTTCACCACAGAATGAAACAACTCACCATTGGTAAGAATTTCATCCAACAGGGCCAGGTAAGGATATGCCTGCACAGAGGCATATGTGACATGGAGGTGAGTGCCCCCGTAGTCATGGAAGAATCATGTATGCCCTCTGACTGACCTCCCCAAGCTTCATTTTCTCATCGATAAAGTGCCCACAATGTCTACTTCAATGGATTGTGATGATTTCAGAGTTAAATTATGAACTTTTGTTTGGGCAAGTGTATGGCCAAGTATGGGAAGGAAGTT